>KQ995297.1:222461-249167 GCA_001598015.1 Dorcoceras hygrometricum
TCCGAATGTTAAAAACAAAAAACAAAACTATGCTCAATTACATATACATATATATATATATATATATATATATATATATATATATATATAATCACACTAATCATCATAATCACAATAATGCTATTACTACTACTAGTAATTATATCAATTAACGTACGCTCTAACATTTTAATTTTAACAAAATAATACTTCTTCTATTAGCTTGTTTAACTGATTAACGATTAGCTGATTAATAATTTGCCCGCGCTTGCTTTTCGCAAGCTTTATTTGAGTGTCTGCTTGTGGCCTAGTCCAGAGGCTGCAATTGCATGCGCATGCCTTTAATTTGTGAGATGAATCAATCTTTCGTGATTCCTTTTAATGGCCCGTAATTTTTTTTTAGAATGAAAGTCTATTAATTGCCAATTAAGTTAAAATATCAGGTATTATTTGAATCTAGTTCTTTTGTTATATTTTAATTAATCAAATCAGATATAAATTTGTAATGAAGTTTATAAAATATTTATAACCATGAGAATCCTCCGTTCAAGCCCTCGGGTTCCACTAAATATGCAAGTTTACCACTTTTGTCATATTTTAATTGATTAGTATTATTTTTATAATACTTGATTATAAAATCGTCGAGTACCTGAATTTTCATCCCTTTTGTTACCCAGTTAGACAAAGGACATTCACATAATAACAAAAACATATTATGTTTTACATTTGTCTTTTTATTACAGTGTTTTGCTTTTGTTTGGACCGGGACAGTTATGTATGTTGTCTGCCTATCTGAGATATATCTGACCGAACAGAGTCTCAAGAATTGATGGGCAACAAGGCAACTTAGTTTGCTCGGGGAAAAAAAAGGCAACTTTGCTATTAAGTTGAACTATCAACAATTTCTAAATAATAGCAAATTATACATTGCATTCCAAGAAATGTGACGAATATTGGATTCTATTCAAGTCTATATCCGCTTGTTAATAAAATTTTGGATAAAAGCATTACTAATAAAAAGAATCAAGGTTGGAGTAAAATTAAGAAAATGGCCCATATAGTAAAATCATTTTTAATCAAATTTATTGGTTGTATCACGTTACATCATCTTTCAAATAATTTTCACCACATATTTCAATAAAATATTTTATTTTTACTTGTTCATGATCATTTCACAAAGAATTCCATCCTTACCTCATCACAGCAAGCAACACATCCGTGTTAACTGGTAGATAAAATACCATACAATGGTAGGGGGAATCGAGAAATCCAGTGCACGTGATTATTGGACAGTCATAACAAACGTATTCAGATTAGTAAATCTGATGCTTTCTACCGTATTTCGAATGTTGATGTCCTTTAGACTACAGATGCTGACATCCTCGGTGAACGAAAATTTTTCTTCTTTCTATGGGGTCGATATATACTATTTCCATCTACAAATCCTGGACAAGAATGGTGATGATTGAGCAGCTATGATCTGGTTTTTGAGAGCCTTGTTCTCTTTCGCCAAAGCCTCCTTGTCATTCTTCAGCTGTGACAATGTCATTGAGTTGATCCCAAGCCAACATTAAAGGGTACATAGAAGGACAATTTAGATATATATAGTGAATCCTGGTATGCAAGTAATGCAGTAGTAATTTTGGTTCACACCATCTCTTGCAGCGAATGCTTGTCGTTACCTCTTCTACTTTGATAGTAAGTACTTTGACAGCTTCTTGTAGAGATGAAATAGTGCTTGATACAGCATCTTCATAGGCTGCTTTTGATTCTTCTATCGAATTGGGGTTGAAGAAAATTCCTTCCAAAATGAATAGCTGCTCAAGCAGTTGGACATCTTCGATCTTCATTCTCTGCCTCATCTATGTTTGGGGCACAAAATTGATTAGATACAGAGAGAGAAATCATTCGCTGATCAATATTTGGAGTATACGGGTAACCTTTTCCAAAATCCTCTCACATGACTCATCTTTGATCAATGCTACTGATCCAGGACTTTTGGTGTCTTCATTTCCCTTGAAGTTCTCTAGTGCTGATGCCTTTACATGCCTTGCTCTATTCAAAGATTGAAAATATCAACTCTACTGGCAGTTTCAATAAAAAATAAGCATACAGAAAATTTCCACTCTAGATGTCTTATTCCTGTTCCATCCGTCATCACCTACATACAAAGAACTCAATATTGGAACGTTATTCAGAAAAAGAGACCCAGACTTGATGGTTATCATAGCGGCCACAAGTAGATCCAAGTACCTTGAACCAAATCGAAGAGTGGACAAGGTCTCTGACGCATTTGATGGACTTGGGGAGCAGCAGCAGAGCAATGTAGTATGTGTGTCTCCTCCCTGTGAAGTGCAAGGTCATTCATTTTTATGAAGGGTTGAACCGGTGACAAATGATGGGTTCATTGATAGCAACTAACAAGAGCATCCTGTAAAATCCTTGTAAGCTTAGAGTCACGATAGGGGATATGATTCCCCCTTATGGTAGAAGCACAAGTTAACGCATTTATCACGTTTCCAAGTGCAGACAGTGATTTGTTAATAGTTTTTGCTTCTTCCAGAACCCTGCCTACAGCCCCAGTCTTGTCTGCTTTCTCAGATCCCGCTAAGTCTACAAGTATTAACTTTCCAGACCTGTCACAGTTTCCATGCACGTAAAAAGATAATTCCATTATTTGAACAATTTTGAAGTTGAGATTAATACCTCTTCTCCTTCATTTCCTGCTGGATTGAGAATATGTAAACGCAGTGACTTCTGCTACTGGCCATATTCATTTCTGTGCAGGTTATGTTTTACATACTTTCAAAGCAGAGCGGCAGAATTCAATCGAAAAGTGCTAGCCTTCTCCTTTGGCATTTTGGAAGGAAATAATGTAAGAAGGTTGAAAAAAGGAAGAAGAAGAATACGTGTGTGTCCGACGGCTCTGTTTGCTATTCCACTCTGCATAAAGAAGAACCATTCAAGTTATGTAACACAATAATGGAACAGTAAGGAATGTAAGGAACTTATATCTTACTGAAAGACAATGTAGTGCCTGTGCAGAATCAGATACAGGGATCTGGAAAACCAAAATAGCGTGTAAAGCTAGAAAGCATTACGCGGAGTTACATACAAAAGTTAAAGGACAGTCACAGGGATAAAAACAGTAGAAAGTGAATGAAACTTAAAATTGTAAACGACATGATTGATACTAGAAGACATGGGAATAGAATCTGTCCTCGTGACTCATCCAGGTGTCATTCAATAAGATTCTTTGTTGTCCGATCTGATACAGTTTCATTTACATCAGTATATAACCCATCTGACTACCTGACAAATTTCTATATTACAACCTTGCCAGCTTGACCAGAGATACAAAAGTTTTAACCAGAGACTTTCCAGCAATTCGTGCATTCCAGATGGAAAACAGCGTGTCATCAAGAGTTGGTGCATATGAAATTGTGATCCCAGGAACGAATATAGCAGCAAGAATGGAAATTCCAATTTCAGGCCAAAGGCAAATGCCCCCAGCTTCTCTTTTGGGCTCTCCATCAGCAGAGGCTGATAGACACTGTTACTGACGACATACGTATATATGTGGCTGTATACATATAAGGCTGACATCACAAGCAGAAGTATTCTGGTTCGCAGGGTGGAAAGATCCTAACCTCTGTCACTCCAGACACAAATATTCCTTGCTCTCTGCTCTCCTTAATCTGTAAATGGTCCTTGGATAGATCAAAAAGGTCCCTGAGGAATCAAAAGTATCCATTAACACAGAATATGTGCCAATTATTAAATATAACGTCAACATTTAACTTCGAGACAGAAGATCGGGCAATTGCTGATACTTCCATATGATGCAAACCTTACTCTCTCCATGTAAATTTCTACCTGAAACATCACGGGAAGGGTGTCTGGTTGAGAGCTAAAAGTTAAATAACATGATCTAGTACGAAAAGTTAGTCTTCTGGCCTTCATACCATAGACAATTTAATAATGTACTTGGCCATGTCATCTGAACGTTTAACTATGTCGAAAATACCATCCACCACTCTTGGTAGCAAGCCTTTCTCTTTTTCCTCACAATCCAATAAATTTGGTCCCTGAAACAAAAGGCTGATTAAGAACTTTGCCGAAGTATATTGCGTTCATTTTTCCATTGCAATTACATTACCTCCATGGTGTAAGTCTTTCCTGCTCCAGTCTGATAAAGATGCAAACAAAAGGGTTCATATTTGGGTATAATATTGATTAAGGCTTAACGTGGAAACAGGAATCTTAATTGACCATTTTGGTATTCAATTGAAGGAAAAATGGAGATATGGAGAGGGCAGGAAAGAAACAAACACTCAGATTAATAACAACAACAACTTGCGTCTCAACTTTCTGTGCATTTCGTGTTTGATGATTAGAGTATTCATAATTCTTGTACAATCATCAGACTCCATCACAACCGAACATGCAGACCTTATGAGTTGTCAAACTAACAGCAATAGATAATCAAACAAGAATTTTACCTGTCCATAGGTAATGATGGCACCATTCACTCCATTAACAACACCTACAATTATTTGTCAGTTAAAAATAAGCTAAAGTTAACTATTCTCTGGATAAAGCAGAAACATAAGGAAATTAATATTACAGAAAATTGAAAAGAGAACGGATTTTCACCTCTGACAATGGGTAAAGCAACGAATTCATATATGTCGTCCTGCTTTGATCTTTGATGGAATACTCTATCAAAACAAAACTCAATTTCCTCTTGCTTCTCATCCTGCCAAGGGACAAATTTCAGCATGCTAAATCCAGTATATCAGTCTCTTTCTTCCCTACTCCCATAGAAAGAACCCGTCTCTTTCTAAATACACTTAGGTCTGAAGAGGAAGGCTCTGCAAGAGAGATTAACCTAAATTCAGTAGATCAGTCTCTTTCTTCCCTACTCCCTTTAAAATTAATCATACCATATATCCATATACGGATTACAGATAAGTTGATACTGATCAAATACAAGAACACCATTTAAGTTAACCTTCAAAAAACAATAAAAATACTTTAACCTGGAAAGATATTCACATCAATTCAAACTCAAAAATCTGTCCATATACAGATCATAGATGAGTTGAATACAGAATATACAAAATACAGAACACCATTCATGTAAACCTTCAAAAAAATAAAAAAAGAAGTACTTTTAACCTCGAAATAAATTCACATCAGATCAAACTCCAACGCACATTGAAGTTTTGCACGTTCACCTGTTTATGTTAGTTGTTAAATTTTTAAAGGAGATTCATATGACCACATCACAACTTGTCTACCATTCTATTACATGGACAACATGAAAACAAATCTATCTCCTTGTGACAGACACCTATAGTTCCTTGTGTACCTCAAACTCATCAGTCCCACCACCACACCATGTCAAGCATCTCTAACTCCTTCGTAAGGAAAACCAAAGACAAACTTTCTTGGATCTCTCTCGTGTGTATCAAGCTCATGACAATGACACTGTTTTAGTTATTCCGTGGTCCCTCAAACTAATCCGGATCATTTTGGCAACTTACCTAGTCATGTCCTCCACTATCAACGTAACCTCATAGTAAATAACACACATGATTAGAGATCCGTTCTACCGAGTTAAGCATTTAAAAACAGACAATCACTGATTAAAAACAAACTTATATACAGTTTTTGCAAACTCAAATACATCACTAAACGGGAAAAAAATAGAACAGATGACCGATCTCATACACTGGATAAACCACGTAAAGGCGCTGGATCACATTCGTACTAAGTAACACTGAGAGTGAGCTTGAGTGATAATTAAATGCAATCTTCTACCTTGATTATAAATGATTCAGAATCAACACCGGTAATGCAGACGGAATCACCATGATCGGACTTTTCTTTCTCATTCAGAGGTCTGAACAGAGCGCAAACTCTTATGTTCCGCATGTTTCTCAGCATGCAAACTTAAACCTATCCGGTTAATCTGGGGCAATCAAATGGTGTGTGATATAAATGCTCGCAATGCTGTGGGTGTTGATCTAAGATAGATTTGACAAAGCGCGGGAGAATAAATTCCTTGGCAAAACAAAGGAGACTACCGTTTGTCACGTGATGCTCTCTCCCCTATATATTTGTCACGTGATGCTCTCTCCCCTATATAAAAAATTTGGAGTTTCAAACTATCTATTCGAAGTTTGGGGGCATAGCAAAATAGATTTACGTTTTTTTTTTAGGTTAGTCTCCCCGAGGCAGGGAACTCTCGTCCCATACATGTTTTAAATCATACGATATGCACGATTAGGTAGGGACTTGATGGAGAAAACTTATATAATAGACTCATCCCAAAACAGACTTGTTTGTTTATATATAAAAGTTTAAGGGACTTTATCCAGCCTATTTTGGACATTCAACACACGTCCCCGGTTTCACGGGTTCGATTCTCGTGTGTAGCATATTCCCCACTGAAATATTATGGGGATATGCTCTGGGAATTGGTCCGTTATATGGATCCTTTCCCTCGGGCACCTGCCTACTCGTGCATATCCCTCGATTTACCACCTGTATGGATCAAGGGACATCTGATCTATATAGAGGGTTAGCTCATTAATGGGCTAACTTTAAAAAAAAAACAACTGAAAAGCGAATAGCCATAACCGAATCTAACGGATGTGGAGCACTCCCCTCACATCAGTAAATTAACAATATTGATTGGTGACCCAATGGATAGTACCGGACATAACGGTGTATCTAGCTCTTATACTAACATAGATTTGGATTTACCAATATATAAAACTACATGGTTCTTTAGTCAGCTAGCTCGAAGAGGGTTATCTAAATCTATATATATGACACATGAATTTATGCATGTGCGATGAGATATATGACATGCTCCCCTTTATTAAAAATTAATAATGAGAAGCGTGAATTATATCATTGGATAGATAATATGCTAAGATTATACGCTTGTTCAACATAACTCAATCGTAAAACCTAATTTGATGGTTAGAGTCGTCCAAATCTAGATGATAATATTAAATCTTTTTTAGAATAAAATTTGTCAATACCAAACTAAATTACTAATATAAATCATGTCTCCCAAGGTTGTAAGTAAACATTTATTGTTGGATCTGTATAACAGATCAAATTTGAAGTTTGATAAACACAAAACCTGTTATTATGTTTCTAACGTTAATCAAGTGCGCAAGTCAAAACTGGTTCGGATCAGACGCGAGCTACTTCAGTTTAGAAGCGAACTGGTTTAGGGATGTCGTTAGTTAAGGACAATTTAGCCAGGTTCTTTTAGAAGAGATGGATGCAATCAGGAAGGCTTGTATTTCTAAAGAAGAAGACAGAAGTGGCAACATTCTTCCAGGAATCCAAGTATGCAAGGTGTACTCGATCAATCTCCATAGGTCAATGATGGCTATGATCAGACGCGAGCTGAAGAGAACACTGTAGCAGAACATAAGCGAGCTGGAAGAAACAAGCTGCGAGTTGTTGAGAAGGTGTCTAAGCTGGAACAGTAAGGGGACGCCCATGCTGGTCCAGCAGATGACATCTAAGCTGAGGATCGTCAAGCTAATCCAGCAGTCATCCAAGCTGGTCCAGCAGACATCTATGCTGATCCAGCTTAGGACGAAGATCAGCACAGATGTTATTCCAGTTCAGAGACCAGATGGAGAAACCAGCTCAGAGAACAGATCAACAGAGGCCATCATATCAGAGCATCTTAGAGAAAAACAGACCAGATTAGAAGTTTCGGGAAAGACCAACTCAGACGAATTAGTTTGTACAAAGCTTTATTCAGAATACTAGAAGACAAACTAATATGTCTGAGCTCAAAATCAACAATGACTGCAAATATATTAAATGATAAAAGGACACAAGATACAACATTATCAGAACTTTACAAAAGCCTTTTCAACGGCTAGGAATTTTGTGTCAAATGGATAGAACTTCACAGAGGCTATATATATGCAGGAGAGACAATGAACAAAAAAAGCATGAGCGAAAAAGAGCACTAAACAAGATAAAAACAGAAAGCAAAGAAATGTGCAACAATCGAGAGCTTGTACACTCAGGTGGCAGCTAGTGTACAAGCCGAGCTAGTGTCCAGGTGTGAGCTGGTGCACTGTCGAGAGCTTTAGTGCAAAATCCATAGTCGACTGCACTAACAGGAAAGAAGATGAAGATATCAGCTTTGTAGAAGCACTCCCCAGTGTGTGAGAAAATATACGATAGAGTGAGCTTACACTGTAAACTTCTCACACACAGATTCACTCACATATGAGTGAGGAGCTGAATAGATTACTTGAGTGAATCACAAACACACAAATTATTGTATTATTTCTCATTGAGACGTTAAAGAAGTGTTAGACAAGTCACATGGTCTTAGTACTGTCAAACGGGCCGGCCCGCCCCGCCGTGGGCCGCCTTCAAACGGGGCGGGGCGGGCTGGGCCGCCAATCTGGCGGGCCCCTAAAGCTCTGGCCCGCCCCGCCCCGTCTCGGGTTGGCGGGCTTGCGGGTCGGCCCGCCAGAATTATATATAAAATACATATTATACAAACTTCTGCTACGAAGGAGTTTCAATTCCCTAATTTTCCAATGATAAACTGCAAAAGGGGCCAGTAATATAGTAGTCGTAGTTTTTCGTAATTAAAGGAAATGCTATATCAACAGCTATATAGTAGTTGAAACTTGAAATGTAGTAAAGAATCAATCCTGCACACCTTTTATAAAGGTATCTTCACCTGACATAACTGTTGTTATAAGTTTTGAAATCCATTGTAGTTTTGATTTCCCTCACTCTAAATCAATTCCTTTATTTATTGGAGAAAAACCAAACACTATACTGCTGATTTTGGTACCAGGAAAACTTAGATTGTTATGTAGAAGAACACTTACTGCAGATTTTATAGCCTCCAGAACATTATTTCCACGAACAAATAAATTACTAACATCTTGTAATTAAATTAAGTTAAAATAAATAGATTACTTACAAAGTTGCTTGATATAAAAAATTTTTGATTCGATTATACAAAAACAAAATCTAGGAGTTAGAAAAGCTACGACTACTATATTAATTATATATATATAATATGTAATTTCCCCTTTTGCAGTTTCTATTACATATGCATCAGAATAGTAAATGTTATTATTTCATCCCTGCACGTCACAATCTGCAATAGATCTATTAAACAATAAAATAGTAAATGTTATTATTTTTACTGACCCGCGGGCCGACCCGCCCCGCCGTGGGCCGACCCGCCCTAAGCCGTAACCGAAACGGGCCAGCTCGTTTCGGCTCGCCTCCAAACGGGCTATTAGTTTACTAATCCAACCCGTCTATTTTTCATGGCGGGGCGGGTTGGCCCGACGGGCTTGGCCCATTTTGACAGCTCTACATAGTCTGCGAGCTGATGTGCAGTTGGGTCCTAGTAGTTCTTGCAGCCGAGGGCTGTTGGATCTGGTTCGTACAGAGTGCTGTAAGATCAAATCTTCCAGTGAATCCTTCCAGCAACGGAACAAGGGGAGACGTATGAGATTGAGCTTCGAACTTCCAGAAACAAATTTGCAGTGTATTTTCTTTACAGTTTTGTTTACAGCATTCTGCATCTGCATACATGTGTTTTAAACAGCTTTCAATTTTACGAGTATTTCAGATGTTTTTCGCTTGATTTTTATACCAGATCTGACATACTTCTCGGTGCTAAAACCTTTCAAGAACCAGATTTATTGCAGCTCAAGTTTTCATAGACGCGATCTGGACCAGCACGCAGCGCTGCTCCAACTTAGACGCGATTTGTCTTTTAGTTATTGCTTGCTGTTCTTGAAAACATTTTTAAATGCACGTAATCTGTGTTTTCGATCCGTGAACTGGTGTTCGAGCTGTGTGAGAGCTCACGGCAATACTAAATATTTTTCCGAATTCCCAAATTTGCATAAAACATGTCAAATCTCATTTACCCAAACACACCTTTAATTAAAAACCAATACATATTACCTACAATATATATCTTTTCCAATTGGCAATAAGCAGGATAGTTGTCATCCGAACATTTTATAACTTGACGTTGAATTTGAAAATCTGCACTCTACTGTTTGCCTAATTAAATATTTAGTTATACATAATGACTTAAAAGTAAAGCTGAGTGTCCACACAAAGCAGCCACCTTTATCAGTCATCAGTAGATCTAAAACAAATATTATCATATTTCAGTTCCTTGGAAATTAACTTACATTAATTGTTTGGAAACTTCATACTTCGTAGACCAAATCAAGGCATAACGAAGCAATTATTGTTTAACCCTGAACACAACCAAATGACAACTTATTCGAGCATCGCAATATATGCATCATCCAGCACGATTTTTACCCGATTAACATGGTTTAAAATGTTATTACGTTAGTTTAAAGATTATTATTACATGACAAAAATAACCGATGAAATTCTCGGATCATGAAAAAAAACTAAAAATTTCATATTATTACGTACATATTTAACTTCTTAATTATACAAAACCAAGTATTTAATTATGTTTTGATTAAGTTTAAGTTGTGTGTTTTTTTTTTGTTGGCATAATATAATTAACAAATGATATGTTGATTGCTTATTATCGTTTGCCATTTTTTTTTTTGTTATTTATTTTTTCAACGGGCCTTTTGTTTCGACGCTATTGCTATTGGTAAATTTTGAACAAAATTACAGCGCCAATAATACTTAGCATGAGCTGATAAAATATATTATGATTTTTATATATAAAAAAAAGCATTGAATGAGCTTTGACCGTCACGCAAAACTATTGCTATTGCCCTGTCATGTGCGAGGCACCTAAATTAAACTAAGCTAAAGTTTCTCACAGATGAAAAAATATTAAATAAATAAATAAATAATATGTGTAATATAATGAAATTAAAAGCGGACAACTCTCTTTCTCTCTCTCTCTCCTGTGTATGTATGAGCTTGTATATATTTGTCGCTTTTTCTTTCGCTCTAGATTTGTGTTCCTCTCTCTAAAGGTGATGGTGTCATATGATATTGGCCACAAACTAATCGTCAGAGTCAGTCACCGATGATCATCGGTACGTTATTCGCAATATTCTGATCACGTCGGTGATTGGGCTGTGTTTTTTTTCCTCTTTTCTGGGTGATTCAGTCTCAATTTTTCAGCTGGTTTTCCATTTTTAGTCGTTTTTTGTTTGGTTATGGGAATAGATGCTGTTCGTGGATTCGACACGATGTTGTTTTTTCTTTGACGTGGACCCGTGTACGGTTTGGTGTTACTTGTTTATCGGATTTTGTGCTGTTCTTTGTTGATTGTTTCCTGAATCAGGGGCTGGCTACTTTTTTCTTTTCAATTTAGATCTATTCTGTGTTTCTTATTAGGTGTTTTTTCTTTATCCCTGGTTATTTATAATAGATATCTGACTGTTGTGTTTGGAAATCTTGAACATGTTTCATGTTTTGAGATTGTGCAACTTTATTATTTCTTAGCATTATTCCGTTTTTATGTGGATTAGCTAGCTCCTTAGCTTTTTCATGAATTTTTTCAGCACCAGGATTTTTGGTGTTATTGACTTTTAAGTAGTTAAAACGATTTTTTGGTTAAGTAGTTGAAGATAAAGTTACTAATCATGGGAAAGCTAACATGGGCTATTTTTGTATTATTTCTGTCAAACGATGTCCATTAAATGCATGGAAAATTTCATTTCGTTTTTAATACTGAGAAATATTATTGCGCTTGTTGTGAGAATATTTCGTGGCCGGACAACGAAAGTTGAAGTCACAAGGATGTGTCTGATATACGTAGCAAATGAAAAGGATAGACAGACGGATTGGAGAGAACTTTCATGTGGTTAGAATTTGATATATTGGAACAAACACACAGAGTAGTTTTTTTATGTGCCGTGTACCATGGTGAGTAACTGCTTGCTGTAATACGGTCTGGTGTTGTAGGTGAAGGTTTGGTGGAAGATTGCACTGCCTTGGGAAGATTGATTTTCTATTTCCGAATGTAGGACATTCAGGGTTTTATTTAGCATTTGGATTAAAACATACGTCTTTGAATGTCTCAATGTTGAACATGTAGGGCCTGTAAAGTAAAATTTAACCAGTTTGCAAGACGTTAAATTGGTGTATATGCTGTTAAATATCCATATTCTCCAATTATTACATAAGGACGCAATATTGTATAAACGTACCATTAAGATAGTATAAGTTATACTATATTCTTCCTCTGATAGACTGATACTTATGGTCGATTTATAAATCTGTTTGGTGTATTATGCACCCACCACTGAATTACTTCTTTGTATAAAATGTCCTACCATAGATTATTGTTTTTCCTGTATTTGACGACACTATAAAATTTACCTAATGTTCTTTGACAAAAAGTTGCTCTAGTCTGAGTATGGAATTATGTGCGTGACGTGGCAGGAAGCCATGCTAGGAAATGTTATTGGAACGGAAAGATTTCTATGTATTATTGCTATACTAAATTTATATGTATATCTAAAAACTTATTTTTAGCTACTTGAAATTTATCTGACAGGTAAAGGTTTACATATTTAATTGCTATAATTTTTGTAAATTTCAATAAATTTTATATGTTGCTACTGCAAAAGGACAAAAATCCTTTTTCTGCTGGTGAGATTATAAAAAGTGTACCGGTGAAATTCAATCAGAGATAATTTGTTTTGTTGATGCTTAGTCCCCTAAGTTGAAAATGTTGTGAGCTATTGTGATATTGTGCCTATGACACATTAATTAAGGAAACTTTAGCAATGCTATAAAATGGATTTATTTTATTCTTCTCGTTTACGACCTTTTTGTGCTCCTTTTTGGAGGACTTTCATTATATATAGATTATCTCGAAAAAGTATTGAGAAGCAATTATTGAGTTTCGAAATGGACAATGGTGATTTAATATCTGTAGTGACAGGGGCTACAAAGATTGAGAAATCTTATTTTGCATTTACTCAATGGATCAAATCCATGATTTTCAAATTCCTTAACTTGTTTCTTTAGACAAAGTTGAACTATATTTTAAATCCACCCAATGAACTTAATAGCTTTCAAATACACCTAGAAGTGACACTTTAATTCCATTCTCAAATAAATTCCTTTCCTCCAAATCCAATCCATGAATCCGAAAGCAAACCTTCGTTTCTTCGCTTGTTTCATGTTGAATGTGTTCGTTTTGTGGTAGGACATACTTATGTTTGTAAACTGAGTGGTGTCATCCTACTGACATTTTATTCATGAAGAAATCTTCTAATAAATGTACCATTAATGTTTCTAGGTCAAGCAAACCGGATGGAAATCTATCAATGGAGATAGAATTGAAATTTTCATAATTGCTTACATTTTGACTCACTTTTTTGTTTAGATTATGTAATTTGGAAGCACTCGAGTCAATATCTCATTGAAGTTTTATGTGCATATTGAAAATTTTGAAAAGAACAGATTGCCTTTCCTTTATTGTAGGAAAGTAATTGTGGTCAACATATGTATTAGTTTGTGCCAACTGGTTGAGTCTGTCTTAAACACGGCATGTAGTGTAATTTTCAATCTCCTTTTTGGTAAAAGTTTATCGATTCAATTAAATATTTTTTGCTAGCATATATAATTATTCATAGATTTGGTCATCTTGGATTAGATTTGCATAATTCACCAAGCCAACCACTGGCATTTTGTGTGTTCGCTAGAATAATCACATCTATTCAATTCTATTGACCGGATTTTACTTTCATTAAATGGAGAATGGAGGAAAAAAGTAGTATAAATACAGATCTATTTGGTCAAATGTTTACATTGTCTCATCGGTTTCTGTAGGTGAATGACTCGTTGAGTTCATACAATTAGCTGGTTTTTTATTAAATGGCATCAGTGGGTGTAGCTCCCACTTCTGGTTTAAGGGAGTCTGGCAGTCATGAAATGGGGGTTGATAGGTTGCCTGAGGAGATGAATGAGATGAAAATCCGGGATGAGAAGGTACATCTAAAGTCCTAAAACTTTTATTTGTATTAAAACAACAGTTGGGAAGTGTTCCTTCCTCTTGCTGGAGTGTGGTTTGGCCTAGCTTAACATGATTATGATATTCTAGGAAATGGAAGCAACAGTTGTGGATGGTAATGGGACTGAGACTGGCCACATAATTGTGACAACTATTGGTGGCCGAAATGGTCAACCAAAGCAGGTGATGCACCATATTTGTGGTTGTATTTTGTTCCTTGTGTGCTAACCGTGCGCTAGTGTATGTTCTTCTTAATACAAAAACAATCCTTCCCAATCAATAAATATTCCGCTCCAGCACAGAAAAATAAATAACATGAAACACTTAAATTCATTTGGTAACTGGGAGAGAGATTGTAATGTGCTATTTCCCATTGATCCCTGAATACCCCCAAAAGAGCCGGTACCCCGTCCGGCCCTTCCAGTCAATAAACGAGAGAGAAATCCTTAATGGTTCGAAAAAGGCCCAAAGGATTTGGAAGCGTGTAAGGGGTTTACTTTCTCGATTTGTTAATAGAATCTGATTGTTTTCGGCCGGATATCTTTCCAAGAAAATCTTAACGGGCTAAATTGATTCCCCGCTCCATTGGGAATTAATTGTGGAGAGATTGTTCTCTCCGATGCTGATTAGACTTGCATGAGAGTTCAAACTTGGTTTTGTCTTTTGAAATTTTAATGAGGGAAAAAACCAAGGAACCTATTACCAGTTAAGTTTTGCAAAATGCAAAATTTTGTTTGAGCGATCAACTTTAGGAGGTGTTGACCACAAAAATATTGTACATTATAAGTTGTCTTATCCCAAGGATTGGGGAAATGTTCTTGGTTGCAAGTCATGGAACTGTTTTTCCTGGCCCCAATTTTGTTGGCATTCATACTTGATGTTTTCTTTTTGGGGTTGCTTTCAGACAATTAGCTATATGGCTGAACGTGTTGTCGGGCATGGATCATTTGGAGTAGTGTTCCAGGTGCGATTTCTTCGTTATTTTTGCCTTGTAACTTTTAACTGTATTATGTTTTTTACTGTGGAGGATGGTCACGAATATTATTGTCTCATTGTCTGTCAACCTTTGTTGATTATCCAGGCAAAATGCTTGGAGACTGGCGAATCTGTTGCCATAAAGAAGGTTCTTCAGGACAAGAGGTACAAGAACCGTGAGCTGCAAACCATGCGCCTACTTGACCATCCAAATGTTGTGGCGTTCAAGCACTGTTTCTTCTCAACAACTGAAAAGGATGAATTGTATCTTAATCTGGTACTCGAGTATGTTCCTGAAACTGTCCATCGAGTTATCAAACATTATAATAAGTTGAACCAGCGGATGCCTCTGATATATGTGAAGCTGTATAGCTACCAGGTATGTGGTTTTGCTTTGGGTGCTACTTTCAGATGTATATTATCTCTGTCTGGTGACACTCCACTTGGATACTGTTTTTTCTTTATATATTTTCTTTGCATAATGGCCACAATCTTGATTACACCGCCTGGATGCCAAATGAATTATTGCAATTGCCATTGCAAGACATGGATTTACCTGTTTGATTATGATGCCTTAGGTTGTCTGGACCAGGATCTATTTTTTAATCGTGTTTTGTGGGCTATTTGGGCTCTTCTGAATGTAATGACTCCAGCACGAGCTAGAGTTCCTAACAGCTTTTGCCCCAATTATCACAAACGCTGCCAGGAGTCGTACTATTTATTCTATTACCTGTTGCTTAATGTTTATCCAATATGTGATCAGTGAATGAACTGTTATCATTTTTCTATTTGGCAGATCTTCAGAGCATTGTGCTACATCCATCGTGGTATTGGGGTATGCCACAGAGATATAAAGCCTCAAAATTTGTTGGTACGTAAATATTAGATTATATGATTAAAAACTTTGTTTACTTGTTAAGCTTCACATACCAATACATATTAACTCATGTAAATATTTAGTGAGCTATGTTTTTTGAAGTGCTAATTTGTTTAAAAAAGGAGAAGTTGTGTTGAATATTATTGTTTTAAACATTTTTGGTAAATGTTTAAAGTGAATCTTAAGCATAAGCATAAAATGTCATGTTTTCTACTTTCTTGTTCCGCCTATCTTTACATCTTTACATGTTTTTGAATTTATAAAGACCCATTTGGAAATTATTTTTTCAGAAAACTGATTGTTTTTTCAAAGAAAGAACATTACATGTGTTTCCATCCAAATGCAACTAATGCCTGCAATATGATGATTAATATGTGCTCAAAAGAAACCAACAAAACCCAATATCACAAATTTATTTATGCCTTTTGGAAAATACTTGGAAAGTTTGCTGCTATTCAGCCATAATAAATTGCAGTATAAGTTGGCTTGATGTAAATTGAGTTAGTCAGCTATCAGGTCCCGTTATGATCTATGGATGTGTAATTGAAAAATTATGTATGGTTTTAATTTGGAAAGATTGTGCTAAACGTGTACTGGTTACGCTGCATGTCTTTCCTTAATGATCACTTAACTGTTAACCCATGTGTTCGTCCATTCAAAACTGATAGCATACATTATGCAGGTAAATCCCCATACTCATCAGGTTAAATTATGTGATTTTGGAAGCGCAAAAGTGTTGGTATGTTTTATGCCATTAAATTGGAGGTCACGTTTTTTCAATTAGCATTACTTGTGATCTAATTTGCAATTTTTTGGCAGGTCAAAGGGGAACCCAATATCTCTTACATTTGCTCTAGGTATTATAGAGCACCTGAGCTTATTTTTGGAGCAACCGAGTATACTACAGCTATTGACGTTTGGTCTGCTGGGTGTGTGCTTGCTGAGCTACTTCTTGGCCAGGTGCTTTTTTGACCTTGCTGTTCTAAGTGTTGTGTAAGTGACCCTTTGACTAGTAGTATTTAAGATTCTCATTCCATTTGATGGGCTTTGCCTCTTCAGCCCCTTTTCCCTGGTGAGAGCGGAGTAGACCAGCTTGTTGAGATCATCAAGGTTCTCTCTCTCTCTCTCTCTCTCTCTCTCTCTCTCTCTCACACACACACACACACACACACACACAAGCTTTTTGATTTATATTTCATCCTCAGTTGCTGGTGTGGAGCGGGGGTGTTGGGATAGGTGTTGTTTGAGTTTGGAACAGTCGTGTTTCTTATCCTTGTTCTTCGAACATCCTAAGAAATTCATTCGTAGACAATAATGCGGGGAGATATTGGAGCTTTTTGTTGATTTGTGGATGATATAATTCTAAGCGTCGTGATTCTAATGAATGTATTTTCAGTAGTTACTGGCTAGTCCTGTTAAATGGTTGAAAGCTTATTTTTGTGAAGCGACAAAGTTCCCTCCCTGTTGTGTTTGCCCTAGTCCAGCAACTTTCTGTCTCTCACCCTATTAAATAACTGAATTTTGTCAGGTTTTGGGTACTCCAACAAGGGAGGAAATTAAATGCATGAATCCTAACTATACCGAGTTCAAGTTTCCTCAAATTAAAGCTCATCCATGGCACAAGGTACTTTTGGCTATGTAAGTTGTGCTGATTTTTACTGGCTCCTGTCTGCTTTTGTTTCATAGTTTGTTCTTTCATGACTTCACTTTAGGTATTCCACAAACGCATGCCCCCAGAAGCCGTTGATCTTGTGTCAAGACTTCTGCAATATTCTCCCAATCTGCGTTGCACTGCTGTGAGTATTTTTGGTTCAGAGACTGGATGGGCCAGGGAAATTTTGTGGATATTTTGTTTATTTTTCCCATTTCAATTTCATCGTCTCAGTTTCTCTGAGTTCAGTTGCATTAGTGACCATGAGACATGAGCATATCAGAGCCTAGGATTATGTATTATCCCTTGTTGTTATTCAGGTTTATTTGTTGCTTCTCTTCATAGAATAGGGTCTTAACAGAGCTGGCTGCCATATAAATGTCCTTGTGATATATAGAATGTTCGATGTAATATGTCATCTTTTGTGGGAAGAACAAAAAATCTCTTGCCTCATATTTTTCGCGAAGTTTTGGAGATAAAGTTTTTTATAAGGATACAAAGGTATTTGATGATTCAAAAGAGTCTGTTCTCGATGCTTCTAATATTGTACTCCAAGGTTCATGGGCCACTGAAGAAAATGGTATTCTTTAGACTTGATTGGATATCATAAATTTCTTAATCCTCGATGCTTTTCTTTGGCAGTGGCTATTTCATTTTCTGATGGCGAATTATTCCTTCCCTCGTTTGTTCTGGAATTTGATGCGTTTAATTACCCTGCAGCTGGATGCTATGACCCACACCTTTTTTGATGAGCTTCGTGATCCAAACACTCGTCTACCCAATGGGCGTTTTCTTCCCCCATTGTTCAACTTCAAGCCTCATGGTACCCATTCTCATGAACAAAAACGTATTTATTTCATTGGCTTTACCTTGTTTAATGAATTTTGATATGGATGTTACCTCTGAGTTTCAGAGTTGAAAGGTGTTCCTGAGGAGATCCTGATAAAGTTGATACCTGATCATGCTCGAAAGCAGTGCCCCTTCCTTGGGTTATAAATCCTTCAAGTGCAGTCATGCACAACACCGTGTTTCTTCTTGTACTCCTTGGATCATTTTGTATTGTTTTGTACTAGAATCACCTTGTTTCTGCTAAAGAAGATTTGGGTAAGTGCTGTACGCTATTCATTGTCAATTATACAGATATAACTGCATATGTCGTGTGTAATTTAACCTCGTTTATGAGGATGACATTATTTTATCTCAATGAACGTTAATGGTGTTGGATTTACATCTTTGTTGCATCATATCAAAGCTTATTGGGATTGACTTTTGGCGCATGGATTAGTTTTGTACATATATGATCATCAATCCTTCAGCTTTTACCAACTGAGAAGCAAGAATTCAGGCGAGTATGGTTTCCAGTTCATTTCCCCCCAACTCCATTTGTATGGAGTATACAATATTGTGGTGGAGGTTAGGTTAGGTAGATCCCTCTCAATGTTAGAAAACAAGAAAGTTCCACGACACTAGGTATTGCATCAAACTTTATCACTATAGGTGATCACTCCTGTTTAATTCCTAGATCCGCCGATCTGATCATCAAGTATCCGGATCATCGGAAGATGGAGCATTTGCTCTTAAGACCAAATTTCGATCAATATGCGTGATCGTCGGAATAATTCTTGAATTCCTAAGCTTCTGCTTACTGCCCGGAACCGGAAGCATGCGCCAATATTACCATATTTGATCGTTTTTTTTTTATCTTTGTTGGTGAATCATCAATTCCAGAATCGAGACAACAAACCCAAAAGCCTCGATGAGTTTGTTTTAGCATTGATGATCTTTTATCAAACTCAATATATGTGGCAAAGACATAGGTTGAACTCATCTATGTCACTCGAGGTTTAACTCATTGTTTTCAAAATCGAACCGGACCGGTTTGTCCAACTGGTTCGATCGTGAATCGGTCTTTGGTTCGATCCGGATAAGGTATAATAACCGTTTTCCGGTTTGACCACTCAAAACCAGTTGAAAATCGATTTCAGATATTCCGTAATACTAATATTTTGTTATATATTTGCATAGCTACTTGGAATCTGAACCAATAAATATATTTTATCTATTTTATATATATTTCTAGAATTTTAAAAATTTAAAACTTATAATCCATTATATATTATTATTTTATTAATATACAGTATCTGGTTCAGTCGGTTGAACTAATAGCAATGGCTAGACAAGTTCACTTACTGGTCTGATCATGAACATTGGTTTTGACCAAAGATCAAGTGGATATAAATGTGAAACCACTGTAAACTTTTTTGATCGATGGCTATCTAAACTTAGAAGTTAGTAACCCGAGTTTTTTTTTTTTTAAATATTGACGTGTAAAGTGTAAATATTGTTTCATTGCAATCTTGAATTGTTCAAGTGACATATATGATATATGTACTGCACTGATGATTGATCACCCCATCATCAATATTTTTTGGGAGCTCATTCTTTCCTTAAATGTTTGGATGAATTTTGGGAGTATTTTGATGATTATTTCAATATTCTAAAGTTTCTATACTTGATCAAATAAACGTGAATTCTTTGGATTTCAAATTCCTCATTTTAATGGATTTTAAATCCTCCTACATCAACTAATTTGCATCTCACCTTAACGAAATCCTCGTTAAATCCAAATATGTTAGCCAAATGTTATTGGTTGGAAAAATGATGGTAGCAAGGCAAGAAATAGTGTAAACCTTGCAAGAAATACTGTATCTAGAAATTTTAAATATCGTTTGTAAACTTTTTCCTTTACTAAGCATCCAAAATGTTTCCTTCGGATAGCTCTTACGTAGATAAAAGAATAAACATTACATTTAACACAAGCGGCACAGGCGAATTGGTAAGACCTTGGGTGATGTGGGAATAACTTCCCCGACTTCACGGGTTCGATTATCGTGTGGAGCATATTTCCCATTGAAATATTATGGGGGTATGTTCTGGAAATTAGTCCGTTATATGGGTCATCTCCCTCGAGTCTGCCTACTCATGCATATCCCTCGATTTATCACCTGTATGGATCAAGGGACCTCTATCTATACAAGATATTAGCGCATTAATGGGTTAACTTTTAAAAGAATAAACATTAGATTTTCTTTCGTTGTCTGCGTTTGCTGACATGGTCACTTATGTATATCTGCTGAGGTAAGTTATAATTAGTCAATAATTACGTGTAATCATGTCTATGTAAGATAAGATTAAATACTTTATCTCTATCAATGCGACGTGGTTGAGATTAAAAAAGATTCATGGGGCACATTAACTTTTAAAAAAAAAAAGAAAGAAAGAAAGAAATTGTCCCTACAATGCTATAATGGGACATTTTATCACTTGATTGAAAAACTTGTAGTGGGAGTTAGGATCTCTTGTTCACTGTTCAGTGTTCAGTCATGCATATCATCGCTATATAAAGCAATTAATTGGTATACAAAAATCTGCATATAAAGGTACACAACTTGTAGTAGCAGTATGGAAGGAATCAACATAGTAGGGTCACAAAACTCATCCCCAACAACTAGATCAAGAAGAAGATGATGATGAAAATATGGAAACATTTTTTGAGATTCTAAGAAGGATAAAATTTGCTGGGGTTTATGATATGAATGGTTCGAGCTTTCATAACAAGGGTGACCGGGTATCAAAGAAAGCGAAGATCACTCAATCCTCAGCTAGCTTGTCTATGTCTGGAGGGGCCGATTCGGGGAAGCATCACGAGTTTATGATGCATTCCGAAGAAACCAAACCAAAAGAGAAGAAACAAGCATGGAGGGCGTTTGATCTCAACCTAAGGTTGTGAAGTTCAAAAGCTTGGACTTCTGATTTGTGTGAAATTGTTAGAATAATCAATGATAACCTTGGCATGCTAAGGAATGTTATCAGAATGAAAAATTTGCAAAATCAATTCGTAATGAATGTATGCATGCTACCTCAACAACTGTTTGTAGTTTACACGACCCTCTGGTGTGCCCACCAAATTGTTCGAATAGTTTGTCGTATGGTAGAGGGCAAGTGAATAAAATGACTTTATATAGAATCAAGAGAAGAGTGTTCAAGTTTGATACAAAATTAATGAAGAAGAATTAGCACACAAAACATATTCTAAACTCATTTAAGCTGGAAATTACATCAAGCAGTTATGCTCCGATGGCTAATGACACGAAATCTCATCCATCGTCCGAAAACATCATGCTGACCTCTGACTTGGTACCATGATCATTGACAAAAGAACTCAAAGTTCACTTTTGGTATAGAATGATCGGAGGAAAGTATCTTTGAGGCTATAAGCGCGTTAGCTGCTTCAGTGTAGTGTACTCCATCCCAGCTCACAAACCGGGATTGTTGATCGCATACCTGATACCCCGGAAAGCCACATGTAACCCTTTTGTCATAGTTGTACGGTGGTCCTCCAGACCCACAACATGCCATCAATGGACTTGAGAAGCCTATTAAATCAAGGAAAGAATGAATAAGCTTTTGGGCGGTGATGAAATTAGTTAAGTATATTCCAAATATATCCCTCTCAAGACAACTTTTAGGTATCAATAAAAAGGGTAATATGATAGTAGCTTAGGGTGGAAGGCAGATTAGCCAAATGTGACGTGCTTACCATATTCTAAGGTGTAAGCAATGGGGATCATCCCACTTCAAGTGGACCAAACATAGGATAGGTAGAGGAGGTCCGTAAGAGCAATTGCACTCGGTCCATGTAAAATTTCCCCCCTTAATTTAAGACTTAAGACAGGAGTATCCAGTATTTGACAAATGCAGTGAAGACAAATTCTCTTTAATTATGTCCAAGAA
The DNA here is from genome assembly GCA_001598015.1 of Dorcoceras hygrometricum. NCBI lineage: Eukaryota > Viridiplantae > Streptophyta > Magnoliopsida > Lamiales > Gesneriaceae > Dorcoceras > Dorcoceras hygrometricum. Next base: position 244,749 of record KQ995297.1, read on the forward strand.
GAAAAGTTATATGTCCTTCATTATCAGGTGGAACGAAAAGGGTGAACTTGATTTCTCACCATATGCGCTGGAGTTGGCAACGATATCAAGCTTGATGGAATATATATCCACATACACAACAGACACATCCTTCATGTCAGATCGTAATTCTTGACATAACTTGCGCAGTCCTTCGTTGAACACTTGTGCTACTTCATTATAGCTTGCAATGCATCCAAATGAATCGAGTGAATCATTTCGAACTAGAGCAAGTTTTTGGGGTAGACAGCCCAATGGCCCAGTGTTATGAACCCAGAATTTTCTGCCTCCTTGATTGTATATTTCCTACATTTATCAAGGATGGCAAGTACAAAAGGTCACAAGAGATCCACAGTCTGGAATAATCTTTTTTTAACACATCAACAGAATCCAACATTCTCATAAATCAAAAACGGTGTTTCGGGTCTTTTCGCTGCGCATGTTTACTAATGATAAAAATCAGAAATCCAAATAGGAGAAGCTCAAATACTAAGAAATCTGTGAGATATTTGCCATGGATCAGAAGTCTTCTTCACTGTTAAGAAGATGAATAATTAACTTACCTTAACAGCAACCTGAATTTCTGTCAATACAGATGGAATCTTGTTGAAAACTTGCACATAGGATAAGCCCTTAGAGAATGAATCGGCAAGGTCATTTTGCCCTATATCAATGATGTAAAGAGCATCACTGAAACTTTCAATGCCAAGAACACCATTGACTCCTATATATGACATGAACATGAGTCGAGTTAGTTTCACAGGCATCCACATGGAAATTACGGCTTTTATGAGCCATTATCATAATTACAGTATGGAAACTCAGATTGGCATATGATATCATGTATCCAAAAGTCAGATAAAATCTACAATTGAAGTTCAAGAGGGACACGTGAACTACACAATCTTCGAGCATTCAAAGTATCTCATTGTTTAATAATGCCACTAATCGCAGTTTCTCGTTCTTCCACTTTGTTATGCTTGTTTAGGCAAGCTACGGTGCCTCAACCGCATAAAGAATCTATATTTCCACAGAAATTGCAAAATTCCAAATATCTTCTCTTCTTGGAACCCTGATCTTGCTATGGGTCCACCCCAAGATAGTAACAGAATTCTTTATCCTTACTGAGATTTTAAAGCTTGAGTCAATTTCCCATAGGCGGAGAGCTCACCTGCATTGACAAGTTCAGCAGAACGAGCCTTAAAATGTGTAAACTGCTGGACCTGAATATTCAGTGCGAAGGGTACATTCTTAGGCAGCGTGCAAGACCCTGCTACAGCAAAGTTCGCACCATTTGAAAAGTTGGAACCTAATGAGTCCAGGTATGGGCTTAGGAGACTAGTGTTTAAACTCTGACCTGAAAAACAATAAGGCGTCCTCTTCTCAATGATAGAAAAATGGTACAGAAGATCTCTAACAGTCTTGGTAAAATAAATGGGAACATCAAGAGATTTGATCTAGTCACAAAAAGAACACCATAAAAAGTTACTGCGGCACCCAATGCAAATGTCTTGATGAAGTTGCTCTGTGGAGTATCCATGCAAGGTTAACAAAACTCGAGATGCCCATCATAACATAGCCCGACAATGAAGCTAACCTCAAGCATATCATAATTGTTGAAACATGAAACAATGAAGAAGTAATCAGATCAAAACTTGTCGTAAATCCAACTGGCAGGAACAACCTCCAACACTTTAAAATCTCGTAAAACAAAATGAAAGATTTACAGAGTGTTCCCATGAGGATTTATCTTATTCTTGCAGAACATATGGTGCAAAGTAAAACTTCTCAAGATGCAAGATGAGAGTGAGAGACTTGCAAATTTAACCTCGTTAAGAAATATAAAGAAACAAATTTTTTCCAGTTCCTAAAGGGTAATTAAAATGCACAACCACCACATGCACTAAGATTCATTCAAAATAATTACTCAATGGACCACATGTTGAAGTAGATAGAATATGATCCACAAGTTATCCTTATCCCCTCACAAACTAAAAAATCTGCACTATTTCATCCTGCGTCGAATCCCACCCCGGTTGGCCTTGGGGAATGGAAACTTTGTGCCGGTCAAACAATATTTTATTTTTTTTTAACAATCTCTACGTACGCAAAGCTTGTATTTGAAAAAACGTATACTATTTTGTGATTTTAACAATCTTTAAAAACTTCCGATCCATGTTAGACGCCGCACTCTGGTTGTCAAGCTGCAGTTGGATCATCTTTTAGACGCATCAAAAGATGCAAACAAATAATAATTTTTATATATAACTCTAGCCTTGGGGGAAAATATATAACAGTAGTGGGTACAATGAGGCAAAAGGAAGGAAAAAAGCTAGATACTTTACTTTTAACTACTACAGATTGTCCAACGTACTTCTCTTTTCAGACTCATGGCGCACGAGAAGAGAAGAAAAGATACAGTAAAACAGCGAGAAAACGCCGGACCCAAATTCCACTGAAAATAGTAACGAACTGCGATGAAACAAAGGAACATACAGAGGAAATCGATAATGAGTCGTCCATCTGAAAGCCTGCCAGTTGATTTAGCAAAGAAAGCTCTGCCATTGGGCAGATTGACGGGGAAACCGAGGCCGGCAACGAGTCCACCGGTGTCGGAGTTGGAATCGCCGAAATTGAAGATGACAGGAGGCCTGGTGCAGCTAGAATGAAGAGAACGTGGGAGGAGAAGGAAGGAGAGAATGGCGATGCAGCAGTAGTTGTGAAGTGAACTCATGGAAGGAGCTATTACAAGAATGCTCCGCTTCCGTGATTGATTGATTACAATTACTCCCACCGACGTCTCTCTTTCTTTCAATGCATGCTTCCAAATAATCTCCAATTATTATGTATATATACGTATCTCCAGTTATTATATGGGTAAATTGCCACAAAATCCCCAAATCAAATTATCTTTCCTTTTCAGTCCCCAAGTCAGGAATATTATGTTTCCAGTCCCTAACCCAATTAAACTCTTGTTTTGAACTCCCTGATGTTGCAAATTTCCCCCTTTCCAACTTTTGGGTATATATTTAATTAATAAAAAATATAAAATCATGCTCAAGACTTCTTAATGTTATATTTTCTTTCAAATATATGACTTAAAACATATTTAATTCTAATTTTCACCTTCTTTCTTAATATATATTTCTATTAATTAAGTTTGAAAATTGAAAGATATACATATACTTTTTAAAGTGTCCAAAAGATAAAATAGGAATTTATATTAATTTTCCAGTGCTTTTTAATTTGTGAAAATAAATAAATCTATATAATTGGAAACAGATGTAAATAAAATCTATCCACTTATGTACCTAATAAAATAATATATTGTGACTACTGTTTTTTTTTTCTGAATGGAATATATACCCTCAAGTCTATTAAAAAATATTATGTCGTGTGAGTGCCAAACAATTTTCATATTTCATAAAACTAAATTATATATATTATTCTTAGATCATTTGTGTCACTAATTAATATTAGCAAAAAAATAAAATTACGTTAGTGTTCTCACATATTATGCTCAATTATACAGAAATTGTGCTCGATTTTAGACTATGTATGCTCCAATTTCACTATATTATACTCGATTGCAAGACTTTTGTGCTCGATTACTTGACAACATTGGTTTAGGTATTTTCAAGCATTTGAACGTAAGTACCATTATATATTACTCCTCAACATCCTCAACTTACAAATGAGAATGAATGTTTGGTTCTTGTGTTCTCACATATTATGCTCAATTATACAAAAAGTATGCTCGATTGTAGACTATGTATGCTGTAATTTCACTATATTATACTCGATTTCAAGATTTTTGTGCTCGATTACTTGATATTTTGTACCGAATACAGTCACACAATGTGTGTATGTATTCCCAACTCTTTTAAACGTAAGTACCATTCCCATATTCAAAGGCTTTTGTGATTACGTCACGATGGGAATGTTGTCAATTAATCGAGCATAAAAGTCTTGAAATCGAGTATAATATAGTGAAATTGGAGCATACATAGTCTAAAATCGAGCATAATTTCTGTATAATTGAGCATAATATGTGAGAACACAAGAACCAAACATTCATTCCGTTGTCACATATTATGCTCAATTATACAGAAATTTCGATTTTAGACTATGTATGCTCCAATTTCACTATATTATACTCGATTTCAAGATTTTTGTGCTCGACACAATGTGTGTACGTATTCCCAACTCTTTTAAACGTAAGTACCATTCCCATATTCAAAGGCTTTTGTGATTACGTCACGATGGGAATGTTGTCAATTAATCGAGCATAAAATTCTTGAAATCGAGTATAATATAGTGAAATTGGAGCATACATAGTCTAAAATCGAGCATAATTTCTTTATAATTGAGCATAATATGTGAGAACACAAGAACCAAACA
>KQ995297.1:251182-300406 GCA_001598015.1 Dorcoceras hygrometricum
TATATATATATCCAATTATATATAAATATATATGTGTGTGTAATACATGTTAAAAATAAAATTAAATTAAATTTGATATAAATACAAGATTCCGTTTACACAAGTTAGAAAACTTTTTCATGAAAGTGTGTTTTCTTAAACAATTATAAATATTTTAAATATTGTTGTAAGTATAAATATGGGACAAATATATTATAAAAATAATTTTAAATTAAAAATATGTTCAAACAACGTCTGCAAAATAATTTATAGTCAATATATTCTCAATAGTACATATGGTCTCTTAAGACATTAGTATATTCAAACTAATATGTCTACGCTATAGTACGTCATATGTGCAGCTGATATGTTATAAAAATTAGGATGCAAGGGAGATAATGCGTCTATATTTTATAATATATATATATATATATACAAATCCGATATCCTACATACCTAACTTTCTCATCCCTTCCCCAACTACCACGTAGCACCATGTAATTTATCGAAATTTTAAAAAAATTTTGAAGTTAAAATGTTGGTCCAATCACATGGTGACACGTGGCAGTCGGGGGAAGGAGGTGGAGAAGTTGGTTGTGTAGTATATATATATATATTGAGATATTTAAACTACGTCATTATCGAAAATTACAAGAAATAACGCGGGAAATCTCTCTATGTATCTAAGCTTCCCTGCAATCGTCACCTAGAAACGAAAAATGGACGCACAGAAGTACACATGCTTGAAGCTGGAATTACCGATTGATGGAAGCAAACCCGAACTCGTATTCGTAAAGGGTACGTGGAGCCCGACCTGCTTTGACCTTTCCATTACCAACGGGCTCGAAGCTTGGACATGCCATGGTACTCAGATCTTTGGAACGCTTTTGGTAATTTATGGGAATCAATTGATTACCCTGATTACCCGTAAACTGTTAGCGTAATATTTGATCAATTTATGGTGTTTGTTTCTTGTTTTTTAAGCTACGGAAGAGGAAGTTCAAGAGAGAGCATCACAATGGGATCAAATGGTGTCAGATTACGTGGACTTGGCGGAGAGATATCTTGGGTTTCAGCAACTTGGGTCAGTCTACGGGCTCGCAGATGCTGGAATGGATGTAGAAGGGTTTTTTATGGCTTCTTTTTTTTCCTGAATTTGGGGATTATTTGTTCCGCAAGCATTAGGATTAAAGCCCGCCCTGGTTTTAAAACTTTTGGCTTTTTTACGAGGAAAAATCCACAAAATCATATTTTAATTACGAATCGCATTTTATAAACAAAATCGTATTTTGTCGATGAAATCAAATTTTGATCAACAAAATCATATTTAATTTATAAAATCATATTTCAATATTAAAATCGTATTTTGCAATTTTAATTGTATCAAATTGGGCTTAAAACAATTCTAGGCCCAAAAATCTCAAAATTTCAAAATCGACCAAAATCGGCCCGATATCGAATATCGGCCCGAAAACTTCACGGGCTGCCCGGAACAGGCCCGAACAAAACCTAGAAGCGAAAATCAACCGTCGCAACCATCTGCCGGAGATCGTCGCCGGACGACGGCCGCACGGCGGCGGTCGCCGCCAACAAATTTCGCGTCCCGCAAATCAGCGCACATCGGCCGGCCAGCAGCGGCGCACATCCATGCGCGGCCTCCCCATCAAACGCGCAACCAGTGCGCGGGGCAGTGCCAGCCTCTCGGCCGGCCCGTGTGCGGCAGTAGCGCGGCCAGCACACAACTATGCGCCGCAAAAGCATGCAACGGTCGGCGATGATTGGCGCAACAACTTGCGCAACCTTCAGCATCCAGCGGCCGATCAACGTGCGTGAAGCAGCGCCAACTGTCCGGCCACCATGCGCAACCAGTGCGCATGGTATCGCGCGACATGCGCGCGAATTCGCGCGGTAGTTAGCGTCGTCGCATGCGGCAGCGGCCGGTGGCCGAGATCAATCCAAAATCAAATTTTTTTTATTTGAATCTGAAATTCGAGATTAGATACAATATGACAACAATTGTATTGATCAGATCCGAGCCAAAGCTCTGATACCACTGGTCGTTGATTTGATCGGGATATATGCAGTATGTTAATAAAAGATTTATTTTATATGGAAAAATGTAACAAAATCATACTAAAAGTCATAAATTATATTAACAAATAAATCCATAAAAACTCTTTATAAATCCATAAAAATCTCCAAAACTCTATAAAAGTCTAATGAAGTCCACTAAATAAATCTATAAAAGTCCAATGAAATTCGTTAAATTCTTTTTATAACTCCATGAGATTCCATACAAATCTACAAATTCCTATCGATTCCACAAAAGTCTATCAATTAAAAAAAATCAATAAAAGTCGTTAAATCTCTTCATTGAATACATCCCGATAAGGGAAAACTGCAAAGAACACCTGTGCATAAGATTATTTGTTTGCTTATGGTTGACGAAGAGAATGGGGATTGATTTTTTTCAGAAATTTATGTGGTCATCATTTGTGCTTAACATTGTATGATCTCTGGTGAGTGGGAGTCGGTCCTCGATTCAAGTTTCTGAATAATCTTCTAAAAGTGAGTGTTTTTGCTCTGAAATACGTTAATTCGCTCCTAATCAAAGTCCCTAGGTGACCAGACTTGTCTGAGATATTATCGAGTATACTAGATTAAATTTCTCTATTCCGTGATTTTAGTTCAACCTCTTTATAAAGTGTTTGATTTGTTGGCATATTCTAAAACAGAAGGGGCAAAATGCATACTATGATTTTGTTATGTTCAGAATGGTATTTTCTACTTTGTGAATTCTATTTTCGAGGTAATTTACTTTATAGATGCATGAGAAACACCTATCACAAGAAAAAGGTGAGCTAGAGGGTTTCAGCTGGATTTAACTCGCTGATTTTTCGAGATTTTGAATTATTTGCCATAAACTAGGGGTTTTATGCAGTTTACTCATCTGCATTACCCGAGGTGGTATTTAAAAAAAATGAAATGTATCAGAAAATTCTATGAAGTTTTATCCTGATTTTGGTGTGTATTTTATCCCAAAATGTGACATAGTACCTATGCGAAATTTCGTTTGTACACTGTTAGGTCAATTGGTGATGTATTTAATTACTGTATTGATCATCAGCTGGCTGAACATTTGGTCTCTGTACTTGAATGATCGGCTCTTGCTCTTATGTAAACTTATATAATGGATCTGAATGGATATTTCTTTCTCTGTCAGATTGAGGTTTCTTTGTTTCAAATTCCATCAAACAATACATTCTTGAACTTTGTCCCTTTGTTACTATATAATAAACTATGTAGAGTGCTCGTCAGTTTGTGGATAACAAGGTATGTAGCTCTAAAATCTGTTCTTAGGTTAGAGTTATATCTGAGTGCTGTTGCATATTTTACTCTTTTAAAGCCTAGCTGAGCAGCGCCAACTAAGAAAGAAATTATTTGCTAAGCTGATGCATGTTCTCAGGATCCACATGTGAACACCACAATTTTGTAGAAATATGTTTATATTTGAAGGAAGAATGCGTATTTCATGGAAAAAAGCAGTAATGTTATTTTCTGTCTGTCTTTGATTTATGTAGCTATCATGGACGTTCAATAAGAATGGAACGAAACTGGAATGGCGATGGAAGTGTCAACCTTCACCTGATAGCAAGAAAATTACAGCAGAAGTCTTGGACTTTCTAATGGATGCCAATATAAGATTTGAGTGTAACACACAACATGATCTCATTTGTTTGTACTTTCTGTGTCAAATTCGATGTTTATTCTGAAATGTGCATTCTCCATGACTTGGTCACTGGATGTGAACAGGAGGAAGTAGTATGGAAAACTCAATCATTTGACAGGCTCAAAGTGGAGAAAGTAACCAGTGAAAAGTTAGAGTTTGAATCAGAAATCTATGGAAAGGTTTGTTTTCAATCTTGGGAACCCTTCTCTCTCGTACCGGATATAAATTTGTGGGCTTATTTCTGTTTGATCATGTGAGATCCCTTGAAACCAACATCTTCTCATATAGTAGAGTGTTTTGTTTTGACAACGAAAATAATATTTTTTTGCATCTAATACTGATCTGTTAGTAGCAGATGCATTTATAGTTTCATTTCTTTAAACACTATATAGAATGTTGTCCAATACTTGTCCTGATTCGGTATTCCAAAAACTTCCAGTTTGTTCAAGTCTTAAACTCGAAGAAGACGAAACTCGGAGAGCTTCTTGATCAACTCTCCAAACAGGCAACACCTCGCCAACAGCAAGAAGAGGAAGAAGAAGGAAGTGATGAAGAAACATCTTTTTGTAACACACGCATGTACTTTTTTTGGATCCTACCCTCATCCAAATAAAAGGCCTCAAAGCCATGGTGTGTGAAATAAACACAGAGGCATTACGAGATAGAAAAATTAAGCTGCTATCAAATCCTCTTTTTGTTCCCCGAAATTTCTTCTCTCTAATTAATGTAAAATTTGAATAAATTCGCAATGACATTCAATCACAATTATGTATATTTTCTGATCATCAAAATAAGATTAATTGTAGAGCAATTTATGAGACTATTGGTTGCATTAAATGAAGTGAATCATGGAAAATATTGTTTTTACAGACCGCTTCTAATTATAGAGGCAGTGATCTCAGCATCATCGGAGAACAAAAAACAAACACCATATGCAATCTTGTCGCGATGAAGTAAGAAATGACATCTGATAACTCGAAACCTTGAATTATTGTCACTTCAATCTGTTGGTAAAATAATTTTATTTATTTTTAGTTTCATATGCGCATTAATACATGCATTTATATTAATCTATCAATCTGCAATATATACACGTCAATGGGAACCACTGAGGTGGAGTTTGAACCTAAATTGGAACCGTAAGTAGTGGTTATGATATCCTGGCTAGTCCACACAGGTAATTTATCCTCTTCCTGGGGCTTACCAGGATGACCACACTGAAATAATCTGGATAAATTTATTTAATCTAATCCTTTTGGCACAAATAGTAGAGGCAGCAGCCTAATGCTGGCCCTTCCAACAGTCCGACCTACGACCAATCAACCTCATCCGGCTGGACTGGGTCTTGGATTGACCACTGGTTGGCCAATCAGAAGGAGGCTGGCGAAGAAGCCACGAGCACCCCAGTCGAAACCAGGTATAAAGTTGATGATTCCCACCAAGAATTTGATCGTCGGGTCGTGCTAATTCCATACGGATCAGTACTGAAAAGCACGTGTCCATCACTCCTGCTAACACATCATTCTTAATTCGCATATGTCTACACACTCTTCAGCTTACAATTTCTCAACTGCTTGGAAACTTAAGCATCAGATTGACTTCTTTGGAAACACTATTGCTATTGTGTGCAAAAGGACAATATCGTCCTGAAGAGACCAGCTCGTCAGGCCTCGGCTCGAAGCAGTCTCTAGACTCGGATCCGATCCAACCCATATTTTTAAGCAATTTCATAATTTTAAATCAATGGCATATGTTCTCTTCTTCTAAAAAAATCCCTGTACTTGGCATGAATTGCACGCATAGTCTCACTCTCAACGAACGGCAACACATGTTGTCATATGTTTTTCGATTGATTCAAAATTCTCCCCACAAACTTCCAAAAATGTGAAATATATTGCCTCTCGCCCACTCGCGCTTCTATTTATGTCCTTCCGTTCATAAATGATATAACATTATTCTGCTAAATTATGCACAAAAGATTATAGAAAATATATTTAAACAGAATATAAGAAAAAAGAAAAAGGCCCCCTTTTGTCACTGTCAACTTTACTGTATCGAGAGCACGTATGTATATGTATATAGTATATATCGTTATAGCGTAACGATTTTATGATTAAGAAAGGACAAAAAATGAATAAACCCCGACGATATGGCATGTAAACAGAATTAACATCATAATTAGAAGGATTACGCTATAATATCTGTTAACTAAATCGAATAATGACAAGTCCGTAAACCCCTGCTTAAATTGTGTTTGGCTTATTTATCAAAAAGAGGGTTTTTAATTAAGTCACTTTATTGTTCTCTCCAGGACCCACAACTTTTCCCTTTTTACGCCCTAAATATACGTCTCAACTCTCCCTTCACATTATATATATATATACATACACATAAAAGTTATACTCATGACATCATGAGTATATAAATGCACTATATATCATGTGACTCCTACTAATCAAACATATATTATATATTTTAGCAGTACCAAAATAATTATAATTCGTCGTAGTAGGATTTGCAACTCACAAATTTGATGGTTATGCCAAAAAGTTGGACAAGCTAGCACATAAAAATAGTAGCTAATTCAAGTAATAAATACATATAAATATATATATATATATATATTTATATGTATTTATTACTTGAATTAGCTACTATTTTTATGTGCTAGCTTGTCCAACTTTTTGGCATAACCATCAAATTTGTGAGTTGCAAATCCTACTACGACGAATTATAATTATTTTGGTACTGCTAAAATATATAATATATGTTTGATTAGTAGGAGTCACATGATATATAGTGCATTTATATACTCATGATGTCATGAGTATAACTTTTATGTGTATGTATATATATATATAATGTGAAGGGAGAGTTGATATATATATACAAATTTGATGTAGTGAGCACCAACAATGGGCACCAGGCTGACGTGGCAGCACCAGGAAGTGCCACGTCAGCCTGGTGCCCACATGGTGCCCATTGTTGGTGCCCACTACATCATTTCTTTATATATATATATATATAATTGATGAAACAATAAAAAGTAGCACGCTAGCTAGGCAGGCAGCATTAAATATTATTATCGAGAAATTGCACCGCTAATTATAATAATAAATACGGGGGAAACTATTCAATTTGGTTACTCCAAGTTCTTTGCCAAATGCAGCCAAAGCTGGCAAACAATAAGTTTAACTGAAAGCAGCTTTATTAATTTTCGAGAATGGCTATGCGTGAACCCCATGCATAACCCCCCTTTCTCCTCACGTTTTCGTCATTTTTACATAAAAATTAAAAAGAAAACCTGGCATCTTATATATATATATATACACAATCCCATCTCACCCAGCACTTCATTTGTATAAATAGCTAGCTTCGGTAGCACCATCACATTTCAACTCATTTTCTTCTTAATTAGTTCTTTTCTCAATTAAATTTGTGTTTATTGAGATCGAGAAATCAAGAAGAAAATGGGGGGAGATTTGCTTCCTTTCGTGAACATGGTTATTGTCCAATTTGGTTATGCGGGAATGAACATCATATCAAAGCTTGCTATGGATTCTGGGATGGATCCTTTTGTCCATGTTGCTTATAGGCAAATCTTTGCTACCATTTCTATTGCCCCTTTTGCTTATTTTATGGAGAGGTATGTTCATTTTGTACGTATATATATGTATATATATATGTGTGTGTGTGTGTGTGTGTTTCTTTTTTTTTTTTTGAGATTTTAACTAATTAATCAGTGTATAATTAAGTTTGATTCAAAGTCCAGTTTTATGTTTCAAAGAAACATCAGCTGCATTCTCTCTGTTTGAAAGGTTGGGAAATTTGTGATATTCGCAACTATTTTTATCTGAGACATATTTTGTATATTTCTATATATGACATTAATACGATTTTTCAGTATACGTAAACTAAAGATAATGCTATAGTTTTCATAGCATTTTCTGCTAATTAAACTTCTTCTCTATGTTTGTACGTATATATCATTATAAAAATCTTTTCCAGCTCTATACTTATCTAACTACTTTAGTCGTATATATATGTATATGTATATATATATGTTTGTTTGAAAATTTTAGGGAAGATAAAACTCAAACGTCATGGAACTAGTGAGGTTGGTAGGGTTACGTTACACATGTTTGTCATGCACATATTTGATAGTTTCGTGCTACGTAGCTAACTGGCATGTTCATTAATTTTCGTCTCGTTGTCTGTTAATCATAAATATTCATTATTCGTAATTCAAATTATACTTTTGTCAACTAATAATTTTATACACGGGAAAATATAATTTTATATATTTCCACATATGTTTTCCATTAATTCTTCTAACTTCTTAAGATTTGGTTTGACAACATAAAATTCTGATTGGCCCAAATGGTCGATCCATCATGGGATATATAAATTCTCAGTCATTTTTCGAACTACATTAATATTTTAAGTTATCACAAATAGAACCAAAGAAAATGGAAAAGATATTCTCTCTCAAACGCAAACTAATACTTTATTGAATATGCTATATATACTAATACTGAAAAATTTCTTCATACAAATATTTATTTTTCCTGATATATATAGCTAGATTCTCATACTAATGCATATGATATGAACAGGAAAACAAGGCCGAAATTGACAAAATCCATCTTATTCCAAATTTTCTTGTGTTCCATCTTCGGGTAAGTGGTTCATTAATCATCGCTCGGGGAAACAATTTCAATCTGCACCTTCCCCAATTCATGATATATACATACGTATACGCAGGGTTACTGTGAATCAGATCACATATTTTCTTGGACTGAAGTATTCTACCCCAACAATCGCATGCGCCTTGAACAATATCAATCCCGCCGTCACTTTCCTCTTGGCTGTACCTCTAGGGTAATATATATATAACATCGCAGACTAATTAATATACACCATGCAGAAGTAATAATAATACTGATGTTGTTGAGTGAGTGCAGATTAGAGAAATTGGGGGTGAGAAGCAAGGCGGGGCAAGCTAAGATATGGGGAACCATAATATGTGTGGGCGGCGCATTGCTGCTGTCTTTCTACCATGGGAAAGTGGTGAAGATCGGGGATTCGGGCATTCATTGGATATATGCGGAGAGAACGAGGACCAACAATTCCATCGACCATGTCAGTTCCTCGGGGCCTTTGCTTCTCGTTGCCAGCGCAGTCTCTTGGGCTGTGTGGCTCATTATCCAAGTAAAAATTATATTAAATTTACACACACACACATATATATATATATATATATATATATATGTATGGTGTTTCTTGTTTTATGGTATATGACTATATGTGTATAAATGTGTGTGTGTGTGTATTTCAGACAAGGCTGAGCAAGCTGTACATGGCTCCATACTCGAGCTCGGCATTGATGTGCTTCATGTCGAGTTTCCAGTGTGTGATTATAGGCTTCTGCTTCAACCATCATATGTCAGCTTGGTCACTCAACCACAGCATCAGGATTGTGTCTACTGTCTATGCTGTATGCATATATCTACTTGAAAACATACCCAATTTGATACATTCATATATATGAAGAGATTAATGAATCTGGGTTTCAAATAATTTCAGGGAATAGTGTGTTCCGCGCTGGCATTCTGTTTGATGACATGTTGCATAGAGAGGAAAGGGCCTCTCTATGTGTCTGTCTTCAGCCCTCTGCTTCTTGTTATCGTGGCCATCCTCAGTTGGGCTCTGCTCCAAGAGAAACTATACACTGGCACGTAAGTACTGCCTCTGCATGTATATAAATTAAATATATATTTCTTGTGCATTAACTAGAGCATAAAAAACAAAAACCATTTATTTTTTGTTCTTGCATGTACGCGCAGAGTTGCAGGATCAGCATTAATCGTATTGGGACTGTATGGAGTGTTATGGGGAAAGAACAAGGAGATGAGCTCTCTTCTCCATACTCAGCATCATTTCGAACAAGGAGATGAAAAGTCAACGCACAGCAAGACGCCAGATTTTGACCTGGAATCCAATGTCACCACCACCACTCCTACTATTCATTCCACGGCAACTTGATTTTGTTAGTTAATTAATGACAAATTAAGACATTTTTAGATTCTAAATTTATCACCATTTGATCAAGAGAAATGTTTGTGTTGGAACTCATTATCGTGAGGCGCCCACTGTTAACATTCATGTGTCCGATTTAATGTTTCAATCGTTGTTCCATTGTATGTTCAATTATTTATTCGGATTACGTACTTACAAGTGGTTTTTAAACAAATTCACCAAGTAACAGAAGAACCCATGCAATCTGCAGATCATGTGCATATACTTATGCGATAATTAAGACATAATAGTCACTCAAACGCATATATATGAACTGGATCCTGGATTATGGTTCAAATCGATATATATATATATATAAATTAGAATTATAACTAGTATTAAATAATTCATTTTAGTATGGATCAAAAATTAAGAATTCACGATGTGGCTTTGATTCATTACGCGTACAGTAATCTATTTTTGAAGTATATGAAGTATAACTTTATGTTACTTGTAACGGAGAACCTTTTATTTTTGATCCGTATATTTGAACACTCGTGATTTTAGTAATTGATGTTATAAAATTTTAGTATCAGACTTTGTTTGGTTTTTTTTTTTTTTTTTTCAGTTTTAGCTTTTGTTTACATTGTGACACTGTTCAGATGTTGATGTCTATGAAAATAACTAATTTAGAATATATAAGATTAGGTATAGTTCTTTGGGACTTTATGACTTTTGTGAAATTGGCAGATTTTGTTTGCACTTGTTGAGTGAACGTGAATTCGGAATCGTCGAGGATAATGTTGTATTCTATTTCTTTAAAATGATATTGCCCGTCCAGGTACTTATGGGAGATAAAACAACGAATTTCTCGTAATAGGACCATACCAATTTACGAGAGCAGCAAACTTTTCATGTGATTTTAAGGATAATTTAATTTTTTAACATATTTGATATTTTAAAAAAACAGAACATAATTGAACACTAGCATTGGAATTGAAAAAGAACTTTCATATCACTACACCAACTATATAATTTGACATTTAATAACTAATATATAAATATCTGAAAAGCAAGTGAGTCGAGTTTTTTGTATTTTGGGTCGAGTTTGTTATCGTTAGGTTCGAGTTTATTATCATTGAGTCGATATTTTCATCGGTTGGATCGAGTTTACAATCATGGGTCGAGTTTTTATCAATGGGTTGAGTTTTTCAGAGTTGAGTCGAATTTATTATCATTAGATCGAGTTTTTGTTATATTTGATTGAATTTTCATCAATGGTAACATTTTCATCACCAGGGTTATTTACCATCATTGAGTCGAATTTAGCATTGTCGGGTCGTAGTTATTTTGATGGATGAATGTATCTAGCTTTCCCTCTTGTCAAATTAAAATAGGCCGCGGTCATCTTCCCCAAATTTCCCCCCATCTTTTCCTCCGGGAAAAAATTGCCATTTTCCGAATTACGACGTCGTTATTATATTTTTCAACCCTCATTACAATGAGTTAATTTCCAGTAAAGCCGTCTCCCGCGGACGCAAGCTTTACCCACCCTCTTCTTCCAAGTCATTCCTCTTTCCCCAAATTTGCATTACGTAAGCTATTGCTTTCCTTTCGATCTTTCTTGTACGTATTTCAATAAACGTAATTGTTAATTGTACGCTATTCAATTGTAGATGTGAGCTTAGAATTAGATCCTATTTCTTTAAAGTCTGCGAACCTTGTGTGTTACATGAGATGCGACGATTTGATCTGGTTTTTGTGGTTTCGTATGTGACAGTGAGAGATCTTTCGAATTTATGGCATAAATGAGATTTTTTTTCCTGCGATTTGGATGGAATTTTTTCGTTGGTGTAAATCTTTCACAATTTTTTTGATCCATGTGTGCCATTGCTCAGATGATTTATTTTTGGAAGAGGCTATGATTGTTCTCTAATGATTGTAGCCTAGTCAAAGAAGCTTCATGTAGATCGTGCCCAATATGCCTATGCTGATCTATGAATTAAAAATTTATTTGAGTACTAGCCTTTTTCTTTGGAGATCGAATGTTTCCTACTAATGTTGTCAAAATGTTTTGACGGGGAGGAGACAATTAGAAGGCAAATATACAAGTGGCTTATTTCATTACTTGCCTGACTAAATTCTCAGTGCACCATTCCAAAGTGTTGTACTTGATGTGGATTTGGCTTCTCTCATTGGTCCGTACATTTTGTCAATGCAAGTATTCACGCTTCCCATATCCAATTGATAAATCCTTAGTGAATTGATTGCAGTCTTTCTACAACTTTGAGAACCACAGAGTTTCTAGTTTTTTGATCTGTTTATCTTGCCAAACTGCTTTAATAACATGGTACACTATGTCTCAATATTCTTGAAATAAAAAACCGGAAAACTACTGGTATTTTATCCGTCCTTCCTCAGGAAACTGAGCCATTAATTTAATTTCGTGGTTGTGACTGACAGCGAAGATGGGGTTGTCATTCACCATGCTTTTCATATAAAAGTGAAAAAATCCCACAATGCGCGATATTAAAAGCAAAGAAAGAAGAACTACAGGTAAATTAGTAGACATGGTTGGGTTGGGAATGGAATACATGTTTCCAAGCTCATTCCATTCTCTATGACGCCTATAAACATGATAATTTTTTGTAAAAACTCGGATATAAAAAATTTATTAAATTTTAAATTAACACAAAAGCTAATAAATTTGTCAGTTCCATGAAAAATATTAGATTGAATGAACACATCTAATGCATATGAATCCGTTTGACCTTTTCTCCTCGAGGCCATCTGAAAGCAGTATTACCCAAAAGTTGATAGAAATCAAAGAGAAGTAGAAAAGTAATCTGTGCAACCTCGGCTTAAAATGCACTCAACCTAACATTTTGGAGCTCAATTGCATATATCACAACCTCGGTCAATTTGTACACAGCGAAAAGCCGCGATCGTGCGTACATGCGATTTTGCGAGGTTTTTAAAGAAGATTATTGCGTGTGATCGAAATTGCTTGCTGCACACTTCTTTTTCTTCTCAACTAGGTTTGATCCACAAGATCTTTGGCTCTTATCTTTATTATCGTGCAGATGTATGATTTTTAGTGTTCTCGATAAAAAAAATGAATTCCAGCTGGTATTTGGAACAATTTTATGCTGCACATAGTGCCTAGGAATTGGTGCGAGATCGAGGTGATAGTACTCCTTTACCTTGAATTCTATTTTCTTTTTTATGCTTCCATTCTCTTTCTTTCTTGGTTGTAGCTTTTGGGCATTTAAACAAACCTTGGATTGGATTAGAATTAATGACTCTAAACCTAGTTTGTCATTGTTTTGGCATCTTTAGAGTACCAGAAAATTAGGTTGTCTTTTTAGGCTACAATTAATGATATGGGTATAATAAAAATGTAATTGTTGTGTTTGTGATGTTTGACCAGACCAACGACTAATAGAACAGTGATGATTAGTAGCTCCACGGAACCTTGCCTTCTTTTTCTTCATGTAGATGGATAGTGGATACGACTCTTTGATTTTTATCTTCCATTTCTCATCTTTTCAACATTTTCTTTAACTAACATGTTTGACTATGAAATTAAGATTCTAACATGTTTTTTTCTTGATCAAAACCTGTAGCGAGGTTTGAGATATCACTGTATCAAACTAATAGGAGATTTTTTGAACCGATAGTCATTTCGTAGGTTTTTGTTTTGTTGTCGGTTAGGGTGCATTAGTAGTTGCTAGCTCTATTTTTTAAAAGGAACTGCATTTGTACTTCCCTAGGGCTTAAGCTAACTACTTGGAGTTTGCACAATCATGTAAGATTTGTAATTGCTGATCACTTTATGTATCACATGGGCATATTCATCTGGAAAAGTGATGGTTGTAATGTATGAGTGTCTGGGCTACTGATTAGCAGCTGGTCTGTGATTGTACATTAAGTTAAATTGACGTAGCAAATATTTCATAAGTCATAACTATGCACCAAATCATAATGGGAACGTTAGTGCTATTTTATTTTCTGTTGGGCTAGGCAGCTTGGTTTAGTTTTGTGCCCATCCTTTTAATTTTTTTTCTTAACCGTTCAATAAATGCTGAATTTAGCCAAGTTTAATATTTCCCTCGATCAACTTTGTAACCAAAATTTGATTGTTACCGCCGATGTTCAGGTTTTATTTTCGATGTCCAGTTCACTTAGTTTAGCATATCCCGGTGTTAAATCTAGTCGTTTTGCTCATTGTATTTTCTTGCCTACGACTTTGCAGCAATCTTGCAGTCATCTTACAACTATGTCTAGATCAACTTCTGTTTCAATGCTATCTAGACGAGTTTACTGGATTATAACCGAAAAAACTCAGCCTCTCTCTTCCAAGTACAGCACAATGATGCATTCTCCTGACCAAATGCAAAGCAATCCTTTTTCACTTAAATCCCCGAGGGACAGGATCAAATATAATTCCACTCATTTTCAGCACAATGATTCTGCAACTTCAGTCTCACATCAAATAGGAGAAAATGTCCCAAGAAAAGATAAGATCACCTTTCTCGTGAAGACGCTGATGGATCTCAAAGATAGTAAAGAAGTTGTGTACAGCACTCTAGATGCTTGGGTTGCATGGGAGAGGAATTTTCCGATCGGGGCTCTGAAGAACGTATTGCTCATTCTTGAGAAAGATCAGCAATGGCACAGGATGATTCAAGTTATTAAATGGATGCTGAGCAAGGGACAGGGTAATACTAGAGGAACATATGGGCAGCTCATTCAAGCTTTAGACATGGATGACAGAGCAGAAGAAGCATACGATATTTGGAAGAAAAAACTTGCATTTGATTTACATTCTGTTCCATGGAAGCTCTGCAAACTCATGATATCAATTTATTACCGAAACAACAGGCTTGAGGATCTTGTGAAGCTGTTCAACGGTTTGGAAGATTTTGATCGTAAACCTCCAGAGAAATCAATTGTCCGGAAGGTTGCTGATGCTTATGAACTTCTGGGTAAACCTGAAGGGAAGGAACGGATACTAGAGAAGTATAAGGATCTGTTTACTGAGACCACAAATGGAAAGGCCAAGAAACACGGCTACTCAACTTCACATAAGAGGAAATCAGGCAAACAAGGGTGACATGGGCTTATACGAGAAAGTCATCCGCACTTCAATTTTCTGAAGATAGTATAGAGTTCACCTTGCGCGCTCGCACCAGTCGGAGCGGAGAGGCTCCTCAGGCTGCAGAATATATTCCCTGGGGACTCCACCATAGCTCAAGTCTTTACCAAAACAAGTCATGGGGTCACTATATATTTATATGAGGATCCACACCGATTCAACTATAGTACCGACAGTTACTCTTGTGTAGGTTAAGTTTTCCTCAAAGGAACTCTATTTCAGTCGACTCGAGAACACGAGCGACCACTGTGATTGGATATTTATTTTTAATATTCAATAGTACATATGGTCTCTTAAGACATCATGTCCTTTGGGTGTGAAAGATTGCTTCGAATGCTCCATTTTAACAGTGAATAAAAATTGATTGTGATATAAAGTCGTTTGTTTCTCCTACAACGGAAATTCAAACACTTGTGTGATTGGAGCTCAACTTATTTTTAAATTAACAAATTTATTTGTAAGTTTAAACCAGTAAACTTATTTATATTCTTGATATATATGCATTTTCTTAGCATAATAATTGTTTATATTGCGATTCACAAAAAAAACTTATTATTTTATAAAATTAATATAGCGTGTGGGGGAGCAAATTAATGGGGTGATACTGTGGAAATATAACAAATATATATGTATTATATACAAGAAATTACGCGGGAATCTCTGTATCTAAGCTTCCTTGCAATCGTCACCTACAAACGAAAAATGGACGCACAAAAGTACACATGCTTGAAGCTGGAATTACCGATTGATGGAAGCAAACCCGAACTCGTATTCGTAAAGGGTACGTGGAGCCCGACCCGCTTTGACCTTTCCATCACCAACGGGCTCGAAGCTTGGACTTGCCATGGTACTCAGATCTTTGGAAGCTTTTGGTAATATATGGGAATCAATTGATTACCCGTAAAATATTAGCGTAATATTTGATTAATTTTTGGTGTTTTTTTCTTGTTTTTTAAGCTACGGAAGAGGAAGTGCAAGAGAGAGCATCACAATGGGATCAAACGGTGTCAGATTACGTGGACTTGGCGGAGAGGTATCTTGGGTTTCAGCAACTTGGGTCAGTCTACGGGTTCGCAGATGCTGGAAATGGATGTAGAAGGGTTTGTTATTGCTTTTCTTCTTTTTCCTGAATTTGGGGATTATTTGCTCCGCAAGAATTAGGATTGAAGCCCTGGTTTTAAAACTTTTGGCTTTTTGATAAGGAAAAAATGGAAGCTTTTTGCAAAACTAAGGGAAAAATTGCAAAGAACACCTGTGCATAAGATTATTTGTTTGCTTATGGTTGACGAAGAGAATGGGGATTAATTTTTTTCAGAAAATTATGTGTATTATGTGGTCATTATTCGTGTATGATCACTGGTGAGTGGGAGTCGGTCCTCGATTTTTCAAGTTTCTGAATAATCTTCTAAAAGCGAGTGTTTTTGCTCTGAAATACGTTAATTCACTCCTAATCAAAGTCCCCAGGTGACCAAGAGGTCCAAGACGTGTCTGAGATATTATCGAGTATACTAATTTAAATTTCTCTCTTCCGTGATTCTAGCACAATCTCTTTATAAAGTTTTGTTGGCATATTCTAAACCAGAAGGGGCAAAAAGCATACTGATGATTTTGTTATGTTCAGAATGGTATTTTCTGCTTTGTGAATTATATTTTCGAGGTAATATAATTTATAGATGCATGAGAAACGCCTATCACAAGAAAAAAGTCAGCTAGGGGGTTTCAGCTGGATTTTAACTCGCTGATTTTTCGAGATTTTGAATTATTTGACATAAACCAGGGGTTTTATGCAGTTTACTCATCTGCATTACCCGAGGTGGTATTTTTAAAAAAACTGAAATGTAACAGAACATTCTATGAATTTTTATCCAGATTTTGGTGTGTATTTTATCCCAAAATGTGACATAGCACCTATGCGAAATTTCTTTTGTTCACTGTTAGGTCAATTGGTGATTTGTTTAATTATGCTATTGATCATCACTGGCTGAACATTTGGTCAATGTACTTGAATGATCGACTCTTGCTCTTATGTTTATATAATTGATCTGAATGGTTGGCTCTTGCTCTTATGTTTATATAATTGATCTGAATGGATATTTCTTTCTTTGTCAGATTGAGGTTTCATTGTTTCAAATTCCATCAAATAATACATTATTGATGTGCATACTCTGTCCCTTTGTTAATTTTATAATAAACAGTGCTCGTCAGTTTGTGGGTAACAAGGTATGTAGCTCTAAAATCTGTTCTTAGGTTAGAGTTAAATCTGGGTGCTGTTGCATATTTTACTCTTTTAAAGTCTAGCTGAGCAGCGCCAACTAAGAAAGAAATGATTTGCTAAGCTGATGCATATTCTCAGGATCCACATTTGAACACCACAATTTTGTAGAACTATGTTTAAATTTGAAGGAAGAATGCTTATTCATGGAAAAAAGCAGTAATGTTATTTTCAGTCTCTCTTTGATTTATGTAGCTATCATGGACGTTCAATAAGA
The DNA here is from genome assembly GCA_001598015.1 of Dorcoceras hygrometricum. Classification (NCBI taxonomy): domain Eukaryota; kingdom Viridiplantae; phylum Streptophyta; class Magnoliopsida; order Lamiales; family Gesneriaceae; genus Dorcoceras; species Dorcoceras hygrometricum. Next base: position 268,557 of record KQ995297.1, read on the forward strand.
ATGGAACGAAACTGGAATGGCGATGGAAGTGTCAACCTTCACCTGATAGCAAGAAAATTACAGCAGAAGTCTTGGACTTTCTAATGGATGCCAATATAAGATTGAGTGTAATACAACATGATCGCATTGATTGTACTTTCTTGTGTCAAATTCGATATTTGTTCTGAAAATGTGTATTCTCCATGACTTGGTCACTCGATGTGAACAGGAGGAAGTAGTATGGAAAACTCAATCATTTGACAGGCTCAAAGCGGAGGCCGAAAAATGTTTAGCACAAAGTGAGAAAGTAACCAGTGAAAAGTTAGAGTTTGAGTCAGAAATCTATGGAAAGGTTTGTTTTCAGTCTTGGGAACCCTTCTCTCTCTTAACGGTAATTTTTCTTGGATATAAATTTGTGGGCTTATTTCTGTTTGATCATGTGAGATCACTTGAAACCAACATCTTCTCATATAGTAGAGTGTTTAGTTTTGATAACGAAAAATAATTCTTTTTGCATCTAATACTGATCTGTTAGTAGCTGATGTGTTTATAGTTTCATTTCTTTAAACACTATATAGAATGTTGTCCAATACTGGTCCTGATTCGGTATTCTAAAACTTCCAGTTTGTTCAAGTCTTAAACTCGAAGAAGGCGAGACTCAGAGAGCTTCGTGATCAACTCTCCAAACAGGCAACACCTCGCCAACAGCAAGAAGAGGAAGAAGAGTCCACGGACAAGACCGACACTTTTGATGAAGGAAGCGATGATGAAACAGGGAAGAATGAGGTGAGCTCTTCTAAAGATGTCCCCGTTGCTACCGCTCGTGGTCGGAAGAGGAAAGTTTGATCTATTACATGTTGTGTCAACCAGAACCAGACCAGCTTTTCTGATGCAACATCTTTTTGTGAAATACGAAATGTACCTTTTTGGGATCCTACCCTCATCCAGATAAAAGGCCTCAAAGTCTATGGTGTGTGAAATAAACACACAGGTTTTCTTGTGTGGTTTAGAGGCATTACAACATAGAAAAATTAAACTTCTATCAAATCCTCTTTTTGTTCCCCGAAATATCTTCTATCTAATTAACGTAAATTTGAATCAATTCGCAGTGACGTTCAATCACAATTATGTCTAATATTTAGAATTATTTCCTTTCTATGAAAATAAGCTAAAAACAAGATAAAGTAGAGCCATTTCTGAGACCATTGGTTACATAAAATGAAGTGGATTTTTGGAAAATATTATTTTTATACAGATCGCTTCTAATTATAGAGTAGTGATCTCAACATCATCCGAGAAAAATCATTAAAAATCAATTTTGAACGCCCAAATTGGCTCATAAACTTATATATTAAACCAAAATTGCCATCTTTTTTCCGGGAAAAAATTGCCATTTTCGGAATTACGACGTCGTTATTATATTTTCCAACCCTCATTACAATGAGTTAATTTCCAGTAAAGCCGTCTCCCGCGGACGTGAGCTTACCCTCTTCTTCCAAGTCATTCCTCTTTCCCAAATTTGCATTACGTAAGCTACTGCTTTCCTTTCGATCTTTCTTGTACGTATTTCATAAACGTAATTGTTAATTGTGCGCTATTCAATTGTAGATGTGAGCTTAGAATTAGATCATATTTCTTTAAAGTCTGCGAACCTTGTGTGTTACATGAGATGCGACGATTTGATCTGGTTTTTGTGGTTGACAGTGAGAGATCTTTCGAATTTATAGCATAAATGAGTTTTTTTTTTCCTGTGATTTGGATGGAATCTTTTCGTTGGTGTAAATCTTTCACAATTTTTTAGATCCATGGTTGCGATTGCTCAGATGATTTATTTTTAGAAGAGGTTATGATTGTTATCTAATGATTATAGCCTAGTAAAGAAGTTTCATGTAGATCGTGCCCAATATGCCTATGCTTATCTATGAATTAAAAATTTATTTGAATACTAGCCTTCTTCGTTGGAGATCGAATGTGTCCTTTTACTAATGTTGCCAAATTGTTTTGACGGGGCGGAGACAATTAGAAGGCAAATATATGAATTATCTCATTGCTTGCCTGACTAAATTCTCAGTGCACCATTCCAAAGTGTTGTACTTGATGTGGATTTGGCTTCTCTCAATTGGTCCGTACATTTTGTAAATGCAAGTATTGACGCCTCCCATATCCAATCGTAAGATCTTTAGTGAAGGGATTGCAGTCCTTCTACAACTTTGAGAACCACAGACTTTCTAGTTTTTTGCTCTGTTTATCTTGCCAAACTGCTTTAATAACATGGTACACTATGTCTCAATATTCTTGTTATCTTGAAATTAAAAACTGGAATACAGGTATTTTATCTGCCCTTCCTCAGGAAACTGAGTCATTAATTTAATTTTGTGGGTATGACTGACAGCGAAGATGGGGTTGTCATTCACCAAGCTTTTCAGTCGTCTGTTTGCCAAGAAGGAGATGCGGATACTTATGGTAGGTCTTGATGCTGCTGGGAAGACCACGATATTGTACAAACTCAAGCTGGGAGAGATAGTGACAACCATCCCAACTATTGGTATGATAAATAGCTAATATTACTATTTAACATTGTGGAACGTACTGATCATGTTAGCTTCATTTTTATTGTGGTCTTCTAAATATAAAGTGATTCACCTTCTACTGATCAAATTGACATTCCGTTATAGGATTCAATGTGGAGACTGTGGAATACAAGAACATAAGCTTCACTGTCTGGGATGTTGGGGGCCAAGACAAGGTATGTTTTGTTATAGCATATTTTTGTTCGCTTTTCCCCCTCGAAACCTTTATACATGTGTAAGGTTGGCTATATATGCAAGACGAAATATAGATGGCATTTTGTGCATGAGCTTAAATCTTTTGACCACCATAAGTCATAGGCTTCGGCTCTTTATGCATTTTGATTTCCATTGATCTAGATCCGGCCATTGTGGAGGCATTATTTCCAGAACACACAAGGGCTGATATTTGTGGTTGATAGTAATGATCGAGATCGTGTTGTGGAGGCTAGGGATGAGCTGCATCGAATGCTGAATGAGGTAATCGAACTATTTCATCAAACGATTTCACCTATGTTCATTATCAAAAATGGTAGGCTGATGCTGACAGGGTTTCCATTATCTCGTCAACTATATGGCAGTCATACTCACCCATCCACCCACAAGTTTAGCAGTTTGGCAAATTAATGTAATTTTAGGAACAAGAACTCAGATGTCTGGAAAAGTTTGACTGGTTGGATAGTGGATGTCAGTGTTTTTAATTAAGGAAAAGGGGTCTCCCTGCCTCTTTCTTTTTGTGGCAAAAATTTGTATATGTGTCAGAAAATATACCTATGCCTCTTGTTTTCTAAACATTTGCTTAGTATGCTTGGTTGAGGTGAAAAAAGGTTGAAATTTCCTTTGCACATTGTAGGGTGTCATACTAGTAGTATTGAAACTTGCATCATCTATTAATTTTGGCTTGACATGACTGAAACCCCTGCTTAACCTGTAGGATGAGCTAAGAGATGCAGTGCTGCTTGTTTTTGCAAACAAACAAGATCTTCCAAATGCTATGAATGCAGCTGAGATAACTGACAAGCTTGGACTTCACTCTCTCCGTCAACGCCATTGGTATACTCTTCCCTCTCCCTACAAACATGTGCCCTGCATATGTGTCAATTTTGGCTGGCCTAGGTGCACTTAACAGCATCATGGTTGCAAATTTGAAGCGAAATAAATTATATGCGCCCTTTATATTCTAACAGGCCCTCTATGCGAACTAATGGAGACTTTTCTTGATAATTGGTTCAGGTATATCCAGAGCACATGTGCCACCTCCGGGGAGGGCCTTTATGAGGGGCTCGACTGGCTCTCCAATAACATCGCTAGCAAGGTACAATTTAAGTTTCCCTGATGGCTGATTATACTGGTTTAATTGTTGTAGTAATTGCATATTCTAACTATCCTCTCGTGCTTTCATTGTTTGTATTTATTTGACAGGCTTAAGAAGAGAAGTTGGAGAATTTATGGACTCTTGGGTATCTTGATCCTCTGTCAAAATAGTTTTGTACTCTCTGGCTTCTGTTGAAATGACTCTCGTGTTTGCTCATCTCTTTTTAAACGGATACGCACCTCTGTTGTGTGGGTTAAGATTTCATTTTGTTGTTTCAGCTATTATACAGATATTTTCCAGAACTAACTATACATATATATTCATTTAGTTATTGAAATTTATGCATCATATGTGTAGGCTGCACGTGCCACATCGGGGAGTGTTTAGTGATTGCACAAAAATGTTTTAAAATTTGAAAAAAATATCATTAGTTTAGTTTTCTTGACCGGTTGTCATTGCATTAAATAACGGAAGTACCGTTGTGTCTATTGATATGATAGGGGTGAAGGAATGGAAAGCATTCTTTCTAAAATCAGTGATAATAACCATTACGTATTCATATAAAATTCGAGTTATCACAAAATCATTTGGGACAGAATTCCCTAAAAGTCTACAAATCAACGATAGAAAAGTTCAAGTTCTGTTTTGATAAAATCTGCAACCGTACTAGACGGTTATTACAACCTCTTAAATCAAGTGATTATAAAATTTTCATTCACAACCAATCTAGTCCTCGATTATTTAGGTGTATCAAATTTCTAAAAATACACATTGTCCTTTGACAAATGGAAATTCATTCAAGGATGAGTAGTTTAGGGAGCATAGAACTATTGAAAATTGATGATTGTAGAATTCTTTCAAACATCAAAGAACAATGTGAGTTCAGAAAACGTAAAATAATAAGAAACTTGTTGTCTTAAAAATAAGGACTGGTGCGGTTGACTGTGGGCCGCTGGATATACAGCGGCTTGGAATTTCCCAAGAAAACATTATTTTACTGCACAAATCTTCATACTTCTGACTGCAAGGATCATAGTATTGTGTCAATGCAAACTGTAATCTATAAAAAGGAATGGATTATATAATGTTGTCCACTGGACGACAAGAAATGGCACATTACAGATGTATATCAAAAAAGGTGAAATCTAAAAAATAAGGAATAAAATTTTCTTGAGTAAACATAAGGGATTATTGATGCCCATACACTATAGTAATTCATCTGTAAGCACTTTAATTAGAAAAAATGAAAAGAAATAAAACAAATAAACAAAAGGCCAGAAATCGGCCATAAGATAGTTTGCAGCCAGGTATAGAGGTGTGAAAAGTTTCGTTTTTTCATCTGAGGACCCTGTTAGAGCTAAAGGAGAAGCTTTCTTCACCAGCTATGGTTGAATTCAGCCTCCCGGCAGCCCACCCGTTATTTAGCATGCGGACAGCAGCGCGAGCCGGATCACCGGCTACACGACTGCCTTCGATTTTTTCATCATGTTCCGGAGTACCATTAGCTTTTCTCTCTTTCCTTCGCTGCCGCTCATCATCTCTCTCTTTTCTCAGCCAACTCTCCACAGTTCTCTGCAAATTCATAAACACAATGTAGCAACTAAAAGTTTCTCAATGGACATGTCGACCATGAATGCTTTAGTGGCCATAATCTTTATCGATCAAATTAAAAATTAAGCCCATAATTATATGCAAGATAGTTCTTAAGGAAAATAAAGGAAATTCAGACCTTACTAATTTTCTTACAGCAAGCACACAAGTACCCAATAAGAGACTCAAGACCTGCTCCACCCATAATGTAACAGAATGGCCTCAAAAACTTAACTCAAGGTGCCTTATTTTTAAAGTACACCAACTAACCATCAGTGACAAGTTGCTAATCTCCTTGATTTTATTCATTGGCATGGCCAGCTGCAACTTCCCACGAGCCACATAAACCTGATGAAAACTCAATGATGCCCAACACTTCATGTAGTGATGCGATCAACATTAAGGAGTATAAGGATACTTACAATATGTGATGGCCAGTCCTCGAGACCATCAAAGATATGTGTTGCATAAATAATAGTGGCACCCCGTTCTTCACATTCTTTCTTTAAAAAGGTTAAAAGGTCAGACCTCGCAAGAACATCTAAGTCAACTGTTATCTCGTCGAGCAATAGTACCTAGACATAGGAAGCATAACCAAACTGACTTGAAGTAGAGGTAACTAAACTGAGAAAAGTTTGAGACCAGGGATTTTTCCCCCAGTAAATAAATGTATACCTTGAATGGCTTTAGAAGGCCCATACATATTTGAACTCTTCTTCTTTGACCGTCAGATACTTTATGCATTCTCCACGACAAGTCAATACCCAACACCTACACCATAAGAAATAACGACTTCACTATGACAACAAAATTTACTCCATACGATACCCTAAGACTGCAGAAAATGTGCATTAGTCTAGGAAAATCTCTACTATTGCAATTCACCCATTGCAGGTTAATCTCCTCCAATATAATCAATCTTTCGAATTGCTAATTCTCAAGGCTGGTTGAACTGATTAACTATAATCTATAGAAAGATTAGAACACATGTTGATCATACTGAAGGATAATAATGAGAACCTCCGCGTACCAGGACAACCAATCAATATAAGTCTGATGTATGATTAAACTTTACTAAAATAAGGAAACCCATTCCGATTATTTGGCATGTTGTAAACACCATACCCCAATATAATAAAATGGTCTACATTTCTGGGAGATAATGCTTGATTCAGTGAATATCAAGTCAATATCAAAGAACAATTAGAGCCTTCTCTGTGCCTTAGCTATCTTAAAAGAAAGTAAATTCTTAACAACAATAGAGAGAGGCATTTTATGGAAACAGTGACAATTAAATTACCTGGATGAAATTAATATCAAGATTAAAGATCATCATTATGATTAAAGAGGAGCACAACCAAAAAAGAAAAAAGGCAACTCTTATACCTTGATCAATTCTTCTCGTCGTTGAGGATGGATACCTGCAACCCCAAATATCATTTTCTCAGCAGAAATGTCCATCTGAATTGGAACCTCAAAACCAGCAAAAGCAACTTCTCGTCTCCACTAGATATAAGAAATATAGTTTCACAGTCAAATCAGTCCGGGTCACATCCATATCATAAAAAAAAAAGAAAAACATATTTAATAAAGACTACATTATTCACTTCATATTAGGAACAATTAAATCCATCAAATGAAGACATTGTCAGAATCAGGAAAAGATGTACTAAAAAATAGCTACCCTTGTAGAATGATACAGCAGAACTGCAATTAAACCAGAAAAATTATTCACAACTAGCGAATATAAAATTTGGATTGACTTAATTTCTATTAAACCCAAAAAGACACAAATAATCTGCAAAAGATAGACTTTAAACTGTGAAGTAAAAGTAAGTTTCCACGAGAGTAAGTCTAGTGCATCCTTCACAGTGATATCAATACCCCATCTCTCACTTAATCCTCACTGCACTTGTTGCAAGAAAATTGCATTTCTATAACACAGATCACCTCGTCTAATGTTAACCACAAACACGATAGTGAAAGGAGAAAATAAAATTTAAAAGCAACCTCGCCACCAAGATAAGAGAGGTCTCCTGTTGCCGTCAATGTCGTGTCATGAAATGCGGATCTTCCCAAAACCTTTACCATTTCTTGTTCCACCATATGCTTTCCACCAATTATTTTCAGTAAAGTTGTTTTCCCTGATTAAATTTCATACAAGAAATAACGACAAGAGAAAAAAATGCAATAGACACATGAAAGGAAAAAGGAGTAACATATAGTCTCCAGAAAAAATAACTATTTTTGTAGAAACCACAAATCGCATAAACATTTACTTTATTATCACAAATATGTTGCACAAGATTTGTCAGTGTTGGCTGATCCCGTACTGGATTCTAAAAAGGAACATGCATTTCATGATTCCATGATAACAAACCAATAGCTATAGCTAGAAAAATATAACATTTTGTAAAGGAAAAAGAGGAGGATAGATCATGTATTAAAATGAGTATACATATAGATGAAGTTATAATTCCTAAGTCCTTGATTGAATTTACTTTTGACATGTTTTGAGATTATATAAAATAGTACAATCAGTAGTTTGTTAAAATGTCAAATAATAGAAGAGCAGTGAGGACCAGAGAGGGACTAGACAACTTGTGAACCATAATCTGCTAAGAATAGCATATGGGAATGGAGGTTACACTACGACAGCTCCATTTCCATGATTCCCTTGAGCCCCCAAGTGTCTTTGTTTCAGAAAATTGATATTTGGGCAGTGAAGCTTAGAATTTTAGTCTCTAATTACTGGTTCCTGCAATGTATGAGCTCTATTTACTTGATACTCAAAATCTAAAGCTTCACAGAGCTCCACATCGTAAACCCAGTTTTTATGATGTAGCTTGAGGTTTTAGTATGTGGAGATAGAGAGTTTGCAACTTAATACTCAAAACCCTGGTTCATTTCACCAACCTGTGGTTAGATAAGGTGAACACATTAGATTTGTATACTTTTCCCGACAATAGCTTTTTTGTCCCTGGCACACTTTTACTACACCAAAGGCTATTAGACCAGTGTCAATAACTGTAAATTATACTTTAAATTAGATGCATGATGCAGACCAGCGTCGATAACTATAAATTATACGTTAAATTAAGAAGCATGATGCATGCACTGAATAATGCACCGCATTCTAAAAGATGAGTAAAAGCTGTCTAGAACGGTCTGGCACGGCCGCTGGCTTCTCAAGGGTTCAGAAATGTTACAGGTGTCCTACATTAAATATTAAAACTAGCAAAAGAGAGCTTATAAACTACACAAACACCACCCAATAGACAAGACTTTACATGGCAGCCCGGGTTTATAACCTGACAGTATATAAATGCAAAGTTTCAACATTTGAAAACAAATTGAAAATAATCAAGACCATTTCCTTGTCTCGGCCAAATACTATCATCAATGACAGCCACATCTACATGAACCAAGTCATAGCATCTAGGATTCATTATTCTGGAGTCTGCTTGACTCTAGAAATAATTTGGCTCACATGAGAGGAGGAATAAGAGAAGGAGAGTAGATGAGTTTACGTGGGGACGACTCAATCATGCCTTTTCTTGTTTCATCAATGTAGCTAACAGGACAATTTACCCACCCAGCATATCAAGAGTCTGGCTATTAGTTTCAATTACGACATATGACTATCATGTGCAAAACATGCTAACAGGAGCTGCTGCTGAATTGCACATTTGCCAACTCTAGAACCGTATCCAGAAAACTAACGCTAGTTCAATGTGATTGATTATCCTAATGATAATCACCAACCAATCAAGAATAGACTTTTACAGAATTGCTTAAAAGAAGAATCTGAAAATCGTCAGTGAAAAAATACAACATACCCGCGCCATTGGAGCCAACAAGAAGACAGCGATCGCCGGAGTGGAGAGTGACGGAGAATTCGTCGATCAAAGGAGTGGAACCCGGCGGAGGATGACCGTCGATTCCTGGGTAAGTGAAGCTGAGCCTATTGATCTCCACCGTGACCGCCATTTCTCACCTCGATCTAGCTATCCTTCTGCTTCTTTGATTCTAACACATGAAAGAAAATGAGAAATTTATTGCGGATGTTCGGTGGCGCGCATGGCTACCATTTGGACACAGGTGCTATTGGAAGTTTGGTGGCGTATGAAAATTTTGGCCTTAACTTCTCATCTAATTTATGATTAAAAGGTTAAATTTTCTTTATCTCATTTAATTTGATACTACACTCACAAAATTGGGATACACTGTCCCAATTTAATCATTCGTTTGTTTCTCGTCTTTTTTTTGGAGAAAAAAGAAAAAAAAAAAAAGTAAGGCTTTGTTTGGGAGCTTTGAAATGAGACGACATGAAATAATTTGAAAGTAAAAGTTAATTTAACTTTATTTAAGAGTTTATCCAAGGACAGATTTATCAAAATAATATGGAGTAAGTGGGAATTATTGGGAGGAAAAAAGTTATATTAAGTTTATCAAAATATTTTCGTCTCATTTATGGAAGGATTGAGCGTAAAAAATAAGTTTTTCTTTTCACTTCCCTTCCAGCTCCCAAACTAAGCCTAAGTATCTCATCTTCCAATTGTCTCGGATTAGGCCTTCATGTTTTATTTGTTTTCCGGAATTGATAAACACATTAGTTTAGAGAAAAATTAGACGAAATTTCAATAATATTTGGAAGTCACCTAAATTTAAGAGTGTACCTTTTTCTTCCCCTAAAATTGAATATGATTTGGAAAGAGTCTCGTCCAATTTTCTTGACGATGATGTAAATAGCCAGCAATATTTAAAATCAACATATTATATAATAAAATCTTGATTGCGATGAAAATTCAAATATATGTTATAGGAAAACAAACTATTTTCAAATCTAGTGTTTCATTTTTATAAACATTTGATTATAACTTATAAACTTTTTTACCTTGATTTGCAAAAGATTGCAAAATAATCCTTATCTTCAAGTTGTTAGATTAAATTGATATGAGATCGACGGTTATAGCTTAGTTGAGCATTTGTTTGGTTAAACCGAATTAACTAACTGAATTGATCAAATTCATTTTTTATTTTTTTGAAAAAGGAGGATAAATTGATTGGGTTTCAGTTTTTAAATTTTTACAGATGGATTGACCGATTTAACGATATTTTAAACACAAATATTTTATATTTTTTAATAAGGGTTTCAATTTAATTAAATGAGTTGTGATGGGCCTCGATTTGGGCTTGTCAAAATCTACCTTAAAAAGGCCCGAAGCCCAGAAGTGGGCGTTTTGTACTGAATGAGTGATTTTTTTGTTGATCGCTCAAAATTGCAGAATTCATCTCACTGCGCTCATCGGCCATTGTTCATCTCTAGACACGTCTGGTGAGCTCCGATTAAGACAGTTGCTGTACCCCCTTCCAATAATTTTCTTTTTTTTTTTTTTGTAATTTTCAGTTTTATTATGCTCGAAACCAGTGACCGATTTCCGGGATAAGAGTGAGATTTGTGATAACGATTGCACTTGTGTATTCGTTAGCTGAAATGATGTTATTGGAAATAGGATTTATGGTATTTTTGACAAAGGTTTTATGGATGTGATGGTGGTGATCTGCTATTAGCTTGTCATTTTGAACTTGATGAAAGCAAATTGATGCAAATCCACTAGCAGTTGTCGTGCTTACAATTCACAATTTCATTTTTGGCCAGCACACGAGCAATCCTTGTGGAGCTTACACCTTAGAATTCGAACTTGGATCTCGAGTGGAGTACCTCGTAGTCAATGGCAGCGATATACAGCCTCTATATCATTAACAAATCAGGCGGTCTAATTTTCTACAAGGTTAGCATAGACATGTAGAAACTCCGTATTCTATTGGTGAAGCATTGTAAATGATAAGAGAGGAATTAAAAGATGCATCTCTTATGTTTAAGGATTACGGTTCAGCTGGAAGAATGGACACAAACGATACTTTGAGACTGGCAAGCTTGTGGCATTCAATGCATGCCATATCTCAACAGCTGTCCCCTGTTTCTGGGTGCTCGGGAATTGAGCTTCTACAAGCTGATACTTTTGATCTCCATTGCTTTCAATCTCTCACTGGTACGAAAATAATCTCCTCTCTATCTCTCTCTTTTTTTTTTTTGCTTTTTTTGCCTCCTTTATCTTTTTTAAATGCGAGCTGTATCTATTTTTGTTGTTTCTGTTGTTATGTGTCTCTGGGATCTTTTGTTTTTATTGTGTAAGTTGTAGATTATTGCAGCTCTATAGTATTGGTTACGCCTGGTAGATAGAAGAATGAAAGGTCGAACAAACAATTATAAGACAATATTATTTGATATATAACTCTAGATCGCCAAATGTGAAATTAGGAATCGGTTGAAGAATGTGGGAAAGTGGAAGTGACTGTAGCAGTACTTTCTTAGCACCATTGTCTCAAATTCATAAAAATTTTGTTTAATGTCCATATTCTGGAGTATAAAACAGGTTAAGCTGTATTTAAACATTCTAATATTATAAAGTTGTATATTACATGAATGAACCAAAGGTTGAAGAGCAATAAACTTAGATTGACTTCCGTTTGTTTGTGCAAACATGCAAACCATTCAACAATATATAGCCTTGCTGGCACTTGAATTTGAAACTCTCTAATTTTTAAGGAATTGGTAGACGAAGAAAAACACATCTTCTGCCACATGAGCAAGCTCTTGATATCTATGTCGACCAGACTTCCAAAAGGAAATAACATCTTGCATTGCATCCCTATCCACTTTGGAGTCATGTGAAGGAGCTCCCTTTTGACTTTTTATTCCCACCAGTTAGAAATTCTACACTCTACTCAAAACAGTGCTTCCATCCTTGTAGGATTTGCTTCAATCCATATACTAGCCTTCCATGGCTAGAATAAGACAGCTTATAAGACGAATAATTCTATGGCAAACCCTAAACCTCTTACCTAAAAGAGTTGAAAATTGATTTTACGGTTAGATGCAATGACCTCCCCCTTTGAATGATGATGACTCCAACTACCTGATACATATAGATTAAACGTGGTTAAATGACCCGTTAGAGTGAAACTCCAGGTTGATAATTAATAGCCACTCCAGCATAGAGCAAAATGATGATCATAGTCACATAGGCTCCCCGCGCACAAAAGCTGCGTATTCTTTTTATCCCTTTTGTGAACAATTCACTCTGAACTGTTGATTAAGGGCATCATCGATACATGGATTTGGTTCCCTCTCACTTTTATTCTTGCAAGTTTTAAACTTTTTTTATTTTGATTGGTAATAAGATTCATGGTGGTTGTACCAAAGCCCTGAAAGCTTTCTTTATGCAAAACATGTTTCTTTATTGTTTTGGCCGTCAAAATCTACATCTTTATCTCACGAATTGATCAACTAAACGATGCTGATCGCTTGTCTTCTCTCAGGTACCAAATTCTTTGTGATCTCCGAACCTGGAGTCCAACATATGGAGGGTCTCCTGAAATGTATTTACGAGCTATATACCGATTATGTTCTGAAGAACCCATTTTATGAGATGGAAATGCCAATTCGCTGTGAGCTCTTTGACATAAATTTATCGCAAGCTGTTCAGAAGGATCGAGTTGCTTTGTTGGGAAGATGATTTGACACACTGTTTTGTACTCATTGCTTCAATGCTTTGTTAAACTTTCTTTCGTTCACCTTTTTATCCTGTGGACCAGTGCGTTCGTGCCACTGATTTGTGGTAACACATCACTAATAGAGTCGAATTCAACATTGGATTATGATCAGAACTTAACTGAATGATATTGTTTTTGATAACTTTGTGGTCATAGATCAACTTTTTCCCGTGCTGAAGATATTCACTAATCCATTCAAATATTTGTATTATTCCTAAAATTTCCCTATAATTTCATTGATAAAAATGCTGGAAATAGACCAAACGAATGTCCCTCACGTGGCCTCATTTTAACTACATCTACATTTTTCCATGCATCAGCATTCTTGCAAGTATAAAATTAATTCCTAAAGCTTTCCAAAATCTCATTTATGAAAATGCTGGAAATATAACCAAAAGCGCATGTTCCTCACGTGATAAGCCTGGTAATAGTTACATTTTAAGTACGATTACATTTTCCATACATCAACATTCTTGTCACTACAAAATTATTTTTCAATCTTTCCCAAAATCTCATCAATAAAAATGCTGGAAACTAGACCAAAAACGCATGTCCCTCACGTAAGAAGCCTGGTAATAGTTACAATTTAAGTACATATACATTTTCCATACATCAACATTCTTGCAAGTACAAAAACTTTACCAGCATTAGGCAAAATGAGGTGAAGGCAACATGAAAAAAAAAATAAAACTAGACTCCTAGCAAGGTCTTAAATTGGAACAATACAAGGTCCTCTTCCATTTACTGGTAATATATGATGACACTTCACCATGAAGTACATAAATTGTGTAGGTTAGAGACCACCATTTTCTCAAAACATCATCTTTCTCTTCATCACGTCGATTTTGCATCACTATTCAAACAACACTAAATGCTGATTGAATGGTCGACGAAAATCGAGACGCAATCGTCTGTGTAGCGAATGCTTGAAGCTGCTTCTTAGCATCTGCGAGCCGAAAGACTAGTATTATTTCTCAATGAGGAAACTCTAACTAGTAAAAAATAAAATATTCTTTCGCCTTCATACTGAACTATTTCAATGGATTTTACTTTCTTCATTGTGTCAAGATGAGAAATCCTTTGGAAAACCAAGTGAGTCGGTTACGTGCATCCCATGAAACTTTTCAAGTTCATTTTGTATAAATGGTGCAGAACTAATAGATGACAGATCAATGTTAAAGGGGTACCATGAGACAAGCACGTTTCCTCCCCACAAACTTGGAATTCGAATAAGACACCACAAACCATCACATTTAGTACAGAGATCAAGTATTTTCAAACGAGTCAGTGTGTAAAAGGCAATCGAAACGAAAGGTCATCTCCAGAAACAACCTTGAAAAGACTTCGAATCCAAGGTTTAGAATAGCCTAGTTATTATTTCTAATGAGGTAATAGAATTTCTGAATCCCCAAGGACATTGTAGTTACAACTTACAAGGACGTTAGAGTTAAGTTACGTTGGAGAACCTAATATGCATTATGCAACAATCAAACTAGTCAAACTAAAACAAAAACCAAAATATGAGATGTGACAGTCAGTTCACATACCTTTACGGCATTTGGTAAATCCAACAATATTGGCAATGCTAAGTGTCAAACATACACCAACAACGAGAACATAATCAGCTTGAAACCTAATGATGGAGAATATAGCAAAGAAGATCCATGCAACCGCCTAAAAAGAAAAGGCAAAGCTCAGGTGGATTTCAAGGTACCAAAAGGAAACAGCTTCTCAAAATGTCGTATATATGACAAATGATGAAAATCAAATTAGCAAGTACAGTAGAAACAATTTGAAAGCCACCATGATTGCAAATAAGGTTAAATTGCTGAGGTTTTTAAGAAAGTGAACGATCAGAACACTTTTATTTTTTCTTTATGCTTCACAGTTACAGCGACCACATGATATTGAATGATTTGAAATTGTTTAATTTAACTCATTTGCTTACTGTGAGGTACAAGGTCCACCAGAACAGCCATGAATCCTTCTTGTTCATCCGAGCAAGTGACTGAGAAAGAGAGGATATATGGACATACAGCGTTTTTATGCACTCTAATGCAACTTTTAAAATAAAAGCAAAGATCAAATGTCAGGCCGCAATTAAGATGCCTCACCTCTTGGTCGAGACATTCAAATTTCCACACGCTTTCACCATCATCATTGATTTCATTCCACCACCTAAGACCCACCAAGATGCGTCCACTTACGTTTTTCACCACCCAGAAATCAAGAGCAGATAGAAGTACAGTCACCACAAAAATAATGACAAAACTATCAAAAAAGAGAGCAGACAGAATATAAAACGCCAAAGCAGCCGCCTGTAAAATTTTTAATCGTTATGAAATCAACAAACAAAACTAAAATCATAAATTCCACAAAAGTGCAAGAGGAAAATATATTCAACCTTGAAAAGCACATGAAAGAAGCATATCTTTGGATGAGCATAATTCTCCCCTGACGGCTGGGCACCAAAGAAAAAGAAGTGAGTACTCCATCACGGTATATTTAGCTTTATTGTGCATGGCAGAAATAAGTTAGTTGTTTTTATCTGTGTAAATACCATATCTTATCTTGACATGTTCAAAATAACAAAGATAAGAAAATTCAATTTGTAGAACACATTGATACTAGGCAAAGAGTAAACTTAGCTCTTCTTGCACTAGAAGAAACTCATTGGAGAAAGTTCCATCACAAAGGTACAACATAAATTTACTGTTTTTCTCATATGAAATGGTAGAACATACGAGCATTTGATTCCAAAAACTAAAACTCGACTCAAAGTATTTTACGAAATTATTAAAATGATTGCATAGTCAAGGACATTAACATGCAGGTGATCTAATCAAATTCAAAACACAGTTTTTCTTTCACTTAATTGGTTAAAAGTGAAAAGGAATATGGAAGGTCTATATAGCCAAGAAATCTACAAGAATAATGAAATACATTGTGCTAGGATACCAACTTAAAAATGAAAATATTGATGTATAAACCACAACTTCATAACAAAGCTAGAACCTGTCGCTTTAAACGCCATCCTTACAAAACACTTTTTCAGATGGTCATATGCACTTGCGTAACCTATCAATCGAGCATAAATCCTTTTCATCAATTACTTAGAAAAGGATCAATAACGGAGATAATATCACCGAATAAAATAAAGATGTTCCTTTTCACTTCACTGCATCATATCTCAACTTCGAAAGTTATCCCTAACAAAATAAACAAGCTCGGGCAACACCAGCAGCAACTAACAAGGATGCAAGCATCCATAAATTATTGTCCAACCATTACATTTCATAGAATTTTATAATTCTTAAGCCAAAGCCCTGAAAGCTCAATTTTTATGATACCAACCAATCAAAAGAAATCAGATCCCTAAGTCTGATGCAACAAACGTAGTCAAGTTGATTACCGGAGCACAGATACTGTAAAAAAAGACGCTAAATCATCTAAACCGCTCACAAATTAATTAATCATTGGAAAAACACAATGTATTCATGATGTTCGGTTTGAAAGTAAGAAACTGATGAAAAAACTTACAGGATTTAGATCCATTTTAGGGCTGGTCGTAAATTTGATGGAGATCTTCGATTCAGCTTCCAATTATTCGATCAGTTTGACAGGTACACGTAGACCGGGCAGCTTCTCTTGGATTTATGAAATATGGTAGCTCCTTGCTTATTAAGCACAAATTGGTGAAACTTGTGAAGATTCCGTAATTGCAAAGTAATCCTTGGAGAACAACATATTTCGGAACAGCTCCGTATTTTGAGATTTATTGGAAAAACTATAAGTAATTATTGAATATAATCCTTTATTTACGTGTATAATCTCAATCAAACTAGAATTTATGTGTTCATAGGACAATCCATTGATCCTGTTTATGATTTAGTCGATACTTGATCCAAAAAAATTAAATCAAACACAAACTTAAATATTTGAGTTTCATGTGTTGCGAGTTATTAAAATTATTGGAAAATAATGTTATATGTTGGTATTAGTAGTGATATTTTTGTTCAGATACCAAAAATATTATCGTATTAAATAATACATATAGAATTTGATTAAGATTGATCATGTCTCTGCATACGAGACCTCACGCCGCCGCTTGCAATGGAGTTGGAATTTGGTCGGAAATTCGCACCTTCAGGCTATGCGATTTCATCATGTACTCCGACCAAATCGACCAATTCCAAAGGCATACCACGACGGATATGGAGGGGAAATATAGACCATAAACTTGCTATCAATATGGTTTCCTTAATCGACATTGAATAATTGCCATTTGGCCGGTATCAGATCTTTTCGCTCATGCGCCAGTCGATTGTCAATGGGTAGTTGACTACCGTTAATGAATTGGCCAGAGGTGGCGGCGGTGACCGTGGGGATTGGGCACTTGGGCTAGGGTTTCAACTATTTAGGGTCTTGGGGTTATTTTTGAAAATTGTGATTTTCCTAGGGAATAATTAAAAAAAATGGGGTTTTTCATGGGTCATTTGCGATTTTTGTATTTTCATAAGAAAGGGGTTGTTTGGGTGCTACAATATTATAGAATTTTGAAATTTGAATTTTGTCCTTTAGAAAATTTTTATGCAAATTTGCATGTTTTGCATATTTTAAAAAAAAACAGAATATGTTGCCATGATTTAAATTCTTACGAGTACGATATAACACCAAAAATGTGTTGTGTTTACTGCAACAATGAATTTTATTGATTAATCTCAATAACTTTGATCCACATAAAAAATAATGATATATATTGTACAAGATGGAGAGAAGAAGTTTTTGTGTTTTCAATTATAATATAAAATGGAAAGGGAAAATTTTGCTTTAATTGTAAATGGAACCTATGTCTCTGCCCTTTGATGATATTTATCAAATGAAAATTTGTTCTTTGGTGCATAGTGGATGTAACAAGTCTGAAATGGGTTTTTCAAAAACTCAAAATTAAAATGTGCATTATATAAGAATAATAATAAAAATAATTATTTTTTATTTTTTATTATTATTGTTACTATTATTTGACCAATCATTATCATTATTGAACGAAAAGAAACTCGTGACTCCAACCATGAATTTAATACACGGCCTTCATGAATTTTAAATTTGATTCAAAATCCGATTTCTCTTGTAGAGGTGGATCTCCGTAAAACTTAAAAAATTTAAAATCTAAATAAAAAATTATTTTCCTTGTATAATTATATTTATTGGTAATGAAACTCTATTATCTCATCGAAACCCAAGATTTATACTGTCTCACAATATCATTATTAATTATTTATTATGCAGCCTCCCAAATCTAAAATCCTGGATCCTCCCTGCTAACATACGATTTAATATTTGATCAAACCGAGAGCTCATAATGCAATAAATATAGTTACACGAGACTTTACATTATTATTACTATTGCTACTGTTATTATTATTATCATATTCCTAAAAAGAAGAAAATATTTTTGAACTACGTAAAGATTATGAAAACGTTAACTGTCTTAAATGGATTCCTATCCAAAAAGTTCCCACTTTTTCTTTTTTTTTTTCTTAAGGTTCGCCTGATAATAGGTTAACCCCTTATATATAGGTCAGAGACCCCTTGACCCATACAGGTTTTAAATCGAGGGATATGCACGAGTAGGCAGGGGACCACAATATTTCAGTGGAGAATATGCTCCACACGAGAATCGAACCTGTGAAGTCGGAGAAGTTACTCTCACATCACCCCAAGTCTTACCAACTCACCTGTGACTCTGGGGCAAAGTTCCCTCTTTTTCTTTTTGATAATATATGCTGTCTTCATATGACGTAATTACTATCTATATATAACAATCTCATTTTTTTCATGCTCATTCGAATCACGTAGTATAAGATATTTATTTTTTTATTCCTGAAGTAGGGTTAACATACTTATCATTTTATTAATTAGGAACGTGTTACGTGTGGTTTTCATTTATGTCACATGGATCATATTCTCTTGTCTTTTATTTCAATTCCAAAGTTTATAAAATCACAATATGTCCAATCAATGTTATTCTCAAAAACTAATAATAGATTTGGTCTTAACTTGGGAAAAAGGGTTCCTTAAGACACAAAAGGATGTCCCACTTGTCGAAGCCGCCATTGCCCCTATAACAGGGATTGTTCGAACCAAAACTCGCAATCGACCATTGCCCATTTTTCAACAACACCCCGCATTTGTTTCCCGCAGAATCCGATATTTTTTCCTCGAATTTTTGCCCTCGCCACATTTCTGACGTCCGTTTGGTAATCATATATATTATTTATGTCGGTGACCAAGAACTAGATTTCAGTTGCATAATATCTGATTCTTGTACATACTATACGTTCGGTTACGGATTTTTTCTTGGTTTTCGTTTCTGGTTCTTGGTAGTACCGGTTTTGGAATGAAGTCCGTCAGATTTTTTCACATGAAGCCTGGTTGTAGAATCTTTTTGCCTTGTAACAACGCGCCTTTCTTTGTTGTTCCTTTTCCCGAATCCTCCAAGTTTTCGGTTTGTTCTGATTTTCTATTTAGAGCCCGCAAGTTGCACACTTGTTCCTCTCGGTTTTCCGGGTTTAGGAATATATTCAACAATGTTCAGAGGTCATGCTCTTCCCGAAATAGGAATTGCGGTCGGTCGGGTATTTTGTTAAACACCCCCTGTCGTGATTCTGGCCCCCATTTTGTGACTTGTTGTGCTGCATCAAATATCAGGGATTTGTCAACTTCTGTTGAAACCCACTTGAATGACAAGAATTTCGAGAGAATTTATGTGCATGGTGGGCTTAACGCCAAGCCATTGGCGGTGGAGAAGATTGATTTGGACTCAAATGCGACGATAAATGAAGATGTGATAAAATCTGGAAATCTTGAAAATGGTGTACCATTTGAGAGATTAGATGAAACTAAGAGCGTGAGAGCAGGTAAAGAAGAGTCTGAGGTGGAAAAGGAGGCGTGGAGGCTGCTGAGGAACGCCATTGTGACATATTGTGGGAGTCCTGTGGGGACTCTGGCTGCGAATGATCCTAATGACAAGTTGCCTCTTAACTATGATCAGGTGTTTATAAGGGATTTTGTACCGTCGGCCTTTGCATTTATGCTGAAAGGGGAAGGGGAAATTGTGAGGAATTTTCTGCTTCACACCCTGCAGCTGCAGGTATTCTGTAATCCTGTCCATTGGCATACGCATTATGCTGATGATATATTCGTGCATTATATATATATTCGTGTTTTTAAATTTGTTCTAGGATGAATTCCACTTTTGACCTTCTTGTTGGTTGTTTAACCTCACAAAAGCTTGAAATTTCTCCCTAAATGATGACTCCATTTTCCATGGATTGAGAGAGTATGGGAATATTTTGTTTGAGTGGATAATTCTACATGTGTTAAAGGTATCATGTGACTGCATAATTCAAATGATAGAAAGCCAACAAATAGTAGATGAAATAGGGGATTTTGGGATCAATCAAATAGGCCGGCGGACCTGAATCTCAGTGTCTGATGGCATTACATAGGAATATAATAATGAAAACTCATCATATTCTCAAGAAACTTGTTTACCATTTTTAAAGCATTGATGCTTAATCTGGGAATTCCAATGTTGTGGTGCTTCGGAGGTTGGATGTATGTAATCACGAGAAGATAGATTATTTTTTATCCTTATTTTTTATTTACTGAACAGACAACACCTCTTAATCCAAATTTTAGCGACATATGGGTGTATATGGCAAGTTTTAGTTGACAATGTGCATTTTAAAACTTGTACATAAGCACATGTTGAGTTAGAAACTGTAAACCTATTTTCTCTATGTTGCAATTTCAATTTATGTTTTGGGCTACAATGCGCTATTCATTTTCTTAGAGCAACTACAGGGTTAGTAGATGATAACATGGATCTAATGAGGTAGATGCAGAAACGATTTGATGCTCAGGCTTTGTTCTTGGTTAACGAAAATATTTATCTTGCTGACCTTTGTGGAGCTCACTTGGGGTGTGGTTTGGTTACTTAATTGTTTTCATTTATATTTCTTTTTCCTTACGTTCTCCTGTTTGTAACCAGAGTTGGGAGAAAACAGTGGACTGTTATAGCCCTGGACAGGGATTGATGCCAGCAAGTTTTAAAGTTAGATCTGTAGCTTTAGATGATAACAAGTTCGAAGAAGTTTTAGATCCTGATTTTGGAGAGTCAGCTATTGGCCGTGTAGCACCTGTGGACTCTGGTACGTATTTCTAGCTAATGCCAGCTATTAGTAGTTCTGTACTTGAGTTTGAGTAAATATTGGCCTTATTCAAAATCTTTTCTTGTTTCTGTTCGTTCCTAATTTTATCTTAATTTTCCTTTTACAACGAAAATGAAATTTCTTTTAATTCAACTGCTAAGAATTGGAACATTCAGTTGTGTCTACGACTTACTAGTTCTTTAAATTACAGTTTCAAATTTTGTGTAGGACTATGGTGGATCATCTTATTGAGAGCTTACGGGAAGCTTACTGGTGACTATGCGTTACAGGAAAGGGTTGATGTTCAGACAGGGATAAAACTTATTCTAAACCTTTGCTTGTCTGATGGTTTCGACATGTTTCCGTCATTGCTTGTCACTGATGGCTCTTGTATGATAGATCGACGAATGGGTATTCACGGGCATCCCTTAGAGATTCAAGTAAGTTCTTTGATCAGTTTTGTATATTTAAGTATACATATCTTATCCATTTGTATTTTAGCCCTCAGTGCGGACTGTTTTGTTAACTTTATTGGTCAATCGAAAGTTCCGTGGACCTCCATTTCTGTCATCTATCTAGCTATTTGAATTTTTAAATTGATATTCATTTAGGCGTTAAGGTTGGGAAGGAAAGCTGAATTCATCTTCGGGTATCAACTAAAAATTGCTTATTTGGCTTACTATCACATAGGGTGTGATTTACTTCCCCATGACTTTATTGCAGAGTGTGTATGATTAAGCAATCAATAATTTTCAAGCAAATGCATGCATGCAATAATTTTGATATAGCAACCTTGAACTACTATTCAAATTGAACTAGTTGAAGGTAGCTCTTAACATGTTTATTATTGCAGGCTTTGTTTTACTCAGCCCTTCGGTGTGCGCGTGAGATGCTTACATCAGATGATGGATCCAAAACTTTGGTCAGGGCTGTCAGTAATCGGCTCAGTGCGCTGTCATTTCATATTCGCGAATATTACTGGGTTGATCTGAAGAAAATTAATGAAATATACCGATATAAGACTGAGGAGTATTCCATGGAAGCCACCAACAAGTTTAATATATACCCTGAACAAATTCCTCATTGGTTGATGCATTGGATTCCTGAGACTGGTGGTTATCTTATTGGCAATCTGCAGCCAGCTCACATGGACTTTAGGTTCTTCACACTCGGAAACCTCTGGTCCATAGTGTCATCCTTGGGTACTCCAAAACAAAACGAGGCTATACTTAATCTTATAGAAGCTAAATGGGATGATCTTATTGGTCAAATGCCTTTGAAGATATGTTTCCCTGCTCTGGAGTCAGAAGAATGGCAAATAATCACTGGCAGTGATCCAAAGAATACGTAAGTTCTCAAAACATATGAGATGTGTTGTTCTTAAGTTCCAGTGTATCTGAAAGTTTATCTACTACAAACATGCATACCTCTAGCTGCATGTGTATTCATGAAGCAGGCTTGAAAATTATAGATGGCTAAAATATATTGTCCTGAATCCCCATTTATTTGAAATTTTGCAGACCTTGGTCATACCATAATGGTGGATCTTGGCCAACACTTCTATGGCAGGTAAGAATAGCTTGGAGATAAGTTTTCTTGTGAGGAGTAGAAGCGAATAGTTTGTTGATCAGCAAAAATCTTTCTTAACACTTCTCTTGTGTTCTCTCAGTTCACATTGGCATGCATGAAGATGGGTAGGATAGAATTGGCCAAAGAAGCAATCGCGTTAGCCGAAAAAAGGCTTCAAACAGATCAATGGCCCGAGTATTACGACACAAGGAATGGAAAGTTCATAGGGAAGCAAGCTAGACTATACCAAACATGGTCCATCGCTGGATATCTGACATCGAAAATGCTGCTAGATAATCCTGAAATGGCATCTGTTTTGTTTTGGGAAGAAGACTACGATCTTCTTGAAACGTGTGTCTGTGCTTTGAGCAACTCTAGCCGTAAGAAGTGCTCTCGTAGGCTTGCCAAGTCACAGATTCTTGTCTGATGAATGAAAACCAGATTCTCTGTCAGAGAGGATCCGGTTTCTACTGTACATACGGTAGCTTTACAAGTAGTTCAGGATGTTTTTTTATACGAAACAACTTATGCAAAACAACTTGCACGAGTTTGTTTCGCACATTGCTGCATCGGATAACTCGGGTTGGTTAAAAAAGCTGATGCACTTAGGTGGATTCGCCCCCAAGTTTACACGAGGGGCATCGTAGTTTATGTCAACTTTAGCCAATATAGAAGTCATTCATGTATTTTACAGAAGCTTACATTGGTGTATTTCATTTTACAAGACGACGTGGAATTTGATAAGTTTATTATTTATAAATTTCATAGATCATTTTACTATAAAAAGAAGTATAAATTTCACTTTTGCAATTTGACATTAACCTATGCTTGATATAATTTTATAACTATGTTCCTCCCTCGGTATCTGCTCAAGTATCTACTTTAATGTAAATGACTGTCCCTCAAAAAATAAAATAAAATAAATAGCGCTTATTATCTTATGTTGGGTTTCGTCGTTGTAAAATCTTCTCTTTTGTGATGGGTTCACATTGACATTATGATTATATTGTGGTGAAAAAGTATTTAACTTTTTTTAAAAAATAACATAAATATTTGGAAAATGTCTTCATTCAAAGAGTCATAATCATATTATCCGGACAAGCTTCAAACCTTCAACCGGTGTCATTAGTGTTAGGGGATTATCAAATGTTCACAGATGGGATTAACAATCTCACTCATCGCCTTGTATTTTGCATTAAGAGCCTCGAACTCAAATAGATTCCACCAGAATTTCGAAATAATAGTTGGATCAAATTCAAATTCAAATCCAGATAAGAAGAGTATCGCATGAAATTTTTTTGCTTTAATGATCTGTTTGCTTAAAGAAAGTAAACCAAGAACAAGAAGACATGATAAAAATATTACATGAAATCGAACCACTCACCTCCAGCCACCCCCGAAATTGAACGGATTCATACTGAGAGCTGGCCATCGAGAGGAATGCTTTTTTTGTAGAAAATAATGTAGAAAAGTATGCCGCGTGATCGATAATGAAGCTAACTTCCTCGTCGTTTTCCTTTTGTGGGCAACTTTCTTGATGTTAGAGGGCTTCTTCATATATTGAAAGTACTCTAGCTCTTTGAATTCATGTGATTGATCACCTAATAGCTGCTGTCATGAGGTTCAGAGTCTCCATTCCATTTCCATTACACAAGTTGTTAATCAAGGACTCCATGTTCTTAATAGATTTTGGCATTGAACCAGTAAGGACCTATGCAGAACGCGTATAAATCAAACTCAACCAACAAATATTATTAGCCAAGTGTCATATGCAAGATGATGCTTATGTTCGTGACGTTTTCAGTAGTCATCAGCAGCTAAAAATGAACAGTTACAGAGAGGTGGAGTTGGCTATAGCATCACTTGGTGTGCCAAAAGGCTTGTAACAATTAAGTGGTTTCTTGGCATTTTCTTTCCAAAAACTTTTTATCCCTAGTGAATGTATTTTCAATTAATTTTTGAAGGACAAAAAATGGTGAGAATATTTAACTGATTCTTTTAAACAAGCATTTGTTTCCCAAAATTTCCAGAAACAAAATGAATCCTTAAACCTGACATTTATAGGCCTTTGCCTTAAGCGTCCTGAAAACATATTGTGTTTGCTCAAGATGTGATAATCTATAAATGAAAGAAATATTGGAGCCGTGGGTAGCTTACTATTTCAAAAGGCTTAAGTTGCCATCGGGCACATGCATTTATTCAAGGAAAACAAAGGCGGTTTCCACCAGTTTCTTGCACATGGGATATTTAATTAACATACAGAGTTGATACGCCATCCCCTATAAAAACATGGTGAACTCCCAAATGATGGAGCAAGCAACCACAAAGATCAGTTTTTCAAAGATTTACCTCATATCCGGATTCTGTTATGAGAACTTCATCTTCTATCCTTATACCAGTTCCTTGATACCTGCATATTATGCCCAACCTCATGAATAATTTGACTCGATCATTTTGATTAACTTTCTGAGAACTCTCTCAGATAATACAACCAAACGTTTACTTATGTTTCTTGGAGCATCTTCATAATGTTATCAGGCTCCAACATATAGGTTTTTCGTTGAACGATCAAAACTATTTCCTCCAAAAGGCTTATGCGGCCTAATATGACTCTGGTTTAGGGTTTTGCAAGTGAAGAGAGATTAATTAGGTAAAAATGACAAACGTACCTCCCTGGACAATCAAAATTAGAAGGAATGTAAACTCCTGGTTCAATTGTGATAACCTGTCAAACAGAAAAGGCAGCAAAAGATTTACGAAAGAAACACAAATAAAACAGAAAACACTTGAAACAGAATATAAATTTATAGCAGCAAGTGGAGGTCTCTTTGTAGCTTGACGTCGGTGCTACAATTTGGGAAAACTTTTACAATCCTTTCTCGATGATTGTCGAAGTAAATCCTTCTTACAATTACAACTGATAATCAGTTTCATTAAAGAGTTTAACTGTCAAAGCATTATAAAACTCACAACACCAGGCTTCAAGGGGCGGTCATAGCCAATTTTTGAGCAGTCGTGAACATCCATTCCAAGATAGTGACCTAGGATACAATTGATGAAAGCCATTTCAGGACAAATATCAAGGCATGACATTAATAATTGCTCATTTATCCAGAAGGTGTCTGATACCTAAAATTTAATTTAAGAAGATAAGTGGGTGAAATAGTTGAAATAACCTATATTGGTTGGGTTCAGCAAATTGTAATTTTGAGGATGATCTTTTTTCAGTATTCCAATTTCTTTAAATCCTCTCCGCAATTTACTGACCTAACCAAAAGTAGAAATCTGTTTAGTCAGTAGGCTTTTTTCTCAATTTATGATCAGAGATAGTAAAATAATTGAGAAACTAATTCTATCCAAGGATCTAATATAGTTTTAGCAACAAGAACATAAGAAAAGAAGCGTGTTTCGTTCAAGCTTTACCGAATAGTTGTGTATTTCTCTGATGCTTGTGCCTGGTCTGCAGAGCTTTATACATTCCTCATTTGTCTCCAATAACAGGTCATAAAGTTCTTCCTGGATAATCACACCAAAACATTACTCTAGATTAACATCAAAGGGCAAAGGCAAAGCATTTAAAGCTCTAAAGATGAAACTGCTTAACCCTGTGATAGGAGGACAACAGAAAGCCTCAGGTAACAAAATTAAACATAGCAGAAAAAAGACACAAATTAATCATAAATGAAGAGGTAACAAAATCCAAGATCATTCCACCAGTCATTTAGATTCTAGAGATTGCTCTTGCTGATCTAATTCATGAATCGAACATCTTAACCCATGGATCCAAATATAGGTCTGAGACACAAGTCGCTCCAAATTGATAGCCAGAAGAATATATCTTTTTTAGTGTGCTGCAAGCTTGGGGAGATTAATTGAGTTAGTTAATGTTTATTCTAGAAAAATTTCCAACCAAAATATCTTTTACAGGATCAGAATTACGGTCGACAGATATATAATCAATCAAGGAAACTAGAATTGTAGTATAATGGCTGCCACAAATATATTGGTCACTAACGGCATAACACAAACACAAGCGAACAACAAACATTCACATGGTACACATCTACTTCAAAGTCCATTTCTATATACTTCAAAAGTGAGCTCTTAATAGTGGGGTAAAAGCTATCTTCAAATTTTGAGCAAACAGAGAAATTTCTTTAATTGAAACTCGGTAAAAAGTAGAGTTGAAAACTCTGGTCAAGTAAGGCTGCCTAATTAACTATGAAAAGACATGACAATGGGAAGATACCTGAGATGATGAATATCTTCCACAAGGTGGCCATGTACGAGTAAGATCACTAACATAACCATGGAGCTCACATCCAACATCCATGAGGACAAGGTCACCTTCCCGAATCTGAATATACGTTACATGAGTTAATTAGGAAATGAAATTGAACGGAACAACTACAAGAGGCATCAACTCACTATCTGATCATTCCTTGCATAGTGTATAATACTTCCATTGGCCCCCCCACCAACTACAGGATTGAATCTGTGAAAAAAAATGGAATATGACATGAAAAATCATCAATCTGCTACACGATAGGTAATCACACAGTTTATATCCTCGCTAACAAGTGCAGGTAATGGATATAACAATAGATTTTTCAAAATAGAAAAACTTTTCAATCTAAATCATCATGGAAGCTTAATGTCTCCCTCTGATGTTTTTATTTAAGGTAATATTTTCATGTTGTAAAATGAACTTGAAAGCAAATATGTGACTATCAAGTTGCTCTGTCATACCAACTTCTACAAATAAAAAAATAAGACACTTACGCCATTCTTTGTGCACCTCTCATTCTGCATTCATATTCAAACTTTGCCGACAACATTCCTTCATTAGGAAATAATTTTGAATGCATCATCGTTTGGAGAAGAGCCTACCCAATATGAAAATATGTCAATTCTCACAGAGTAAAAGTAGAAAAGTACTTCGCTGGCAAATAAGCATCGTCAGAAAGTGAAGGGAAAGTTTAACATTTCAATCGTTGCAAATGAACAAATCACACTCCATCAATTTAAGCAGGAGCATTGGAGTGCTGTTTAGTTGTAATATCCAAGCCCGTATCTAATTTAGAATGGCAAATCATGAAGTTTACAGAAATGTCCGCAGCAAGTATGAAGAAACCAATCGTGAGCTTGGTTCTTAAAAATATAGAAGCTCCTATAGTGGAAATTGTGATGGCTAGAGAAGAAACAAAAAAGCATACACTAAACTATTAAGCTCACTGATTCCAAAGATGAGTATGTAATAAGATAGAGCAATAAAAAAAACAGCAGTATCATAAAAGAAATTGCACTTAAAAAAACACCAGTAGAATCCATATAAAAATTGCATGATAAAGCAGAATACTATTCTTTGAGTGTGAGCTCATAAAATGACCACAAGGTGTAGTTTGATGCAGAAACTATGTCCGGATAGAAAAATTGCATCTAATATAAAGCTTGTTTAGATACAACCCTTACAAGGACTCAATACCTGACAAGCTATAGATGCAGAATGCCTCATCAAGTTGAGCTCTGCTTGTGTTTTAATCCACCGTGCTTCATGAGTATACACTGAAAGATCTTTGACTTTTCCATCGTAAGTTGCTCTTTGGAACGCCTCCAAGTTCGTATAAATAGATTTAGATGTATTCACATTATGAAACAACTGGGATGATCTTTCTATCATCCTTGAGAGAATCTGAAAAAGAAAGTTAAGAGAATTGGAGGAGAAATGTAAATAGAGCCTATAAAGCCAGAGAACATGAGCTTAGATAAGAATAACCTAAACACTGGACTTGATCTATGCACAGAAGGTTGGAACTGAGGCAAGTAAATGAGTTTTCAATTTTTGTTTGTCAGAAAGACGGAGAACAACAAAACTTGAAACTGGAAAATATTATATTCTAGATGCAGACTCTTTGATTGCATTATCTTATTACAAAGTTAACCTTTATCACACATTCATCAATGCTTCCTAAAACTTTTAGAACATCCAGGAAGGCAATCCTTTAGCACAATTGATGAGTTACGAATAAAAGGATTATCTGGAATAAACAATGTTCTTTATCATTGGCCATAACATATCATTCTTGTTTGTTTTTGGACGCAGAGCTGCAAAGGTACTGATCAATTGTAATCAAACAAGTCCTACAAAACGTAAAATTTGTCTTTAAATATTTAAACTACAAGCATCAGGAGCACAGATAAATAGCTATTATTTTCCATCAAATCACAAATGAAAGGTAGTTCATGATGATAAGATGAGGGGGGAAAATTAGTACTAAAGCAAAGGACAGAGCCATATCTAACCTCCACCTCACAAAATAAACCTCGATCTTGAGAAAAAGTTAGGAAGATGCAGCAATTATTGAACTATTTAGACTTTGGTAGGAATATTACTAGGTTGCATGTGCATCTCACTTATAGAATATGCTATGAGGAAGACAAATAATACCTTATCAAGCATGCTTATTGGGTACGCTTTGTCAGCCTTGAATGTCCCAAGAGCTACATCAACTCCAGCAATCTCTCCTTGCCACATGATATCCTGGAACGTGAATTAGTAATTACAACTAGAATTTGATGGCTTCTTGCACAAAGTTTGTGGCATTCAGTCATTCAATGGTTCAGACAGACAATATTTCAAAGGGAGTGACTTGTATCTTCTTAGAAGAACGTTTATTTAATTTTGAAAAAATATCTTAATATGGCAAGTTGTAATGGAAATCTTTTTGCTTACATCAGGGTTTGCTTCTGGCATAAACATGCACATACCACAGTCATGGCCTAAAACTGCAATACCACCTGGCTGTTGGCAGCCAGTGATGTATTGATAATCAGCATCTTGTCGGAATGTGTACGGCACAACGTCATTCATCATCTTCACTGGGGCAGATGCGACAATCGCTAAACTATTCTGTGGAAGAAGTTCCAACAATTTTTTGCGTCTCGAGATATATTCTTCACTACTTATGCCAGGTGTAATCTCTCCTTCCTTCATCATCTATGACAGAATTGATTACAATAGCTTAACTTTCCCTGTCCATAGTCAACGCTAAATTGCTATGATAGCATGCATCGGGTTCATAGGTACTGAAGGAACACATAGCAGATTACACAGAAACACCTGAGGGTGCGTAGAAGCCGATGGCTGTCCCACATCACGAACTGCCCGACTAGAATATGCACTGGCCTTGACCACCTTTTAGTCAATGGCTCACAAACATGAGTTAGAAAAAACGCTGTAACATACATTCGATCATATTATGTAGAAAATATGAATCTTTACAACCTTTTAAATAATACACCATGGTTCGTGAATTTAATTCAAAAAATTGATAATTCACAACTGATAAGTACAACCGAGTCGTAGGAAATAATGATTTACCCACTTACTCAAAGTCTCCAACATGGTAACAAAATGACTTAAAATGAGGAGGGAGTGGATTACAAGCACAGTTACCAGTTCTTGAACAAATAAAAGTGAATTAAATATATTTTGTAAAAAAAAATAGTTCATCATATACACAACCCTATACTTCAATAGTAAACTATTTCGTACTTGGATCAACGCCCAAAATTGATCAACCAGTCCACACAGAACTCCCGGGAACAAACCAATCAATTAATCAAATTGAATTGCAATTCCAGATAGCACAGGACAAGGAAAAAATCATAAAACAAATCAACCACTTCAAAAATGAATCAACTTTGACATGGGAACGAGTGTATAACATAAAAAAAAAAACATAGAAATGGCAGCAATATATACATGAAAACTACGAACTTGATTTAAGATATTGGCTGGGCATATGCGCAGCAGATTTCTGCTATGAATATGCATAACTGGTCGCTTTAGTTTCCTCCCTTCATGCGATTGTATTGGATTTTTTCTATTGTGTACTGTGAATAACTGGAATTTTAAAAAAAGTTTGCATTTTTAATTCAGGTTAGGGTTTAAGCTAGCTGGTGCTTTGCTTGGATTTATGATTGACATTTTTTAGGGAACAATCTGGAATAATTATATATATGCATAAGTTATCTATAGTATATGGATCCTTAATTAGTATGGTGTCTCGCGAATCGAACTTCAATGATTTAATATAAAGGTAATTCACCACATATGAAATATTTGTTAAAATCTCAGGTATTTATGTATCATGAAATCGTATAATACGTAAAATATTAGGGGTCTTTTTGCTAATAATGATATTGGAGTCCGTCAATATTATTCCTCGTTTTCTTATATCTATTTATTTTATTTATATTGATGTCCGAAGGTTCTTGATTTGAGGACCTCGTTATATCTGTTTACTGCTTATATATATATATATATATATATATAGATGGTATTTTTTCTGATTTAATTTAAATTATAAGACACTAGCAATTGTATTTTTTCTATGTAATACCATGAAACATAATTGATAATTAGATAAAATTTCAAAACAACCACCATCAATTCTCATATCAATCCACAGATAATCTGGGATATATGGCAACCAAGAAATATATATTGTTTGATTTGAAAACCTTTAACTAGTTAGCCTCTATAATGACCTTGTGTCCAATCTTGTAAGAAGCATAAGCATCTAGGCATGCATACTCGATCTGACTTTTGCTAAGCTCTCTTGCTTCCCAGTTACTCATGCACGCATGCTTAGGTTTCCTCATATTCATCCCGCACACTTCCAAGGCAAGATCCTTCAGTCCGGGCCGACGGAACCTCCCCGGCCACCGCTCCTTCGCCGCCTCCCTGATATCCCTGCTGCTGCTGCAGTCCAGCCCGTACTCGTCCTTCAATTTCGAGATGTCGTCACAAACCTCGATCCCCACGAAGGTGAAGTTGGGTTCCATGAGAAAATCTTTGAGCGATTCCGGGATTTCGTCCATGTGGAAGAGCTGCAGAATCAAGCATTTCCCATCTACACAGAGCTGCAGCGTGGCTGACTTGTTGCTCATCGTTCGAATCGTGTGTGGCCGCCACTCGACGTCGAGGGC
>KQ995297.1:300496-313574 GCA_001598015.1 Dorcoceras hygrometricum
TATATGTGTTTTGTTTCTCTATTATCAAATACTGAAAATATATATATATATATATATATATATAGAGAGAGAGAGAGAGAGTACAGAGGAACTGAAGCATCAACGGGGACCTTAATGATTAAGCAGTGTTTATTTTCATTGGAGTCGGAATTAGCGACAATAAATATAGGAGACCAAACGATTTGAATATTAATTACTCCTATAAGTTAGTAGAACACAGTACTTGACTAATTAATAATTGAATATTTTCAAAATAATTAAAATTTATATTTTAATTATTATCTATTGCTATTGGATAATTATTAATTCCATTAGTTTAAAAATAAGAATGGGCCATCTAGTAGTTCATAACAATGTTCTATGTTATGCGAAACCGATCATACCAGTATATTCAACCTCGAAGCAAAGCTTGAATTCAGTCATGATACCAAAAAAAAAGAAAAAAAAAACGTTATCAGTTCTCTTTAGTGAAGAGATATTTTGAAAACGAAGCTTTTATATAAAAATGTCTAGTTTTGGTTTGAACTTACTTAACGTGCACACCTAAGAATATAATCTTATCTGAAATCTTTACTTTAATGCCAAATCAGGTAAGAGTCATCAACTTTGATACTTTCATTTAGCTTTTGCTTTATTGTTGTATATGAAAATAATGGAATTGCTTTTCTGTGGAAATTGAAATGAAATGTACAGATGAATACTGACAAACATGATATTGGAGTAAATGAATTTCACTATTTTTCACTATTTATCAGGAGTTTGATAATTTAAATGGATATTTTTGTGGTTTATGTTCAGGTTGAAAAGAAAAATTTTAATCATGTTTATATATATATATATGTTAGCACAAAGTTTATTAAGTTAGATTGACCTAGTTCCTTGCTCCATAAATTATTATATTAGCTCGGACGGTGACCTAGTAAACACATAATAATTAGTCCATGGATTCCATTTGTTATAAAGAAAGATTTAAAAAAAATAAAAAAGGACGACGACGACTTTTCAAGTCTTTAGTATATAATTAATTATCTTGTTCACTGTGAAAACAATAATTGAGTTCATTTTCCATGGTTCTGCCGCCTTCTCGTCTACAAATTGTGTTAGAAGAATGGAAAATGTTATTTTAATAAAAGTTATTTATAACATTTGAGAATAAATTTCGTCTTTAAGAAGAAAATATTGGTTTAGAATGTTACTCAGAGCAGGTAAATAATTTAAATCTCAAATATGTCTAAAGTTAAAATGAAATATATATATATATATATAAATTATGAAACTTTCCCAACCCATTTCTCATCATCATATATATATATATATGTATTTGACAACCATGTAGCGTCGTAGAGTAGTAAAAAAATTTGACTCAAAGATATACTTTATCTACAACGGTTGATCTATTTTACTGGAAGGATTAACTTTACCCATAAGTACTACTTTATCCGAAAGATCTGATTTATCCGAACACTTCACTTTATCCAAAAGAACTACTTTGTCTAATTGATTTATCTGTAACATTAGTTTATCCAGGAACTTTATTTATCCAGAATATCTATTTTATGCAGAAAACTCCTCTTTATCCGATTAACTCTTTTATTATTCGGATGATCTTATCGTGGGCTTACTTATCCTGTTTGAACATCTTTATCCATAAATGAACTTTATCCTATTGATCTTCCTATGGGGTGGAGGAAAACGGAGGGATGTGGTTCTAGAACAATGTGGAGAACTTCGTGAACATGCAATACAACTCCATAAATTTGAGGGCAAAGTGTTCCCCTTGGGTGGAGACGAATGCGGACGGCGATGACGGAGGAGGACTATGAGGATGGAGAGATATGGTACCGGGACAAGGTGGATGAACTTAGGTATAAAGATGATATAGATCTATGAACCTGAGGGAATAGTAAGAAAAGATAACATATAAAGATATATTGTGTATCTCAAAACCAAAGATTTGACAAATGCGGACGATGGTAGGTAAATTTCAGTGTGTAATATGTATCTGGAATTAATAAAATTTTGTTACCAGCATACCCCCAAAGTTATTTTAATCGATTTTGTCCATATTTATCGGGCTGTTAGATGATTGATTGGGCTCTTTTGCAGAATTTATTGCGTCCAATGAAACAATAATCAGCCATATTCATAATAAAAACAAATTAAAATCAGAACTCAACTAGGAAGCCTGGCCCAGCATTTCTGGAGTGGGCATCCTTCGAACGCCGTAAAGGGCCACAGAGTCAAATGCGCATGCTAAATATAATCGAACAATTCATATAGGGCCAGAAGAAATCGCTCCCTTTTTTTTATATATAGCCCATTATCTGATACCAACTAAAGCACCATCTCCTTTCAAATGTACGTATGGGAGGACTCCAACGTTATATTTCACTTCATTGTAAAATCCTTCAATGATCGGTGGATCGAGAGTCGTCGTGGACTACCACATTCCGGCTGCCGAAACTCACGGGGGAAGTCTATTCCCACCACCATGTTAGGCAAGATAAAGTCTTGCAGCTAACATGTATTTAGGGACGAAACTGTGATTTTTTAGTTTTGGGGCTGGATAAATAATTGAGTGATGTGTCAAGATAAATAAAAGTTCAATCTTATATATACACATATATATAATATACCTATAAGATTTGTGCTAGACTGAGCTTCGGATGGGTAGGTTAAAATAAACAAAAACCCAATCATATATATATACACATATATATAGTATAACTATAAGGGCTGAAACTCGGTCTAGCCCATATGAAGAAACGTCCCTGTATTAGCTCAAACCATTAGTCGGAGCCGCGGCAGAGAATTCTGTCCACATTCATTTAGAAAGTAGACCTCGCTAACTAAATTCAATATTGTGCTCAATTGAGGGGTCTGCTTAGGTTTTGAAGTATGAGTGACATGGAAAACAAAATTTTTAATTTCTTTTTATATGGTTTTGGTTCATTGATATTTGTATATGATAGGTTGAGCTAAACCTATGGGAGTTAATGTCCCCCTCACATCTTGGTGGGCTCTACACAATTTTTTGTTTTTTTTTATATAGTACCACCCATGTGTGAGAAGATTACCAAATGATAAAGTTCCCTTATATGGTGGAGGCAAGGCACATTATATGAACAAGTGGGCATAAAAATCAAACTAATTTGCTAAACATAACTCTTGTGTAAGAACTTCGAACTCAATCATTTTGAATCCCGATTGGATTTTTTTATTACTTTGAAATATAATGTTGGATGTTAAAATATATAATTCGAAAATATTTATTCAGAAAACCTTAGCACAATCCAGTCTATGTTCCCGAATTTATATTTGTCCAACTGTCGAACCTTACCATAAAATGATTAATTGAATAGTTATATCAAATCTTGACTCGTTATTTTTCAGTATGGATATCAACCATCAGATTTATTTCAAGTCTACAATTTAAAAAAAAAACCGTGATAAGATGAAAAATGAAAATATCGACTTGACCAAAAATATTAATTAATTCTAATCAATTCGCAGTCCTTTGTACATTCAAATTAAATTTTAAGAACAATTACTTACAAGCTTGATACATACTAACACAAACACTAGGGACAAAGTCTCGAGTCGAATTTGTTTAACTTAAAAATTTTAAAAGTCTTTTTTATTTTTCTATCATATCTGAAAATTATTTAATTTGGCTTCATTAGCTTTTATTAAAATGAACCAGGTCCAAATATCTAATTTTCCAGGGGAAAAAAAGATAAAATTAAAAAATTTGGGCTCAATGAGGAAGTCTGGCCCAATATGGACTTCCGAACTGGGTATGGCATGTTTAAAACTTTATCCGGCCAACAAAACCAATGGGGCCCTCGACAATTAATAATAATATTACAAAAAAAAAATTTTTTAAAACTGCATATGATGCCAATTGCATGCTTTGTGAACTTGAAGTGTAACACGTTTCAAAGATTGTGTCGATTATATGTTGTGGTCATGTTATATATTCCGATGTATATGATATGCTTCAATATATATATATATATATATATTTATTTATTTATTTTGATGTAACCGAATTTTATCAATCGACGAGCTACATTGGTTCGAGAGCTCGAGACGTCGGGACGAAGAATGAACAAGCGATGAACTACAACAACCACAGACACTGGTCAGGGGCGCCGGAAGTGTTTCGACGAAACCCCTCCGATGCTTAAGTTAGGTCGAGAGGTCGGGAAGGCAAGTATGTAAGTAAGTGGAGAGTTTACAAGTTTTTTTTGTGAATGGATCGTAAAATGGAACGTACTTGGGCATTTATAGGGAAGCTCTTAGCGTCTATGGCGGGCTCATCATTCGGCTAGTGCAGTGCAATGAGCGGGTCTCGGGGGCGGATATCGCGCTTGAACCGGTCATTACTTCTAGCGAGATTATCGCCCCTGTTTCTTTGCAATTTAGACTCGGTCAAGGCGTACATGTCGCTGGCAGAGTGCCAGATCATTAAGAAGCTTCCTCGAGGTCTTCACCCCGAGCTCCCGACGTGACGCAGCTAGAGAAATGGGGCTAACAACATTCGGGTCCCGACCTGATAACCCATGTATCATATTTATTTATAACCCTCTATATTATGTATTTTATGTATTGTGGAATATGCCTATTTAATTTTTCATGATTTTCTCTCTTAACGGCTAATTTTCAAATTTAAATTAAATATATACCATTAAAATATAATAACAACACATTGTTGAAATATTTATTATGATAATTTTTCTATTTCCGCATTATTGATTCTTCATATATTTTAATAGGGGTTATAGATTATCTATCTAAAGATTCACACGCATGGGCAAATATTTTATTAGATTTAAAATTATACATACAGACATGATTGAAGATTTAAAAGGAAAAATCATTTTAGGAAATTTTAAAAAATACTCAATAAAATTACATAATTAGGGTGTGGTTGTAATTTTACATAAGAATTCACCGAGTGAAGAAACTAACCTCAACTTAATGAGTGAAGAAACTGACCTCAACTTAATATTACTATGCATACATATTATACACACACAATGTTAGAATAATGTATATATATATATATGTATATACACATACATATATATATGTACACACACATACGCACACATATATATACACATACACACACAATGTTAGAATCATGTACATATGTATGTATATATATGATATTTTCACCTCGTGACCCGAGGAAAGAGCTACTCTTAAAACATCACTGGTAATCTTCCATCTTGGCCCTCACCTCTTGCAGGAAGACCTCATCTCTTTCAGGAAGACCTCCTGCAGGAAGACCTCAGCTCTTCCAGGAACACTTCCTGCGACCTCGTGCAGGAAGACCTCAGTTCTTCCAAGAAGACCTCTTGCAGGAAGACCTCAATTCTTCCAGGAACACCTCTTGCAGGAAGACCTCATACAGGAAGATCTCATGCAGGAAGACCTCGGCTCTTACAGGAAGACCTCCTGCAGGAAGACCTCAGCTCTTCCAGGAACACTTCCTGCGACCTCGTGCGGGAAGACCTAAGCTCCTCCAGGAAAACCTCAGCTCTTCCAGGAAGACCTCTTGCAGGAAGATCTCAGCTCATCCAGGAACACCTCTTGCAGGAAGACCTCAGCTCTTCCAAGAACACCTCAGCTCTTTCAGGAAGATTTCGTGCAGGAAGACCTCAACTCTTCCAAGAAGACCTCTAAGAAGACATATTGCAGGAAGTCCTCAACTCTTCTAGGAAGACCTCCTGCCACGAGAAAGCCCCCAACTCTTGCAGGAAGACCTTTTGACCCAAGAGTGCACCTCGGGACCTCGAGGTGTGACGAGTCTGCACGAGCACCAGTCTGCCGACATGACCTCAAGGCAAGAGGTATGCTATGATAGTGACTTATCACAACAACTTGGCCATCTTGAATAACTCATGTTAGTGCATTGACAAAGCTGCAAAATCCATCCCTGCGTACAGGTGGTAGGGTAGCGTACACGCGAGACCTGCTAAGCCCGTCCATGTTCATGATTACTCAAGTAGTACACACGCAATCCCTTGGCTCTCCTATAAATACCCAGGTATTTCTCATTTTTCAGCACACATTCAACATGACCCATTCTCTGCACTACATATCTCCTTGATCACCCGGGCTGACTTAAGCATCGGAGGACCTTCGTCGGGATGTCTCCCGACGCCCTTTGACCAGTGTCTGTGGTTGCAGATCATTGCAGGAAAGACGTCCAGCTCATCCCCCGAGTCTAGACCTCCACACCTCCACACCAGATGATCTGATGTGGTGGTAGCTTATTGACTTGGCAAAATTCGGTTACATCACATATACATACATATATATATGTATATATATATAGCCACACACACACACAATGTTAGAATCCATTTAAGTTGAAAATGACAAGATGGGCACACGAGTTGTGTTGGTGGTCTACGAAGAAAAAGTTGGGAGATTTATTGAAAGTCACATGGATGCATGTGTGATTGTTGGAGACTGGGAGAGACGTATTCCCACCTTGGTGGGTTTTGTCAACAAAACACAACCCATAATCAGAGACACAACATCCATGGCTATATTCAAATTCACGAGTTTCCGACCAAAACTCTCTCTTTAATTAAACTCCATATCAATATATATATAAGGGTTGGATATTTTTATCCATCTTGCTCACCGTCATATACTTACCAAAAACAACATATAACTAGAGAATTTTCATCCTAATCCCTTGGAATTTGGTACCTGTCCCTCGTATCTGGCAAATACTAGCTATTTGTCAGCAGCAAAAACAGATATAAATCAATACACGGTGATGCCTTACTCAAAAATCTACGTGTTTAACTAGTGTCAGGTGTATCATACTACATTGGTCAAGGTGAAGATATATTCTACCGACAGTACCACAAGTGGTACCTCAATTGAACACCATTACGACATTGAATTCAGGGTAGATCTCAAATCCAAACAATGGTACAAATAGGCAAAGATAGGTTCAAAAACTAAAAGAAAGCGCACGTGTTCTCGCATGGGCTACACCCGAGATTTGTTGTGTTGGGGCCCATTTCATCATCTACTCCTTTCTTTCTTTCTTTTTTATATTTTGTACATTTTCCAATTCAATGCGATGGCAACTGTGGATGCATCTCTCTTTGTCAAAACAGCGAACACCTCGCGTTGGAATTGGGGAGTGGGGCTGCCAGGGCTGCCTAGCAGGCTGAATTCTCCAATATTTGTCTTAAATGATTTTCACCTGTTTTGATGATTCTAACTATGTAAATTATTATATATATATTTTTTGGACCTTCGTAATTATATATCGGGGATCATAGAAAAGGCTGGGGCATTTACGGTCACGGTACCTTTTGAACATGTATACTCTATAATAGTTCACGTATCGCATGCGAGTACTGGTTGAAGCAAAGACGAAGAGACCACAGATCAATTTACATCGTTAGGTTAAATAACTCATTGATTCACATTTGCAGGCAATCTTTTTCTTTAGTTACTCGGATAATCCGTACAAGATATGATGTAGCCAAAATTTGTCAGCCGAAGAACCAACACCACCTCGACGGGAGAAGGAGCTCGGGCGTCGGGTACCACGTCGGTCGTCGGGCACTGGAAGGTGAAAAGTGCTTCTTCGGGATGCCTGCAGCCACAAATCACAGGTCAGAGGGCGCCGGAAGTGTGTCCGGGGAAGCCCCTCCGATGCGTAAGTCAGGCAGTGTGCGAGAGCAAAAGGGAGAAAAGTATATGTTGTGAGAGCAAGTGAGTATGAGAATCAATCTCTAGAATGAGGGAGCAAACCTGGTATTTATAGAGGGGCTAGGCGGTTGAGGTGAGCATATTTCGGCGGAGATCTCGGGCGAGCGAGATATTCTCCATGATCATGGGGGAGATCTTCCGTGATCTTCGGCGATCTTGTTGCCTAAACAAGGAAATACGTATCATCCCCAGATTCTTTAAATAAGGAAAGACGTATCCAGACGGGATTCTTCAGTACGTCGGGACACGGTCCTCGAGAAATACTCCCGAACTGGTGGTCAAGCCTCGCGCTAATCCCGATCTTGGAGCGCCTGCTCGGGCGATTTACCTCTTTCGATAGCGCAGGTCCTCGGGCGTCTCCCGAGCTGGTGCCCCGGGCTTGGCCTGGAGAGCGCTGCTCTGTCCTCGGATCCCGAGGTGGTTTATGGAAAGCATCATGATCTTAATTTTTATCACTATTTTCTACTATCGCTTTCGGACAAACATAACCCACTAGATTGAACTCACTATAAAGCTAATAAAATAGTTTTGAGTTAATCGTGTATAATCGAAAGTGATACTGAACTCAGATTTTAACGTATAATACTATCTTAATTCAGACAGCCAGCCAATGGGATGAATCTTAAAATGGGTGGAGCTCGAGTTCAAGAACAGCCCTCGCTCCGAATATTAACGGTGATGATGAGATATTGACCGAATTTTAGCCTTGTTAATCATTGTCAATTCAAAATAAAAAATTATATACTCTGTTTACTTTTTTTGTGTTTTCGTTTTTTTTGCCAAGAAAGGGGGTAGATTTTTATTTCCTGAATTTATAAATTTTGTCGTTAGTTGTAGACATTAATGATGCTGGACCCAATATGGTCTAAGAATTGCAATAATTGGCAAAAGATGGAGAAGACAATGAGTGAAGATGAGATTTGCTTTTGGATGTTTCTATGATTTTGTGTTTCTTTTTCTTTTTTGGAGTGATAAGCTGCAAATATAAAACGTGGCCTCATCGCCCAACACACAAACCATGGGGGAGCTCTTTAAACTTTGTTCCTGTTTATTGACAGAGGTTCACCAATTTCTTGTCAACACGTGGG
Organism: Dorcoceras hygrometricum; assembly: GCA_001598015.1. Classification (NCBI taxonomy): domain Eukaryota; kingdom Viridiplantae; phylum Streptophyta; class Magnoliopsida; order Lamiales; family Gesneriaceae; genus Dorcoceras; species Dorcoceras hygrometricum. The sequence continues at coordinate 309,340 of KQ995297.1, forward strand.
TTATTATGGAGGTGTTCGAAAAAGACATTAATTTGATTTGTTTAGTAAATCATAAAACATATAAGGAAAAGGAAAAAGAAAGTCATCAAGTTCGAGTTAAGGGGGAGTAGTTCGGTTTTATTGAATCAAACCGCTTTTCATTTTCTGACAATTAAATACATGTTAAGCAAAACTGGCCCGTAAACCTAAAAGGCCAAACAATGTCCTTGTAGTGGATGACTCAAGGATATGTGGATCCACAAATTATATATATATATATATATACCTCATATCCTGCATAATCAACTTCCCCTTATCTTTCCTTCCGACTGCCACGTGACATCATGTGATCGATCAGAATTATAAAAAAAACGTAACAAAAAATGTTGAACTTAAAATGTTGGTCCAATCACATGGTGTCACGAAAAAGTTTGTTGTACATGATACATGTCCGTGTGTGTATATATATATATATATTTATAGAAATGAAAGGAAAAATGTTTGAATCAATGGCACAATAGCACATCATGTGCATCCCTTAATGTGTGGGGTAGGTCTGAAAATATAGCACATGCGCAGCGGTTGCTATCCATTAGGCTGTTCTTTTGGCGGATTTTGCTTACTTTCAAAGTTGAGGGCTTTGGCCATATCCACCCTCCCTATCTTGGCCACCATGCATGCGCATTCGAGAACAAACTCGAGCCACCGGGATTGCGATCGAGCCAGAATTAATAATGGTTCACGGTAGATAGAAAGTCGCATTCTATCAATTGTATAGACGACGTCATCCAAGTTAGTCTTGGAATTGTTGAAAGAATACAAGTTGAACGACTTATGTCGATAGAAATATGCACAAGATATATTAAAAAAAAAGGCAATATTTTTCATCTAAATATTCGAAATAAAACAAATTCTTCGTGGTAATGGGCGTACGTGTGACAATATCCAGCATATGTAGTTTTTTTAGAGTACAAGCGTAGTATTATTTATCACTATAACGATACGAAAAATTATTCGTACTCCAGATGAGGCTTGAGCATTGACCCACAACTTTCTTACCTGAACATCGAAATAAATTAAATTCTATCTAAATATATTCAAAAAAATATCCACAAACGTTGAAACTCAAACCTAAAAATCAAATGATCCCGGTGGCTCATAGTTAAGGCATCGGTAAGGGTAGGGAACCGAATTTTATAGACACATGATAAGATCATATGAATGACAATGATAGATGAATTAAAAGTGATTATAAATATAAAATAATATAATGGAGAGCATTAGAAAAACATTGTAATATATATATATATAGAGATAAACACCCACTTGGACCACATTAAATTATTAATGAATATCAAAGCCAAGTTTTTCCCATCATATGCACCTCAATCTCCAGCCACTACACATGGATTGAGTACACGAGTGATGTTAAAACACTGCCCCCACTCCATTAAATGCGATCGCTCCAACTCAAACGTGGAATGAACATCTCCCAACCAAAAGGGGAAATAAATAAATAAATAAATCATAATATAAAATTTTATATGTGGTTTTACACGATAATTGGCAATAGATATAGTGCAATCTAGCATTAATCTGGGCTAGTAAATTTCAAAGCTGATGCCAAAAGATGAAAAAGCTTACGCGGGAATCGTACTCGGGAACATATGCCCCTACCAATAGATGAAAGAGCTTACACGGGAACAGTACTCGGGAAAGTATGTTCGGGAAAAACTTGCTCGTAAAAGCTTACTCGGGAACATCTGTCCGAGGATTCCAAAAGTGAAAAGCTGTCTAGCACATGCTTGTTAATGATTAAATCGGGTAGCGTGTTGTCAGGCTTCTATTCAGTTCTGATTGGCCTAGTAACTTGTGCAAACTAAGACTGGCAGACCCATACCTAATCATGAGTGGCCAGGTGGCGTATACGCAATCGTGATACCTTTTTTCACCTATAAATACTTGAGTCTCTCGCAAACAATAGATATAAGAATCTTACTTACCATAAAAGAAAAAGCCTTACAAGATTTCCCGATTAGAATTTGCTGAGTTGTGTATTATTCTCCTCGGGTGGTGATAATTAGCTCTTTGGTCGGGGACCGAGGACGAAATTTGAGTAGCATCAATTGGCGCCGTCTGTGGGAACCAAATAAAAGAGAGTGAAAATGCCACCAAGGAGGAACAGAATGCAGCACAGCGGGGAGTCTAGGAACAATGATTCAGAAAGCTCTCCGGGAGGATCAAGAAGACAAGAAGTTCTCACTACTGAGCAAATCATGCAATTAGTAGCTTCTACGGTGGAACAAGTCTTAGCTCGTCGGGAAGGAACGCAACCAGAATCGAGATCCCAATCCCAAGAAGAGAAGGTTAAGAAGTTACAAGAGGAAGTACAACGATTGAAGGATGCTCAGCCAGCTCCATCTCCATCGACAGATCGTAGTGTTCCCTTTTCAGAAGATGTCTTGGCAGCTGAATTACCTCCCAACTTTAAATTCCCCCGTGTAGGGGAATATGACGGTACTGGGGATCCAGAGGAGCATCTCTCCCGTTTCGAGCATGCGGCCCTATTACACCGGTACCCAGATCCTATCAAATGTAGGGTATTCCTAACTACTCTTGTTAGGTCAGCCCAGCAATGGTTCAAATTGTTGCCAGCAGGAAAGATCACATGCTTCAAGGATTTCAGCAAGATCTTTTTACACCAGTTCGCCAGTAGTAAGAAACAGCCCATGACTACATTAAATCTGTTTAATGTGAAACAAAGGGAGCAGGAAGGCTTACGTGACTATCTCCGACGATTTAATGCGACTACTATTGAGGTACCTTCCGCTACTCCTGATCTTTTGATTGGAGCATTCACACAGGGATTACGTGGAGGAGACTTTTTTAGATCCCTGATAAAAAAGCCCCCGAAGACCTTCGATGAGTTATTGACGCGGGCAGAAAAGTATGTAAATGTAGAAGAAGTGCAAATTACCAGGAAAAGCGATCAAAAGGTTGCCATTAAACCTTCTCGGGATACTCGGGTGGAAAGATCTTATCCCCGAATACAGCATCCTGAAGCGCCGCTATTGTTAGGACAAGTTGGTGCAAAAACAACATTGAAGGTTAGCAAAGCAAGGGCCCTGGAGATATGCGATGAAAGAAAGCTGGTGCGGAGACCAAGGAGTAGCGAGGTAGGACCCCAGAGGCCACAATCAGACAAGTTTTGCGGTTTTCACAAAGAATATGGTCACACTACCCACGAATGTAAACATTTTGATTACGAGTTGGAGCGCATAATACAAAATCATCCTGATGTGAAAGAACTTCTAGTCGGGAGACACGCAGATGCCACATTAAAAAGAACATGGGAACGACCAGGGTACTATCAAGAAAAAAGAAGAGGGGGTGAAAGAGGTGCACATTCCCGGGGGTCCCGGGAAATGCCGCAAAGAACACCTGATTCCCCACCTCCTCGGGGAACAATCAATATGATTTCAGGAGGATCCACGGATGGAGATTCAAACAGGGCAAGAAAATCTGGTAAGAGACAGTTGGAAAATATACAGGTGTTGGCAGTAGAAGATCGAAGTGGTCCCGTTATATCTTTCAGTTTTGATGAATTACCCGAGAATGTAAAAACACACAATGACGCCCTCGTCATTCGGGCCATGGTGGCGAATTATGATGTGGCCCGTATTTTCGTTGACTCGGGAAGCTCCGTCAATATATTGTTTAAAGGAGCTATGGAACGAATGGATCTGGGAGAGTATCCTATGAATGCAATAAAGACACCCGTGTATGGTTTCACGGGAGACTTTTTGGAGCCCGAGGGAGAAGTATACCTACCGATGTCCTTAGGAACTGGGGAGAAGAAGAAAACACGGATCGTTGGATTCACAATAATTGATGCCCCGTCATCTTACAACATTATCTTAGGGCGCCCGGCTATGGCCTCCTTTATGGCCGTGGCCTCTGCCCTCCATCAAAAAATCAAATATCCTGTGGCAGGGGGAGTAGGAGAAGTTCGGGGAGATAGGAAGGTGGCACGAAAATGCTATGTGGAAGAGATCCGAGTGGAGCAAAAGGCACAAAAATCGCGGTGTTTGTCAAGATCCCGAGAAGAAATTTCCCGAGAGGTATACTTGGCTGAGGATGGTTCCCAAGTTTCAACCGAGGAGGATAGTGAAGAAATTCAGTTAACAAGCGCAGGGGAAATAGTAAGGGTAGCTCGGGCATTGTCTGAGGAGATCAAAGCTTTACTAATCCAGTGC
>KQ995297.1:326587-349201 GCA_001598015.1 Dorcoceras hygrometricum
TATTGTTCTAACATAAATAATATTTCTAGGAATTGACACTTCAATTATATTAGACGTTGGGAAATGAGTTCATTTATTATAAAATTTTTATTAGTAATTATAACTATTGATATTAATATTATTATAGTTGTTAATTAATGTTGTTCTTAATTGAATAGACATTGTATTTTGGCGGTAACTTTCTTTATTATTTCAGTTAAAAAATTATGCTATCTTTAATTACATCAATAATTTCTCTTGAACACCTCAAATATATGAGATAAATAATATTTCTAGGAATTGACACTTCAATTATATTAGACGTTGGGAAATGAGTTCATTTATTATAAAATTTTTATTAGTAATTATAACTATTGATATTAATATTATTATAGTTGTTAATTAATGTTGTTCTTAATTGAATAGACATTGTATTTTGGCGGTAACTTTCTTTATTTAGTAAAAATCCAGCTTTTATATCTATATAGATGTAGATATTATATTTTTATATTGAAATATATATATTACATTTTAATTATAATCTCATTCAAATTTCAGCTAAACAATTATGCTATCTTTAATTACATCAACAATTTCTCTTGAACACCTCAAATATATGAGATAAATAATATTTATAGGAATTGATATTAATATTATTATAGTTGTTAATTAATGTTGTTCTTAATTGATTGTTGGTTTCTATAAATAGACATGTGTTTTGGTGGGAACTTTCCTTATTTAGTAAAAAAACTCAGCTTTTATATATATATAGATATCAAATTAGTTATGCACGTTACATAATTTTGTAAATTACGAAAAAGCAAAACTTTTGAGGATGTTGTCATGTTGAAAAGCACGTTACATAATTTTGTAAATTTGAAAAGCATTCTCGATATAATTGAAATGTTATGAAACTCAGTAATACTAGATAACAACGTTAGAAACTAATTTGATTTTTCCTCCATATCATAGTATTTTAGCAAAAAAAAAAAGTAATTGATTCTTCATTTATAGCATATAATTATTGCAAAAAAATTTACATTCAAGTAGATGCTCCAAAAAACCCGATGGAAAATTTTTGAAATAAATCCGGTGATATTTCTTGTTACAAGTATTCTCATAGCGATGAACTTGTCCAACTTACAGATGCAGTAGAAATATTTGGTTGAGTTTGTGTAATTATATATTGATTTTCACGTCTAAAATGCAATGATTTATAAGTCACTTTCATCTCTGTCTTCTACTTTATTCTCAGATATTTTCATATACATATATATGTGTGTGTGTGTGGAGTTATTCTGTAAATAAAACAATTTATTTCATGGGACAATTTTTTTTGTTTTCAGATATGTTAACAAATTTTAGTAAGAAGCTTCGACGCGAGAATCAAATACGTGAACGATTTTTCATTTTTATCTCAAACCAAAAATCAATATAAATTGCAATAATTTTGTTACCCTTGAAACTTAACATATTGTTTCAATTTGAAAACATCAACAGCAGATCCTTTGAAGCCATTTCAAGACGGGAAACAAACAGTTTTGATCGAGGAATTAAATAGCAAAGTTTCTAGGGGATTCATATATTAACATGTGATACATATGAATACAAAAATCATGCTTCCAATCATGTCATCTCCTGCTTTCATATGAATTCAGATATAATAATTGTTGTCCGTGAAATCTGTTAAAATTCTATGTTATTCTTCATATATATCTCACTTTTATTCTCTTTTACTTCCAAATTAAGCCATCAACTTGTCATTCGAATAAAATAATATTACCTCGACCTATAACCTTGGAATTACCATTAATTTTTACCCATGCAGTAATGTATGTGATTTCCAAAAATTCCTATAGTAACTCGTCCCCTCGTGAATCGCTGCCCCCAACATTTTGAATGCACCGCAACCATCATCTACGACAAACAAGCTGGGGCCACTATATATATCAAATCAACACTCAGTCGATGCTCTCATGGACACCCCCCTCGAGTATTTTAAATTACACGAGGACCCGATTCTATGATATTCCCCATGAAAAATTGTGGGACATGCTCTGGATTTAATCCGTTATATAAGTCCTCCTTCTCAGCCCCTATCTACTCGTACATATTCCTTGATTTAAAAACCGTATGAACCAAGAGATCTCTGAATTATATAGAGGGTTACCTCGTTAATAGGCTAACCTTTTTTAAAAAACAAAAAACAAAAAACTTGCAAGAGAGATGATATAACAATATTTTTATATTTCTACATTCCTTAATAAAATATTCTACAAGGTAAAGCTCCCATTATAATGGTACGAAAACTATATAAACAATAATATTTGGCCTAAATTCAATAATAATGACAAACATATATGCATACGTACATATGTACTATTTGCGTGTGTGTATATGAATAGATACTTTTAAAAGATAGGGCCCGAGCCCGGGGGACGTAAATCTACCTCTTGGGTCCAGGCGGATCGATCCTGAACGTGCATGTGCCAGTAGGTTTGAGCCACTGCGTCCGGGTCCATTAAGCCATCCCCCACCATCAATCTTTTCCGTGACGGCGATGCCATTTCGCCCCTAAGGTCAGAATATCATAATCAATTACATTTAATTAAACTATAACAAAAAACTTCTATTGCTTATTGAAAATTAAAATTATGTAGCATGCATGTGTAATTTTCAGTACATGTGCTAGAGTTGTGACCTGTAAGCTTACGGTTCATGCACGCACTGTGTTGGAAATAGATATTGATGCCAAAAGATGAAAAAGCTTACGCGGGAATCGTACTCGGGAACATATGCCCCTACCAATAGATGAAAGAGCTAACACGGGAACCGTACTCGGGAAAGTATGTTCTCACGGGAACCGTACTCGGGAAAGTATGTTCTCACGGGAACCGTACTCGGGAAAGTATGTTCTCACGGGAACCGTACTCGGGAAAGTATGTTCTCACGGGAACCGTACTCGGGAAAGTATGTTCTCACGGGAACCGTACTCGGGAAAGTATGTTCTCACGGGAACCGTACTCGGGAAAGTATGTTCTCACGGGAACCGTACTCGGGAAAGTATGTTCTCACGGGAACCGTACTCGGGAAAGTATGTTCTCACGGGAACCGTACTCGGGAAAGTATGTTCTCACGGGAACCGTACTCGGGAAAGTATGTTCTCACGGGAACCGTACTCGGGAAAGTATGTTCTCACGGGAACCGTACTCGGGAAAGTATGTTCTCACGGGAACCGTACTCGGGAAAGTATGTTCTCACGGGAACCGTACTCGGGAAAGTATGTTCTCACGGGAACCGTACTCGGGAAAGTATGTTCTCACGGGAACCGTACTCGGGAAAGTATGTTCTCACGGGAACCGTACTCGGGAAAGTATGTTCGGGAAAAACTTGCTCGTAAAAGCTTACTCGGGAACATCTGTCCGAGGATTCCAAAAGTTGAAAGCTGTCTAGCACATGCTTGTTAATGATTAAATCGGGTAGCGTGTTGTCAGGCTTCTATTCAGTTCTGATTGGCCTAGTAACTTGTGCAAACTAAGACTGGCAGACCCATACCTAATCATGAGGGGCCAGGTGGGGTATACGCAATCGTGATACCTTTTTTCACCTATAAATACTTGAGTCTCTCGCAAACAATAGATATAAGAATCTTACTTACCATAAAAGAAAAAGCCTTACAAGATTTCCCGATTAGAATTTGCTGAGTTGTGTATTATTCTCCTCGGGTGGTGATAATTAGCTTTTTGGTCGGGGACCGAGGACGAAATTTGAGTAGCATCAAAAGCTAAAGTTTCTTACCACAACACCTCTTCTATCAAATGAAGAACCTTGTACCAAGATCTCAGGTTTCGGTCAATATAAATCCTTCTACACGATAGATTTTAGTGCTTAAAAAATGTGGAACCAACGTGGAATTCAAAAGGTTGCATTTCAACATTCTAATAATAACTAAATTGATATCATAATATAAAGTATGTCTGTCTAGTATGATATAACATTAATTATCCTATTCTAATCCTAACACGTGTCTGTCTCGAGTACAATATGATATAACATTACTTCATATTCTTATCTCATGTTTGGTTGGAATAATATATATCTCACATCAATCATATCATTATATATTTATTTCACATCAACCAAATATTTAATTGTTTATCTCACGTCAATCAAATTATTAGCATAAAATTACAATAGTAGTCCCCAATGGCACAGACGAGTTGGTAAGACCTGGGGTGATGTGAGAATAACTTCCATGGTTTCACGAGTTCGATTCTCGTATGGAGCATATTCCCCGCTAAAATATTGTGGGGATATACTCTGGAAATTAGTCCGTTATATGGGTCCTCTCCCTCGAGCCCTTGCCTACTCGTGCATATCTCTCGATTTACCACATGTATGGACCAAGAGATCTCTGACATATACAAGGGTTAGTTCATTAATAGGTTAACTTTTAAAAAATAAATAAATAAATAAAATTACAATAGTATTCCCCGTCATCTTGTTTATATAAGACTTATATCATATCTAATGATGTATTTAATATTATGTATAGGAATGTTGAAACGACACTTTCATTTATGTTAAACCGGATAGATAATGCAACACAAGTCATAATTTGCCAAAATTCTCTTTCATATTATCCAACATTTAAAGTTATCATATATAGATCTTTCAAGTTCGTAGCAAGTTACATTATTATTATCATATATATTTTTTGGAAAACATAATTGCTAAACAGTTACCAATGCCATAGTACTAATGTTTTTGGTTATAAATATTGCGCAACCAATTCATGTTTTATCTTTTCCCATTAGACTGTCTATTTGCAGCAGTTTTTAAAGGTAAAAGCCAAAAAATCCTTAAGAATTTACTAATTTGGATTATTACATGACAATTATCATGAAATAATATATGATTATTTTATGGGAAAAAACGAATTGAGGTACAAAAAGTCTCACTCATCATAACTATGGGCCAGACCGTGGAAGCTATCGTGTGCTCATAGATTAGAGCTAATATTTATTTTCTGGTAAGTAAAATTTGGAATCAATTAAATATACACAAATTAACACAATTTATATTAATCTTCCTCAATTATTAACAAGATAGATTACAAAAAAAAATTTAAAAAGATGATTAAAATATTATAATACCGAAAGGCAAAGCTTAGTAAAATACTAGGTGTGGGCCAAGCCAAGCCGAGGAGAAACCCCGGAAACATCGCCGTTTAGTAGCCCGGTGAGGAGAGCCATAGCTTTGACTTGCATTTCCAAAGCCGCGATATAGTCCGTCGTCTCTTCTAGAAGGTGCGGCAGCGACAGCTTCCGGCAGCCAGGAACAAGACGGCTCAGAGTCTTCACTTTCCTCTGAAGTGGCGGTAGATTCCTCCGAGCCGCCGGTTTCTTCTGTCCCGCAACCGGTTTGCCCACCTTCTTGTGTCTCAGGTTGATTTGAGAGAGCCGGAGGCTGAGGCGGCCGGTGAGGATGGCGCGGCTCCAGCGGGTCCTGCCCTTGGCGGAGACGGCGAGAGCCTTGTCTGCTGCGTCGCGGACGGCGGAGGAATCGGGACGACGCAGGCTGCGGAGGGCGTCAACCAGGTTCGAGGAGTAGATCAGTCGCTCATGTTGGGTTCTCCACCTGGCCCGCGACGACTCCCTGGAAATCCCGGCGGGGGCAGCTTTCTTTCGCTTCTTACGAGGGATGTTGGAGTTTGTATTGGGACACGATACCGATCCTGTCTCCGCCATAATCCCCCCCTTTTATTTGATGACGCTGATCAAAGTCAACTGCGAAAGAACTGCAAATTAATAACCCATTGGAGAGAAAAAATAACAAAAAGCCAATTGAACAGAAACAAGATCACAGTACCTCTATGTACACCAGAGGGATTGGAAATTTGATGGGGTTAATATAATGCGCAGGGGGCAGAGAGAATGGAGAAATGGTGGAATAGTGGAGGAAACGACAACACACGCTATCTCTGCTCGCTCTTTCATTCATTCATCTATTTATTGCACTGCACACAAGCCTTTTTCCCCCCCTCTCCTTTTCGTTTGCCGAGGTAACCATTTTTTTTTACCTCATTGCCATTATTTCTCGTGGTATATATATTTTGCTTCGTTCAAATAAATCTTCAGCCTTTTTAGATGATAACGTTCTTGGATGTTGCCCCAATTAACAATAATTTTAAAGTAGATTTCTATTCTATATTAAGTATTCACATCTACTTGATGCATAATTGTACCTATATGCATTGGTTGGTTGACAATTCTCTAAGTCTTACGGAACGATGGACTAGCCCAACCTGTAAGATTGTGGTTAGTGACCCACCAAATATCGACACATATTCTCTTAATACTCGTTTTTCTTCTATTCCTACCGGATAAAATATGCATGACATATACTCTTAAACATTACTGTAACACTCCATATCTAACGATTGTCTCCATTGTACCCACGTTAGTCTTTTCAGCGTGTTTTGTCCTCACTCGCACGCATCCCGAGATACTACCCAAGGCGTCACACATCTCATAATTTCTCAGGTCAAGTATGCTTAACTTCGATATTTTTAAATAATGAGCTTCAGAAAATAAGATGTATATTGTTGATATGAGTGATATCAATTAAATCTGATAAACCTAACTGAACTAACTTCAAATCTCGGAGTCTCTTTCATTCCGACGTGGGATCGGTACATACATGTGTCTCTTCGTCTAAAAGCATGTCAGTAGTCGTTCATTGTTCGTATAACATCTTGAAAACGACAATCACTTTCCAACCTCTTCGAGCCCCGCACATCTTAATTACTCTCTCTATCGAGAGAGATTATTGTCCAAGATTACCTGTACGATGGTCTTACTATTTTCGACACATCGTAGCTTTAGTATTATATATTCTATGGGCCAACCATTAATGACTTGTGATCTGAGCATAAATAGTTTCAATGTGACGCTATTGTACAATTCAGTGATAAATCTAAATTTATATTAATATTTCTATCGAAAAAGGAATTACCCCTGATGTCATTTTACTTTAATCATTATGTATATGTGCAAGTGAGAGAGAAATCTATTACATCACAAAGTTTTTATATATATGTAAATTTATAATTTCCTAGCCCGAATTATGTACAATGAAGTCAAATTTCAACCAATTCAAGATCAGTGCCACCTTTAATTTGCTAACAAAACAATCCAAATTTTACGCTACGCTTTGTATCCCTTTTCTCTTAGAATTAATATTATGCCGAAAAAATAGATAAATAAGACGGAAACATGACAGTCACGTATTGTCTCCTTATCATGTTTTGGAAGGGTAATTAAATGCAAAAGTTTGAATAAATAATGTGTCCTCCACCTTTCGTTTCACCAAAATATAAACATATATTTATTAGTGGTGAAACGATATTTTATTGTTGCAAAAAGTTGGAACACAGAAGGTTTGACGTTTCACAACCAACCAAAAACTAATTATAGTGTTAAAAAGTTTATTACATAGAAAGTATGGAACGATTAATATTATTGCCTTTTAGTTATTTAAAGATGAACACAAGCTACGTGTTGGGATCAGTCCAATATGTTTTTCTTCGCAGCAATGATTAGTGGGTGAGACCTCACATGTGTGGTTTTAATTTTTTATTCTCTGTTCCCTGATTTGATTAGATATGATTATTTTTTAGTATTGAATCAAAACTAAATATAGGATATTGATATAATCGAATTTTCTCGATCGTCGAGCTCATATCATCTCGGGATGTCGGGTGAGCAAAAGTGAGAATGTATGTAACCTGATGACTGGTGAATGTGTATGAATGTGAAAGGAAGCATGTTCGGATATTTATAGAGGGGCTAGTTGGTGGCTACGAACGTATTATCCGACGTGTGATGCGCTGGAGCTCGGCGCGTGATGCGCTTCTCGTGGCGAAGATCATGTTCAGATTGATGGTTATATTGGGCGAGATTGTCTACATGATTCTCGGTGTGTTTAGAGCTGAGAGAGACGTAGGCATGTCGTCATACTTTTGGGGGCGTGATCCCCGCATGAAGCATCAGATTGAGTGTGAATATTTGGTGTCTCCTCGGGGAGTCGTCCCGAGCTCTCTACGCACCTCGGTAGGGAAAGCGTACAGCTCGATCCTCGGGTCCCGAAGTGACACCCGGGGTATCAAATATCATGTTAGATTAGTTATATTATCATCCACAATACTATAAAGTGATATGCTGCTTATTTGTTGATTGTTGGAAATATTTTATGGAACGCTACATAGAACTCCATCGTTTTCTCTAATATTCATTCATTGTCTCGAGAAAAATCTACTATGTTAGATACCTTTATGATATTCTTGGTAACATCCATAGGCATGCAATGGGTGCCACCAAGAGGTATGCAACATCATATTAGTTAGGCCTAACACCCCGTTGATCAACACCTCCTAATTAAATAACCTTCCATGCCATGTTCTGATTATTACCCTACACCTATCATACGGCGACATAATTGTGGTGCAATTTAATTGTCTTGTCTTAAAAAATCTAAATCTTTGCTCCTACAGATATCTTAAATTTCTTGTTCGACGACCTCGAGAAGTCCCATCTTTTAATGTTAATATAATATAGTGATTAATTATCAGATCCAAATTTCAAGAATCGTATGGTAGATATACAGACAGTATACGGGAAGTTCTTCTGTTAACGTTTTACCTTTCCGTTTAAAACCTCGATCAATACTAGATCATCCATTGTTTGTGTATTATTAAGTTGCTTTTAGATGAAAAGAAATTGATTTGTAATGGTACACATCTAAGGGGAAAATCCGTCATAGATTCATATTCACCATTGCATTTTATATATAGATGATATGTTGATTTGAAATTTAATTCAAAAATAAACTTATTCAAACAATCTATTTTAAAATAAAAAATAGTTTGTAATATTTTATCCAGACACCAAAATAGCTTATATTGTTTTTAATAAAACCATTTTAGAAAGTTGAAGCTATTTAAAAGAACTCCTTTTTTTAACTAACATCAATAAATACAAATGGAATGTCCACAATTCCAATTGTCTTGTTTTCTAAGATTTTTGTTTCGAGCAATATAATTATCGAACTCAGAATTTCAGGCTCGTATCAAACCTAGGTATCTTGAGAAAAAAAATTTAAGTCAAGTGCATGAAAAGCATCACTGCATGTCTATTCTAACGTTTGTTTGTCGGATCTCCCTTGATTTAGAAATTTTATCTACTCAAAAACTAACCTCATCAAAATAACTATTTCAATCATATTTTTATTATTAAGTGGCACCGGATAAATTCTTACAGCTCGTGTTAGGATTAAAACCATTAGACCAAAAATAATAAATGTTAGCAAATGTATAAATTTATTTAATTATATTGTGACAGCGCAGAGTGTATCTATTGTGTGCGTTAGGATTGAGTGTTATGCCAATGAGTCCGGGAATGTGCGTGTCTAACTGCTAATGTTGTCTCATTTTCCTTAGAGATCAGTCATCATTTCCTGACCACCGGTCCTCAATAAGGATAGTATTACCCATTAAGATCTGTCGTCACACTTTTACAGCACACCTGATCAATCAGATCAGTGACGCAACGTTAGCAGCTTGACATATGAAAACTTTCCAAGATGTTACGCATCACAATACTTCTCTCTCTCATATACACTTAACTCAACATATCGTGATGTACACAAACCATATTAGGCCCATATACGATAAGCTCGTTCGAGAAGAATTTGGTTGATGATTAAATGCGAACAATTGAACATAAATATACATGTGATCTCTCTTATATTAGAGTGGATATATAGAGGACTACATATGGAGGGCAATGGAAATGAAGAGGGGCCTTTTGCTTCCTTGAGCGAGACATCCTCCAAAGTCAATTAAAAAAACAAATACCAACTTCATTATATGATTTTAGCATGTACATTGTATATATTAAGGTGTAGTTAAATTAATAAATCAATATACAGCTAGCCAGCACATGCTCCCTCATAGTGTGTTGTTAATTAAATTAAATATAAGCTCCACTAATTATTGCTGTTTTGTTTAATTACTATACTTTCATCATTAATTTGTATGGAGTGGATAAAGTGTACCTATCTGTGGGCACTTCCATTCCTTTAAATAACATGATCATCACAATAGTTAAATATTATGGAGAGGCAAGTTCAAAATGCCTTTGCATAACATGATCACCATGATAGTTGAATGTTAAAAAATTTATTGTTATATAAAAATCATAATTTGTTTCTCAAAGTATATATAGATATACAAAGATAGAAGCTGTCACATTAAATAAAAAGACAAGTTAATGTCCAAGACGTAAACAGAATATATTGTGATAACATGTAAGATTTGACATTTACTGTTAACATAGAACATTATTGAACATTATAGCAGATTCCAATATATCAAATCACACGGTAGTCCAAACTTCATATTCGATCTTTTTTTTACCTAGCAGAGACATTTATTGTTCCTTAACAAAATATATTTTCGTTGATAAGAAATTGGAACGCTATTATCATATCAAAAAAATTAAAACCGATTTTGGGGGGAAAGAACCAAACCGGACTGAGAAAGGAGATTAAGAGTGTTTTTATGTAGTCAAACTGGCAGTAAGTAGTTTTTGAATTAGTTTCAGACTAATGTTAGTAATTAGTAACAGGCCTTTTTATACACGTTGCTCAAAGCACTTGGTTTTGGGTGATTAACTAACTCTAATAATAATGATTAATGCGGAGGAAGATTATATTCTGATTTGATGCTCGTGTGGTTGCTCGAATGCAAAATATCTTGTCTTATACCTAACTAACAACCCTTTCTCTTCAAATTTTCTCCAATTTGACAGCCAAACAACCCGACTTCACGTCATAGACAAGGAAATTATATATATATATATCAGTTCGGAGACAGGAAAATACACAAAATTCTAGCATGACAGACTTTTAAAAAATAATTATTAATTACATGCAAACAATATAAAAATATAAATAAATAAATATAAATATATATATATATAAATATATATATATATATATATATATATGAAGGAAAGCGGGCCCAGCAAGCGCTGAGAGTCATTTTAAGAAATTCAAAGCAATGTTCAAATTTCAACCAATAAAAAAATGACAAAAAATTGGTTTTAAAGTGACATTACAGATAATTTTAAAATTTTTCCAGGTAAAAAGTTGTGTACACATGAAAACTATGATGGTCGGTGTCAAGAATCTGTTGTACGTACTGTCAAGGTGTAAAAGACTTGAATTTACAAATTTTTCAACCCATACAAAACCTGACTACCAAAAATCCCGGCAAGAACATTGGCCTCGTATAAAATGGTGATATCGAGCTCGATCTCGAACAATAATTTCCCTCTCATATACATGAGAAATGAGCTTAAATGCGCTGTGGCAATCTTCACACATCCTTAAATTCTTCACAATCCGGACCGTAGATCTTGACTCGGTATTCATTATACCAAAAGCAATAGCTATCTTTTCACTATGATAAACAAGTGATGTTTCCTTCTCTTCTTCACTACTATCAAGCAATACCTCGGATGTTTGAGGCACATATCCGTGCAACTTAATCTTTTGGATAATCTCATTGAGCGTCAAATGGATATCTTTCATATGAGGGTTCGACGAATCACCAACTTTAAATGTGTGAACATTGCCCTTTATGTCGGTAATCATGCTCAACCCTGGTACAGTTTTAATCCCTTGTTCTTTCATAAGTCCTCGCAACCTCTCAACCTTGTCCCACTTTCCAGCTTTCGCTAAGATGTTTGACAACAACGTGTAACGACCGCTGGACTCTGGTTCCAATTCTAGTAAGATTTCGCCGACTCTCTCTCCCAACTCAACGTTTCCATGTACCTTACAAGCACCTAAAAGTGCTCCCCAAACTGCACCATTAGCCTTCATAGGCATAGTCTTTATGAAATCCATAGCTTCAACCAGGCGACCTGCTTTTCCTAGAATATTAACAACACAACCGTAATGCTCCATCATGGGCTCGACACCATATAATCGTTTCATTGTCTTGAAATAGTTTAAGCCCTCATCAACCAACCCCGTGTTAGCGCAAGCATTCAGTAACGCTGCAAATGTAACCTCATTCGCCTTAATATCACGCTTTATCATCTCCGAAAATAGCTCAATTGCCTCTCGTGCTCGACCATGCATTGCAAGCCCACCAATCATTGCATTCCAAGGAAACACTTCTTTCCAGTTCATCTTCTCAAAGACGCCCCACGCCAAGTCAATCTGCCCCCCTTTTGAGTACATATCAATCAAAGAAGTTCCCAAAACTTCATCCAACGGAATATCATTGCTGCGAATGTAAGAATGAATCCACTTTCCTTGATCAAGGGCAGCAACATTAGCACAAGAAGCCAACACACTGGGTAAAATAAATCTATTAAGCTCGACTCCCGCCATCTGCATTCGAGTAAAAACTTCCATGGCCTCCCTAAAGTAACCTCCTTTATTAAAACCATCGATCATAGCACTCCAAGAAATGTCATCCCTAGCCGGCATTTCATTAAAATACTTCTTAGCTTCATCGATCATCTCATTTTTTGCAAATCCACTGACCATTATATTCCAAGAACCCACATTCTTCTCCAACATTTTTTCAAACACCTCTATTGCAGCTTCCACCTGGCCAACTTTCATGTAACAACTCATCATAGCATTGCAGCACACGACATCCGAATATCCACTCGAATGAAACATGCTTCGAGCTTCTTCGATACATCCCACAGAGGCATACATCTGAATTGCAGCGCTGGTGATATGCTTATCCGTATTCAGCCCAAATTTCACGACATGGCAATGGACCTGCAGCCCTTCTGCAATACATTTTCCGAGTGCGCAAGCCTTCAACAGCAGAGGATACGTGTATTTATTCGGCCTAGAACCCGAGCTGCACACCATTTCACAATACAACGAAACGGCCTTTCCTGGCTCCCCATTATCCAAACACCCTTTAATGACACAATTAAACACAAAGACATTTGGCGCCGACACTTGTCGGAACACTTGCAGTGAACTTGTTAGGCTGCAAAATCGAGGATCTGCATAGCACTTTATTAAGGACCCCGCGACATAATGGTCTCGGAAACTTTCCGTTTTGAGGATTAAGGCATGAACCTGCCTCAGATTTTGCAATGAATCGTTGCATTTTGTGTTCAAAAGGTTCAAGATTGATGGGGTTTGCAGGCAAAGATTGGGTGTCGACAAATTCTCCGACAAATTTACTCCTGGAGGAGGATTATCGAGTGTGCCCATGCTGAAAATTTCCATGCTCGGGGCTGGCTGCCAAAGAAACATGATAATGTAATAACGTTATCCATTTACTTGTTCACTCGTTTCCGATAGAAATATCACCTATTATATAACATTTTTATAAGATTTATAATTACTTCTCTTACATTGAAATAATACTTTTTTGGACTAAAAAGATACCTTTAAATAGGTTAATGATTATAACTATCATTTTCTCTAATATTTACAATTTTGTGATGCCTATGTTCAAAGTTGAACTCATATTCATAATCCTTTTTGAAATACATAATATCGAAGATGGTGAGTCTCATGTTAAATGATGGTTATGAAACACTAAAGTGTTAAAATAGCCAAAAAAATTGTGAAAAATTGTCCAAAAAATATCAAACATCATAAAAAAAAAAACCCTGTTGAAATAGAAACTTCAAATTTGATTTCCAAATTCAGTCAATAACTTGAAGTGAAAGCAATTAGTACAATAGTTCTCTGTATGATTTTATGAAAGCATATTATATGTATGACCTAAACCATTATAATGAGAATTAAGCATTAATATTACCAAAGTTAAACAAAATCAAACATAAATGGTGATGGGTATGGGTGAGTCATTAATCTCCTAGGCCCAAGTCCAGACCCTGTCCACAGAAGATGATGGGACCCAATGGTCTAATAACAAATTCCATGAGTCACCAAATAGGCCGCCAAGACAAGGCTAATAGAACGTTCAATGCTCTCTATAAATAGACAGCTTCACTTCATTTTTAAAGTAGGTTCTCAATAAGCAGCATTTGGTTCTTGAATTGTTATAGGTTTCGAGCAACCGCTGACTTGAGCGTCGGAGTGCCTTCGTCGGAATACCTCCCGGCGCCCCTAACTTTGCTTTGTGCCGCAAGTAGCAACCCACTCAAATCCATCACTGGAGCCCTCACAGGATCTCAACTTATTTGCTGAGTCGTCAAATCGATCCATCCGATTTTAGACAACATCAAATGGAAAGAGAGCAATCTATATAGGCATGATCTTGATAATGGATATGACCGGATAAAAGTTGAAACTTGAAGACATCTTTTTTGAACAATTTATATTTTCGAATTAAAGTATTTCTTTATAGGGGCATTATGAAGATAGTTATTGTAAAATAATATTTTTTTTCACCTAGCAAAAGTTAGACTAAAAAAAATATTTGCAACTTGTTTGAAGTTTTTTTTTAGAAAGAGAATATGAAACTGAGAGATGATATTTTGTCCACTTGAATTTCAAAATATAGAATTGAAAAAAAAACATATTGACTACTATTACTTAAAGTTATTTTCAAACATTAAAAGGTGGTTTATTTGTGATATCTAAATAAATATTGGATAATTAGTTATTTCGGATAGAATCGTAGAGCAAATTATTGAGAAAAAATGATTATCCTCTACCATTCAAAGACAAAAAAGCTGATCACTACAAATTAGAAATAAAATGTTTCAAAGTCATCAGTCAACAAATTAAGCCGATTTTAGAAATTAAATTTGCTTAGTATTAATATTTCGTTAAACCTCGATTACATCGGTTTATTGAATTTTATTTTGGTAATTTCGTAAATAATGGTCACGCCAACTTAAATGATTAAAGTGGTTAAACCAACTTAAGTGCATCATGAACCGTAACAAACCCATTAATCCCAAATGGCAATACAAAGCAATCGATATATATGCATACCACAAGATTAATTAAAATGCCAAACAAATGAAATACATCAATGAAAATAATAATCAATTAAACATAACTGATAACATATAAAAATTTTTATATTTTCCAACTAAATTTAAACTCGACATATAAAAAATTACAAATACATAATTGAAATTCAAATAAGAGATAACTAAATGACATAAAACAATCATAAATGAAATAAGATAGATAATATTTTTTTGATAATCTATGAGATAAATATCGTTATTACGAATTAGATTTGGATTATTTTATTCAAATTATTGTATTCAATTTTATTTAATACTAAATAATTTGTATTAAATGATAACAACATCGTTATTATTATTAATTATTGAGATAATAATTAAAGTAAATAATGATTATATTATTAAATTTTCTACAATAATATATAAAATATAAGAAGTATTGACATATAAAAACTAAAAATTTTGAGAATATATTTTTGATCGGTCTATCTAGCCGGTGTAATTATTGCACTCAAACAACTCTCATCCCAATAATTGCGCTCCTTGCAATAAATGAGAATCGAACTGTGATCTTGACTCTGATACCAATTATAGGATCGAACGCTTGTCTTTTTTTAAAATCTATAGTTTATAATAACGGTGCAACTTCAATCTCTATACCAACCTAATAGGGGCAATTATTGCACTACAATAATATATATATAAGTATATAGAAAATTGATACCGTGGACACCTATCATGGACACCTATGTGTAAACATAGGTGGTGTGATATTTCCTGATGCTTTCATATAACCAGATGGCCCACGATATCAACCTTTATATATATATATATATATATAAACTTGATAATGTACGCCAACAATGGGCGACAACGTGGGCGTCTGAGATTCTCAGTCGAACATCTCATGAAATTTTTAAAATGTTCGTGAGATGTTCACCTGAGCATCTCAGGCGCCCACGTTGTCGCCCATTGTTGGCGTACATTATCAAGTTTATATATATATATATATATATAAAGGTTGATATCGTGGGCCATCTGGTTATATGAAAGCATCAGGAAATATCACACCACCTATGTTTACACATAGGTGTCCATGATAGGTGTCCACGGTATCAATTTTCTATATACTTATATATATATTATTGTAGTGCAATAATTGCCCCTATTAGGTTGGTATAGAGATTGAAGTTGCACCGTTATTATAAACTATAGATTTTAAAAAAAGACAAGCGTTCGATCCTATAATTGGTATCAGAGTCAAGATCACAGTTCGATTCTCATTTATTGCAAGGAGCGCAATTATTGGGATGAGAGTTGTTTGAGTGCAATAATTACACCGGCTAGATAGACCGATCAAAAATATATTCTCAAAATTTTTAGTTTTTATATGTCAATACTTCTTATATTTTATATATTATTGTAGAAAATTTAATAATATAATCATTATTTACTTTAATTATTATCTCAATAATTAATAATAATAACGATGTTGTTATCATTTAATACAAATTATTTAGTATTAAATAAAATTGAATACAATAATTTGAATAAAATAATCCAAATCTAATTCGTAATAACGATATTTATCTCATAGATTATCAAAAAAATATTATCTATCTTATTTCATTTATGATTGTTTTATGTCATTTAGTTATCTCTTATTTGAATTTCAATTATGTATTTGTAATTTTTTATATGTCGAGTTTAAATTTAGTTGGAAAATATAAAAATTTTTATATGTTATCAGTTATGTTTAATTGATTATTATTTTCATTGATGTATTTCATTTGTTTGGCATTTTAATTAATCTTGTGGTATGCATATATATCGATTGCTTTGTATTGCCATTTGGGATTAATGGGTTTGTTACGGTTCATGATGCACTTAAGTTGGTTTAACCACTTTAATCATTTAAGTTGGCGTGACCATTATTTACGAAATTACCAAAATAAAATTCAATAAACCGATGTAATCGAGGTTTAACGAAATATTAATACTAAGCAAATTTAATTTCTAAAATCGGCTTAATTTGTTGACTGATGACTTTGAAACATTTTATTTCTAATTTGTAGTGATCAGCTTTTTTGTCTTTGAATGGTAGAGGATAATCATTTTTTCTCAATAATTTGCTCTACGATTCTATCCGAAATAACTAATTATCCAAAATACTTGGAACAGTTCAAGCAATTGATATAAAATTTTGGAAACATTTATTTGGCACTGGTTTTATTTATCTATTGTAAAAAATTATACTCAAGCTTTGATGGAAAGAGCCCCTAGTCCGATTTCCCAAAACTAAAAGAAGAATCAGCAACAGCACAAAGTCCCACATTGCTAGGTTCACAGCACCTTGAAATTTGCATTACTCTCCCATCAATCCCAAAATAATCCGAATAATAAAAAAAAGGAAAAAGTATGTGTTGTAAACTTTTTAAAAAGAGGTCTTATTCATTAGTTTGTAAATAGCATGAATAAATACAAAAAATACATGATTTTTTCAATTTGAGAAAAAGGAATATTAATATAGGAAACATTTTTAGGCTTGTAAGTAACATATTATATGTTCATTTTATGTTATGCGGGTAAATTAACAATTTTAGTCAATTAAATGGTACATTTTCTTCACAGATGTGTTTTATTGTCAACGAAATGTTAACATAATATTGGATATAGAAGTAATATTTGGGAGCCAAATCATAACTTTCAGAAGAAAAGGAACCAAATCTAAACCAAGATTTTAAGTTAACTTCCCAAAACTGGACCTAAAAGATACCAATTTAAAAATGTGCAAATAAAAATATCAAAAATATTGTTCTCCCTGCTAAAATCCAATTTCCTCTCAGTCAACAAACATTAATAGATATAAGCTCTCTCTCATCTTATCATAATATACAAATAAAAAGTAAAAGAAAGATGCTAGTGTCTAATCGAGTATATGGTAAAAGAAAGATGCTGGTGTCTAATCGATTATATGATACCAATTTCCAAGATCACATTTTTAAGAGATGATAACAAAAGTTTTAAAAAGTAAATTGCTTTGTATCCCACGACCCATGGTCTCTATTCTGGGCTAAACAGCTTGGAAAACTGAACAAACGATAAAAGAAAAAAAACTATTTAGTTCAAGAAAAAGTCCTATAGTATACAAAGAAAATAATAACAAATCATAATTATAAATATATAAAGATAATGCGTGCATTTAACCAGGACTCCGATGGGAGTTTGATATGTTGGTGCAACAGTGATGTAGACTTGAAA
Organism: Dorcoceras hygrometricum; assembly: GCA_001598015.1. Taxonomy (NCBI): domain Eukaryota; kingdom Viridiplantae; phylum Streptophyta; class Magnoliopsida; order Lamiales; family Gesneriaceae; genus Dorcoceras; species Dorcoceras hygrometricum. The sequence goes on from KQ995297.1 coordinate 344,827, forward strand.
GCTCCCATCTTTTCATGTCCATTGACAATGATACTTGACATGTCATCTTCTTTTATTTTGACCCTCCATTTTCTTTCTTTCTGTCCATCTCTCTCCCACTCAAATCAGATATATTATATATGAATCTAGTGTACCTATAGGTTAAAAAATATATATACCATACTAATACATGAAATCTTGAATCAGAAAGAAACACAGGTGGAAAAGAATGGGGTCTTTGGGCGGTGAAGTTGGAAGAAAGAAGGCAATGGTGGTGTATCCAAAGGTTATGGAACCTCACCCTTCTGAGAGATGGGGGCATTCTGCCTCCTACTTCAATGGTTTACTCTACGTGTTCGGAGTTATGGGTTTTTTTTTTGTTTTACCAGAATTTTAGGTGTCGAATATTTTTGCATGATACATATATATACATCTCATCTCTGTGTGTGTATTATGTCGCCTTTATTCTTGAATAAGAATCAAACCTACTCCAAAGTTAGCTCTGTATGATCAACATGACAACATGATCTGGGATTAGTGAACATTTGGACTTGAGTTCTTAATCAACTTTCCTCACATTTGTTCAAGATTTTCACACTGGGAATTGAATTTTTCGGTTGATGTTTGATTCCATTTCCTCAAGATCTTGTGTGGTTGGTTTTGGCAAGATGACAACTTCACTTTCTTGAAAGAATTTATTTATTTACAAATTTTCTGCCCTCTTGCCTCTTGCTGGCATTTTGTCCCCAAGTCTTGGATCTTCTCATTTCAAGCATCTACAATGTTTGTTCTTTCTTTAATAAGATAGTTCTAGCTCTTGTTTCCTCTCCTCAAGTCTAGAGTTGATGAACATAATCACTTGTGCCACTAACTAATAGAGAACAAAGCAAGCTATCCTTAAAGTTGTAGTTACCGTATCTAATCTAACAAAATTATGTTTTGCAGATAGTTTACAGAAATATTACTTTTTGGATGAAGAAATATTACCATAAATTTTGTATTATTATTCACTATTTATCTCCAAGAGTATTGTGAAGCCAATGGAAGTGCATTCCTATGGAATTCAAATGAAAATTTCAGTATTTATACATTTACTTTTGATAATATGATATGATATAATTGGAACACATTGTCAAAGGAAATGTATGCCTATGAAACAATTATGCTTTGTGTATATGCCGATAGTTTTATCGCTAAAAATGTCCTGTGTTAGTTTGTGGGAGTATAATTATCCTGGCTATGTCCATCTTGCTTGAGCAAATAAACTATTCAAAAGAAAAATTGAAATTTAAACCTCGGCTAGTTTCATTCTAACTGTATTAAATAATTTACAATTATATATTTGAGCAAACATTTTTATTCTGGCTACTTCTATATGTATCGAAAGCAAAAGTTAAATGAATATCCATATTTTGGTTGCTTACGCAGGGATGTCGAGGGGGTGTGCATTTCAGCGATGTCCTTGTGTGCTGTATCGAGACGATGACATGGAACATACTCGAGACTTCGGGACCGGGGCCGGGCCCCCGAGACAGCCATAGTGCTGTCCTTGTTGGGAGTAAAATGATAGTATTTGGAGGTACTAATGGTTCTAAGAAAGTAAATGATCTCCACATATTGGATCTCTTGTCCAGGGAGTGGACTCGTCCCGAATGCCGAGGAAATCCTCCATGTGCTCGAGAGAGCCACACGGCTAATGTTTTTGCTGATGAGAAAATGGTCGTTTTTGGGGGTAGTGGTGAAGGTGAAGCGAATTATTTAAATGACTTGCATGTTTTGGACCTGAAGAATATGGAATGGACTTCACCTGAAGTAAGAGGGCGCGTCCCCGCTCCTCGGGATAGCCATAGTTCTGTAGTTGTGGGTGACATGTTGTTTGTGTGTGGTGGAGACTCCGGTGATCGATACCAATGTGATGTTTGTGTTTTGGACTTGAATAGAAATATATGGTCCACGGTATGAGCTTCGTGTCTCTTTCGATTCATGCCATTATCTGCATTCATAATCTCCTTCTTAGTCGTGTAAAATGGTTTGTTGTAAATTGGAAGCTAGCATCAGGCTTGTGCAAACATCCACTCGGTATAGAAAAATCGTGACCACCAGCACTAGATGACCATGTAAGTGAAATTTATCGTCTTAAATGATAGCATGTTTTACTTTTCATTTCAGATGGATGGTAGGGGACCTTTGCCTGGCGCTCGTGCCGGCCATGCTTCCGTTGGTATAGGTACCAAGGCAAGTCGTTTTGTTTCAAAGTCTTGGTTTTTAAAGTTGTGTAAGTTTGTGGATCAACGAGTTAGTGCCTTTGGCAGATTTATGTACTTGGTGGAGTTGGGGACAAACAATACTACAATGACATATGGGTTCTAGATGTGATCACATCTTCATGGCATCAGCTTGACGCGTGCTTTCAGAAGTCGCAAGGACGATTTTCTCACACAGCGACAATCACAAACCTCGGCATAGTCCTCTTTGGAGGGTAGATATTTCTTCTCAACATGCATAGGTTTTTTGGTCGATGACTGAAATTGACACAAGTTTAACTTTATTTTCTCGACATTTTAGGTGTGGAGAGGATGAACGCCCTCTTAGCGAGCTGCTCATCTTGCAGATTGATTCCCTCTCGAGTAATACTTTTGGAAACAAGGACGAAGTAACGAAAATACTTTTAAGACAAGCTCCACTTGATTTGGTAAAACAAAACCTGAATTGGAAAACTATTTTATGCTTTTAAAAAAACTAAATCTGTGGTATGGGAGATCCCTGAATGGTTTTTTTTGTTGATCCCTTTATTATTCTAAGTTGATACCCCTTGTGTACTCGAGCTAGTCTAATGTAGAACTGGCATTCCCCAAGACTGATATTGATTTTCTCCATCATTTGCAGCCGAAAACACGATTTGTGGGAGACGGTGAAGATCTAGAAAGAAATGATGTACTTGATGTCGAGCACATCTCGAAACAGACTTTTCGTTTTGGTTCAGGTTTTGGTTGCCTTGATTCCTCAGACTCCACAAAAAAATAAGTAGTTAATGAAATAATAGAATAGCTTTTTGTGGTTGAGCACATCTTATAATTTGTGCACACTATTTTCTTGAAATGAAAATTTTGTTGTTTAATGAAGATATGCTGCATCCTAAGCGGAGAAGAACAAGCAACTCAAAGACACTCGATACACATCCGGATTCCATGGAGCATCCATTTCCTCTTTCGCAGCATTCGTCCCCATCCAAATCTGATTGTGAGCAGATAATTAGGACGACAAGCAACCGTTCTTACTCATCTCCTAGAGTTCATCCATTGTTCAGGCAGAAAACTTCAACACCACTAAACCCAATCAGCAGCACTTCGAGGACGTGTCAGGATATTAATTTATCTGTGGATCATTCGAATAAAAGAAAACAAGAACTTGTGAGTGATGTTTGTGATGACCATGCATGTGAAGTAAAATGCAAAACAGTGGATTCGTCATACCTTAAGGCCCCAACAACCCGAAATATGGTAAGATACGCAACTATTACTCCTATTTTTTATTTTTCGAAAAACAAATTTTCTTTTCTAGGCCTAATTTTATTACTTTTCAATTCAATTCTCAGATGGGAGCTGAGGTTCGCGGTCAAGTTGATGGAGCATTTGATTCTGGCTACTTAATGACTGCCATTGTCAACGGGGCGATTTTCAGAGGTGTTCTGTTTCCTCCTGTAAGTAGATTCTGTTTCTGTTCTTTGGCATCCCCTCCTTCCTTAATATTTTAGCATCTAAAGATGAATAATTTCGTCCAAGGGTCCTGATCATGTATCAAGAGGCTCGGTTCTTAGCCGATGTCCTTCATCTCTCGCGCACCATACAACCGATGATCGTGGCGTTTCTGGCACCAGCCTTTCGAGCTTTTCAACTCCGAAGCATGTTGACCAAAGGACCGGTTCCTGCTTCGAAAATCGAGGATGTCCATCTGTAGGGCAAGGTCCTAGGATTAATAGTGAACTAGAAGGTGTTGTTTTAACCCTGGGAGGTTCGGGAACTGATCATTGTAGGCCTTAAAAGTAGCTAGACATACTCTCTCTTTTGTTCATGTTGTGCCAATGGGTTTGAGTGATTGAATGGTTATTCTTATTGAAATGTCGTCGTCGTCATCATCGGCATATTATTATTCTTATTATTCTTCATGCTTGTTCTTCATCACAATGAATATTTGTGCCGATGGTGGTGCGGATGGAGATCGAAAACTTGAGAAGACAAGGTTGAGGGGTTTGAACATTGAAGCTTCAGTTGGATTGATTAATGAAGATCTTGAAAATATAGGGATTGTACCATCTTTCGAATCTATAAAACGTTTTATAAAACATAGGGATTGTACCATCTTTTGAATTTCCCAAGTCGCAGCTGAGTTAGCCCGA
>KQ995297.1:350117-376475 GCA_001598015.1 Dorcoceras hygrometricum
TTTAAAATATAAAAATTTAACCTTATATTAATTATTAATACATTTAATAAAAAATATAAAAATTTAATAAAAAATATAATAGTTTAAATTTATACTAATATTCATAAAATTACTTAATTAGGTTAATTTCCTATAACTTTGTTTTTTTTTAAATTTTTACACATAATATATTATTTTAGTGATTATTATTATAATAAAAAATTTTAAAAAAGAAAAGGAAAATATTTGGCACACGAAAACTTTGGTGCAGACTTTCCTTGGCATCCAAATTTTATCTTCAGAAGTCAGAACCAAATCTCTAATGTGGTGTTGAGAATAGAGTATGGTTAGAGTTGGATTTTTACACCAAACTGGTGCAAATCCTCAAAATAGAGCAGGGTTGGAGATGCTCTTAGAGATTGCTTCTTAGCATAAAAATGGTGCAAATGGGTTGGAGATGCTAGCATCTGAGGCCAAATAAATTTAATAAAAGTGATTCTCATCATATGTACAAAATCTTATATGAACCATAATATTTAGAAATTGGCTTCTAGAAATTCAACATGTTCAAACAACTACTTGAAAGCAAATTTTGAATCCAAAAAGAAAATTTATTTTACTATTTGTGTTTGGCACAAGTTGGCTCTCCACCTCCCTTGATGCGAGGATTCATAGACTATGCTTGTGGGGTGAACGATTGTGGTCATATCCAACTAGATGGACTGTGTTTCAAACCCAACATCGTCTATGAACATGCATCATTTGCTCTTAACCAAGAGTATCGTCCTACTGGTATTTGCACAAGTTTATTTTATGTTTCAAGAAGTCAGCCTATTAAAGGGCTAAACCTTATACAGAGTAGAGGGCCCTTGGCTCATTCAAGTTTACTTTCGTTTATATTAATATATTATATGCATTATGTGTATGAACATAATATGTGAAGTTTAAAAATTACTGAGTAATAATGATTTGTTAATTAAAAGCTAGTTATTAAAATCTTCAGTTATTATGTATAAATACCATTAATTTTACAATCGTGACAGGAAAGACACAGATAAAGTTAAAAACAAGTGACGTTAATACAAGTTTATTCACTGATTTAAATACAAGCTTAAATGATTTTTTCATCTTATTAATTTAATGATGATGAGTAATGAGATTAAAAATCCATAGACTATCATCTTCTTCTATTGTCGAGCTAGCTTTCGTTATCAACTTATCATCGTGATGTCTCCTCTCATGGAATTAAATCATCGAGAAACAGACTGTTACTACGCCTTCAAAGGCTTTGTTCTTCTTCGATGACCGCTGCTTCTGGATCGGCCTCATGTACTTTAGATATAATTCTTTGGTTTCGACTCTTTCAATGACTACAGATTAATCTGGGACTATTTTCTTTATTTGTTTTATCTTTATAGGAACCGAGATTTTTATATTGTTGTTTTCTTTGTTTTATGGGCGAATGCCGTCTTGACGAGCAGATGTTGAAAAGAGATCAATGTTCTTTCGTTGTGTGTGTCAATCAGTTGTGTGAATTTTCATTTTAATTTTTCAATTCAAGTTATAGCTCTTTGCTCCAATAGATTTCATGATGTACTCCCAACCAACATATATGTTACAGATGTATTCAGAGGCATAAAAAAATTTCATGAAATTTTCTGGTTACAGTAGTACATAAGTGCATGTGTCCAAGAAACTCCACAAACCCTTAGCTATTCGCGACCCTATTGGAGGCTCTGATCTCTGAAAGCAAGGAATCAAGTACTGAGGAGTCGAGTCGGGAGACCTTCCTCATGCAGTCTACGAACTTCTCAGCTCTATCTTCATCACAACTCTCCTCAAAGTAATCCAGAAAAAGTTTAATTGTTTCCTCTGGTATAACAAATTCCTTCTCCTGTTTCACTTTATCCACAACCGTCTCCAAATACTTGAGAGCTAGATCTATCTGACCCTTTTTTATGCATAGATTAGCAAACAAGATCGTTGTGCTTAAATAAGGTTTCATCCCCTTGTTGACCAAATTTTCGTAGAGTCTTGTGGCCTCTTCAATCATGTCCCGTGTAAGGTAAAACTTTAGCAACACATTCGGTAACCTGAAATCATAATTGCAACAACCCGTTTCCCACTCCCTAAAAAGATTCTCTAGGCTTTCTTGATCCCCGAGTTTGGAAAGAGCTACAAGCATGGAAAGGTAGCTAGAATTACTTGGGCGCCCCTGGGAAGCCTTCAGAGACTCCCATGCCCGTTTCACTCCTGATGAATCATTCATCACAGAATACAACTTCATACGTGTTTGTGAAGCACCGACTCCAAACTTGTTCTGCTGATTATCCATTTCCTCCATCATTTCAAGAAATTGTTTAGCCTTTTCGAAAAACCTGCAATTGGCATATATAGTAGCCAGGTTTCCATATGTAAACAAACTCATTTCCACATTATTAGTTTTCATTTTCTCTACGACTTCTTCAACAGCGTCAAGTTTTTTCAGAGCAGCATAACTGTTGATCAATAAATTATATGTATAAACGTCAATGGCGATATGTCTCTCCTCCATTTCTTGTACCAACGAGCTGACTTTTTCCGACTGGTCAGTGTTATTGTAGAGCGCAATCATGTTATTGTAATTTAGAGTGCTCAAATAATTTGACTCCTTCATCTTCTGAAAGGTCTCTAAAGCCTTATCAAATGCTTTCTCACTGCAGTAACTGCTAAGAATTGCTCCAAGAGTTTTCTCAGTTTTTTCAGAGTCTTGGAGGCTATCAAAGTACTTTTCTGCCGAAGCCAAATCTTTTGTCTTGTAGAGGAGGTCGATACGTACAGCTTGATCAGCATTGTTTATTTCGAATTTCCTTTCCATCCAATCAGACAGCTATGTGAAAATAACAAAAAAGAAATCGCAAGTCACGTGGAAGTTACATGTTAAACAGTGAAACTGACTCCAACAAGGCAATAAAATTCACTTGTAAGTCATGAACATTAGGTACAAGAAGCATGCTATAGTTTCACATCCGAATAAGCTATGTAGTGAACTTGATATGGTCGTTGATTCATCAATAATGCCGAGTGCTGCAGGACAAGTGATTGAATAGGTGAAATAAATAACTTCAACCCACACCAAGTCAGGAAAATTGAGTTCCTCTACATTCAGCATGGCCTGTTAGGAATAATGTGCCTAAAAGACTAGCAGGAGCAACACTAACGATATCCTAATGAAATCAAGTACAAACATTCGACTGAACCCAGAGATTTTATAACACAAGTGAAACAAAATGCAGAATAAAACCATAGCATATGTCTCAATTCATACTCACAAACAGACACACGTATGAAATTTGAAAACTTGAGGATTAGACGTTAACCTGCCCATATATCATCACCATTTTCCCAACCAGAACAATACAAAGCATAGCATTTCCTACTTTCATCGGCTGAAAACAAGAGAACTACCTGGAGAGCGAGGTGATACTTCTTGCGCTTCCTGCAAAAACCGATGAAGTTCACCAAATCGAAGCGCTTGATGGGATTCCCTTGTTCGACCCATTGATCAAGAACCTGTTTGGCGCTGGTTTTGGAGGATGGTGTGAGCCTCGAAACACTGTTGAACAGAAGGTCTCTCTTCTCTTTCACCGTCTTCGGTGGTTCGTTCAATGTACACAGCCAACGAGCAGACCATCTACGGAGGATTCGGCAAGCCGCCATTTTCCAGAGGTCTGGACTTTCAAGGGTTACGAGTCTCGACTTCTTGTACAAAGAAACCAAAGAGCCGACCCGGTTCTTCTCTCAAAAATACAAGAGACCGGGTTTTCAAACCAGAGCTAGTTCAGACAGATTCCCCACTATGAAAATTTATGTATATATACAAAATAGTATATCCTTTTTCCTTGTAGAATTTGAATACATTGTTATATTCTAACATTAATATTGAACCTAATCTAAAAATACACCTCTGCTCCTTTCAAATACCACAGCACAGTACACAATTCACATAGACTAGAAGCATAACAAATTAATAAAGCATCTTTATCTTTATAAAAGAGTAGGTTTTCATTATCGTAAGACCTAGATTAGCAACCACATGATTTTCATTTATATATATATAAAATAAGAGTTTTTGCCAAAAACGAAAAGTTCCATTTAAAGCTTAATTTCTATTTATAGATTATAGAAAATAACAATAACATGCTCTTTTAGAATTTCGAGATAATTGATTATTTTGACTCCTTTAAAATTTCAAAACAAGTCAATTATCTTGAGTCCTTTAATTTCGAGACAGATAAATTTAAAATAATAATAACAATAAATTAAAAATAACATAAAAAAGCTATTAAATATTTTAAACCATAATTAAAAATACGAAACAAATAAAAGTTGTGTCCTTTAAAATTTCAAAACAAATAAAATATCTTTAGTCTTTTTAAAAATTTCGAAACAATTCAATTATTTTGACACCTTTATAATTTCGAGACCAGGCATTTTTCTTGAGTCCTTTAAATTATTCGAGACAATTTAAATTAAAATTTCTAGACAATACAAAATTTCGAGACAAAACAATTTAAAATATCGAGACAATTTTATATCTTACTCCTTCAATTATATAAGTATTACAACCGTGTATAAACCAAAAATTGGAAGCTTTTAAAATATTAATCATATTTACAAATATAAATTTAAAGAAATAAAAGCTGTATCCTTTAAATTTGAAGACAAATAAATTATCTTTGGTCTTTTAGAATTTCCAGATAATTGATTATTTTGAGTCTTTTAAAATTTCGAAATAAACAATTATCTTGAGTCTTTTAAAATTTCGAGACAAATCAATTTAAAATAAAAATAAAAATAAATTAAAATTAACAAAAATGGGAAGCTATTAAAATTTTTTAACCATAGTTACAAATACAAATTTAAAAAAATAAAAGTTGTGTCCTTTAAAAGTTTGAAACAAATAAAATATCTTTAGTCTTTAAAATTTCGAGACAAATCAATTGACACATTTAAAATTTCGAGACATGCATTTATCTTGAGTTCTTTAAAATTTCGAGACAAATTAATTTAAATTTCGAGACAATTTAAAATTTCGAGACAAAAAAATTTAAACTGTCGAGACAAAATTACAGGGATTTCACTATTGAATGTGTTTTCCATGACAAAGAGGTTTTTTACTATGTTCACATTTTATTGAAATGGAAAATTTCTGACATTGTTTGATTTTTTTGCAAGGGCAATCGCATTCATGGATCAGTTATGAAACCTGTTTTGGATAGAATGAGACCAATTGTTAAAGAAGGACCGATGTATGCTACAAAAAATATCATTGTCGCAGAAAATCGAATGAAGTTTTTGTTTATTAAACACTGTTTTAAAGGGACAACAAACTATCATTTACTCCGTGGGGAGATTTCGTGAACGACATCATGAAACATTTGAAAAAATAACAAGCTAGCTATCATAATTTTACAAATGTGTCGATAAAAAAAAATCAGGGGTGAATCAGAGTTTTGAATACATTCTATGTTTTTAAAATTATAGTAAATGAGAGTTTCAGTGAATTTGTGCAATTCCGTGACAGATAATCTCATTTATTCAATATTAATACTAGATGTAACATCAACACTTTAGGGTTGCTGCTAATTGCAAAACCCCAAACTCTATCAGCACTATTTCAGCACCATCACCTCAAACAATTATGGAGGAAATTTTTAAAGCAAAGGTTTTATTTCGAACCATTGAGCAAATTCCAGAAAATAATGATGCTATCAAAAACTACCATATTCAATGCACTCAATGTTAGTTTTGAGTTTCTGTTGCGATTTTTCACAAATATTGCATGTTATTCCAAAAGGCAGTAGACAAGATATTGTTCATGCAACTATCAATTCCTCATATCTCTGTAGACATTGCACACTTTTGAGACTTACAAAAAATATGCGACTACATAATGTAGGTTCTGATCAAGGATGTGCTAAAATTAATCATTTTCATAATGGATTGCTAATTTAGGAGATAGAAAAATTGGAGAACCAAATGACGATTAGCGACAATCAGAATTCCTGAAGATCTTTTGTTGAAAGACTAAAATGATTATATTGCAGCAATAGTTAAGAGTACATATCTATTTATAGGCAACAATATCAACGGTACTACATATTTTCAACAAAGGGCTATTTTGGCACCCACTGTTGATGTCGTTCAATCCATAAATGAATAAATGATATCTCTGAGCCATTATGAAGAAAGGTTATACTTCAGTTAAGATACGACATGCCACTCAGATAGAAATGTCGACCTAATGCATAATGTGCATACACCTGAATTCTTAAATGGAATAAGATGTTCGGGGTACCAAATCACGAGTTAAAATTGAAGGTCGGGACTCCGGTTATGTTACTGCGGACTATAGATCATTATATTGGATTATGCAATGGCACTAGATTGATCATGACGAGACTTGTGAACCATGTTTTAGAATGACAGATTCTCACTGGAAGTAATGCTGGTCAAAAAATGCTTATTCCAAGAATGTCATTGACCCCTTCTGATCCAATAATTCCTTTTAAATTCCAACGAAGACTATTTCCTTTAGTTGTATCACATGCAACGAGAATCATACAAAAGTCAATGTCAATCATTGTCTCATGTAGGACTTCTTTTAAAGAATCTCGTTTTTAGCCATGATCAACTGTCTGCCTCTATATCTAGAGTTACTAACCCAAATGTTTTAAAAATTTGATATATGATAGTAATAGTAAAAAACAAAAATTCAACAACAAATGTCGAGTATTTTATTCTTGGTATTTCAAATCAAACTCGATATACCCTTCGGTGCTCAAAATCTTTCGAAAATCAAAGTTATTGCAACTTTTATTTTTAATTAGATCGTGCGCTGTTTGTCTTTAAAATGCACAATCTGATCGTTTTTTTCGTTCCAAAAAATATTACTATATTAGTTTTCACGAAGTGAGACAATAATAGGACAAACATCAAAATTTAGTAATATTGCTTGTTACACTGACATTTTCGAGACTTTTTGAAATACACAGCCTATACAAAATAAGACTTTTCTTTGGTTTTTTTTTTTAAAAAAAGTCAATTCACCTTTCAATGATATTGTGAAACTTGACTTGCTCTCACTTGAATCGGGATTGTGCGGTTAAGGTAACGACTTCGGCCATGAATTTTCAATAATAACGAGTCACAATTTTGTATTAACCAGATGAAGAATTAAAATTTAATATAAGTAGATAAACATTTACTCTTACTTGTTTTTTATATTTGTGTTTTGTTCCAAGGAATGTGGAATTAGTTGCACGTGAATTTTAATATATAATAATTGATTATTGACTGCTTAATTTTAAAAACAATCGTAGGTACACTATTCATTCAAACTTTACATTTATTTATAATATATATTCATACACAATCTTTATAATATTGTAAAAGTAAAATTGGAGACAAATGAGAGACATAATTTTGTTTATAATAACACAATGCTATTAGTTATTACAAAAAAAAGCATCATGTATGTATCATAAAGACTTTTTCTTGACCTCCTTATTCAATTGTCTTCTTAAACCACTCTAATCCTTTCAATTGCACTCATGGATATTGACAACCACCGTAAGCTGCAGATAATGAACATTAGATAAGTTAGTAGACTAATAAAAAATGGCACTAGATACTTTCGATAAATTTAATGTAACGATTAATAGAGATGTGACGAGATTACATGGATCAACTGTTGTCTTAAATCCAATATCGGCATTGCAAATACCAGAGCGACGATAGTCTTGGTTAAGAGCAAACGATGCATGGTCATATACGTTGTTGGGTTTGAAACATTGTCCACCTTCTTGGATAGATGAACAATCCGTTATTCCACAAGCATAGTCTATAAATATTTGCATCTTGTGAATCGGAGCATCGGCTTGTGCCACACACCAATCGTTATGCCAAGACTGCGCCTGGACCATGTGCAAAGTGATATTTATCAATAATAACTTATCAATAGTATAATTTGAATTTCAATTATTCAAATATTTATCAATTATAAAAAATAAATATCTTAATGACGGTTTTACGAATTTATATCTGTAACACGGATCGACACGATTCATACTTGGAACGATGATAAATTTTAAAATATCGGACCAGATCGGAGATTAATTTTCAACCCGTTTGATGCGACTGCTTCAGCCCTCGTTCTAATTCTTCTAGAGTAATGGCTATTGGAAGCCATAAAAAAATGACACGAGATAACAATGAAGTAATTTGAAAGGCAACGGATGATTTTGGGATATATCATTTTCACCTGTGATTAGTTTAAAGCAACTTTTAGAACAAAGTTTAAGGTACCTTTTGGCTATCGAAATCAGGACGAGAAGAGAGTGCAACTCCGACGAGACAATGAACAAGCAAAAAAGTTAGGACACTCTTTGCCATGACGAACACTTTAGCTTTTATGATATCCAAATAATTTCTCCTTTTTATTGAAAATTGTCCACATTTTACAGGCTTTAAATAGTTGGTTGAAAATGTTGGATTTCTACAAAGCAAATTCGAAATATTGTGGTCCATATAAGATTTTGTAAATATTATGAGAATCAGATTTTAATTTTGACCGGATTTAGGTGACTTGGACACCAGTAGTTGTTAACAGGTGGCATGTAAATTGAATGCATGGAAACAGATGGCAAAGAAATTTAATGCAATGGGCAAAACAACTTTGCTATAGAAATGCGAAATTCCTCCATAAATAAGCATGCAAGTCTTCCTTTTCAGATCATATCATCCTCACGTCCCCTCCTTCTTTTATATATATATATATATATATGTGGGAGATACATTTCTCCATATTTAAGATTATGTTTCTTTGGACACATGGTGTTGTTTTCAAAATATAATAGTGGTATATTCATTTTGTCCGTGGTATTTACACCAATAAATTTTAGCATTTTTCACGTAAAAATTTCGGGTCTTTTTACTATCCAATTTTATATTTCTATCTCAAGGTGCCCAACCTAGACCAACAAGTGGTATCAGAGCTACGTGAAAATTTTCTTAAAATCTCGAATATGCTATGTTATTGCAACTTTGACTGAACTTCCACATTAGAAAAGATTTTCCGAATTTTTTTATTAAGATAGAACAATTATTGGTGGCATAATGGCGACAAACTTCAATGATTTTTAAAATATTTATGGCTATAAATGTGACGGTAACTGGCGCTTCATAATATAGTGTAGAGGTATATTGGGAACATTTCTCAAGGAAATATGGTGAGTACTTCAGGTGGTGCTGAAATATTATTCAGCGAAGTGATAACATCTGTGGAAGGCAGACAAAAGTTTTGTGATGCATGGGTTATGGCCTCAAGAGCGATGTGACACATGAAGTATCGGAGAGAATGGTTCGACTAGTATGAACTAGTCTCAAGAGAGTCCATATTCATGGAAAATGATCATCTTAGAAATCGCTGGGGTTGGTACCATCAAAATCAAAATTTTTGATGACACTATTCGCACCATACATGAGGTACGACATGTGAAGGGTCTGAAAAAGAATATGTTGTCCTTGGGACAAACGAATGATGTTAGATATAAGACTCATATCGAGAATGAGATCATGAAATTGTGTAAGGCGCGCTTGAGGTGATGAAGGCGGAAAACGTTACGGCAATATGCATATTCTTTTGAGGCAAACACACAAAGAAGTGGAACTAGCTATTGCATCAAGTGGTTCAGAAAAATAATTATCAGTGTTATGGAATAGAAAGCTCGGACATATATTAGAATGTGATTAAAAATTCTCTCTCAAGTTCTCCCATTCTTATAACAAATATATATATATACATTTTATTATCCAATTTTATATTTCTATCTCGAGGTGCTCAACCTGGACCAACAAGTGGTACAGAGTCAGATGAAAATGTTCTTAAAATTTTGAATATGCTCTGTGGTTGCAACTTTGACTGAACTTCCACATTAGAAAAGATTTTCCGAATTTTTTTATTAAGATAGGATAACTATTGGTGGCATAATGACGACAAACTACGAGATAGAAATATTTAATGACATCAATTTTATGCTGAGGAAATTGAAGATTGAAGTAATTTTAACGAAAGAAATTTGCTTGGCTGCTATAAGAGATAGACCGAAAGATTTCACGGGTGATGAAAAGTGGAGTGAAATGAATGGTGTTGCTATTTCCAATATATTTTTGGCAGTAGCAGATGGATTTTCGTCGAGTATCGCTGAAATAAAATTTGCAAAAGTTGTTCGGGATACTTTGACAAAAATGTACGGGGTCAAGTCACTTTACAACATAATTTTCCTAAAGAGAAAGCTGTATACTCTTCGGATGCCGGAATGCTCATCGATGACTGACCATATCAACATACTGAATACTCTATTTTCCCAACTCACCTCTATGAGACATATAATATAGGAGAAATAACTTGAAGAGCTTCTACTTCAGAGTCTATCGGATTCATATGATCAGCTTATCATCAATATAACCAACAATATTCTTACAGACTTTTTAAACTTCGATGATTTTTAAAATATTTACGACTATAAATGTTACGGTAACGGGCGCTTCAAGAAATAGTGTACAAGGTAGGAAAAGTTCTCAACGAAATATGGTGAGTACTTCAGGCGATGCTGGAATATTATTCAGCGAATCGATAACATCTGCGGAAGCAGACAAAGTTTTGTGATGCATGGATTATGGACTCGGGAGTGATGTCGCATATAATATCTCGAAGAGAATGGTTCGACCAGTATGAACTAGTCTCAGAAGGGTCCATATTGATGGGAAATGATCTTGCATTGGAAATCGCTGGGTTGGATTAAAATCAAAATGTTTGATTACACCATACAGGATGAACGACATGTGAAGGGCCTGAAAAAGAATACGAGTTCTTGGGCAATTGAATGATGATGGATATAAGACTCATATCGAGAATGAGATCATGAAATCGTGTAAGGCGCGCTTGAGGTGATGAAGGTGGAAAAGGTTACAGTAAATCTGTATGTTTTTTTGAGGCAAACACACAAAGAAGCTGAACTAGCCATTGCATCAAATGGTTCAGAAGAAGAATTATCAGTGTTATGGAATAGAAAGCTCGGGCATATGTCAGAACGGAGATTAAAAATTCTCTCTGAATGGAAGCTGTTGCCGGGGCTTACAAAATGACCTCACCCTTTTGTTAGCATTGTATTACATATTAAATTTTATCACTTCTATTGCCAGAAGTAAAATTACCTTGGAGCCGATTTATTCAGATGTTTGGCAAGCACCAGTCGTATTCCTAGGAGGAGCGAGATATTTTGTCTTGTTTATTGATAATTTCTCTAGAAGATGTTGGATGTATCCAATCAAGAAGAAAACGGATGTTTTTGAAACAAAGTATTCAAAACATGGGTTGAACTTGATTATGAAAAGAAAATCAAGTGTTTGAGGTCTGACTATGTATGAGAATATATCAGTGATGAGTTTGATGCATTTTGCCAACATGGGGGTATCAAAAGATAATTCACGACGGCTTATACAACTCAACAAAATGGAGTGGCAGAACGGATGAACATAACCTTGTTAGATAGAACAAGAGCTATGTTGAATACTCAGGACCTAGCCAAGTCATTTTGAACAGAAGCAGTAAAACCACTTGTAATGTTATCAATCGATCTCCATCAGAAGCTATTGATTTGAAAACTCCAATTGAGCTATGGACTGGAAATCCAACAAATTATTCTCGGGTCAATATATTTGGAAGTCCTGTGTACGTTTTGTACAACAAACAAGAAAGATACTTGTTGGATTCTAAATCTAGAAATGTATCTTCTTAGGCTATACCGATGGACTGTCCATAAGTTTATCATCAACAGGGTTGTCATTTTCGAGAAAGATAAAGTGAATGGAGACAAAAGTGCACAATTAAAAATCACTATAATTCAGGTGGAAAATAAGACGGACAAAGATCAAATTTCTTTTGAAGCAGTATTGGAGCACGAGGAACAAGAACCAGTTGAGTCAGAAATTTCCAAACCAAGGCAGTCAACCCGAGAGAGAAGACCACCTGGTTGATTTTCAGAATATGTCATATCGCCTACTAACAGGGGATGGTGAGCTATTGAGTTTCCAAGAGGCCATCCAAAACTCGGTGTTTCCTTATGAATGATAGCAATACAAGAAGAGTTGGAGGCTTTAGATATGAACAAAAATGTAAGCAACAGGGAACGAAAAGATCGAAAGAATATGTGGAGATATGTTCGATTCTCAATCAAATCTCCAAATGAGAAAAATGTTAAGAGGTGGCATGAAAATTGAATGCAGGGAAACAGATGCATGAAAATTTAATGCATTGGGCAAAACAATTTTGCTGCAAAAATGTGAAGTTCCTGTATAAATAAGCATGCAAGTTTTCCTTTTCATAATGTTCCATCCCTCGGGTTCTCACATTCATATATATATATATATATATATATATATATATATATATATATATATATATATATATATATATATATATATATATATATATATATATATATATATATATATATATATATATATATATATGAATGTGAGAACCCGAGGGATGGAACATTATGAAAAGGAAAACTTGCATGCTTATTTATACAGGAACTTCACATTTTTGCAGCAAAATTGTTTTGCCCAATGCATTAAATTTTCATGCATCTGTTTCCCTGCATTCAATTTTCATGCCACCTCTTAACATTTTTCTCATTTGGAGATTTGATTGAGAATCGAACATATCTCCACATATTCTTTCGATCTTTTCGTTCCCTGTTGCTTACATTTTTGTTCATATCTAAAGCCTCCAACTCTTCTATGGAATTTTTAGGTTCCATGTTAAGTTTTTTGTGTTTGAAAATTTATCGTAAAAGGTATACTTTACAATAGGTTATAGGTTCTCGTTGAATCCTATTGCCCATGTATCTATAGCTCAACTTGAGAAATTCGGAGAATAATTTTGGTGAAATTAAATTTATTTTTTTAAAAAATAATTTCTATTTAGTCGAGTATTTTCAAATACATATAAAAATATTTCATCAGAAAAATGTTTCAACGAGACTATTTTATAGTATTCTTGAAATATTATTTTTTATATAAAATTTTCAAAATTGTTTAATATGCAAATACTTTTGAATTAAACTACTGTGTAGATACTATATAATAACTGTTGTATATTGTCATTATTATGGCAAAACTCTGCGAAAAAGTATAAGTAGACAAAACATGTGAGCGAGGTAATTAATTATACGTTTTGATTTTACCCGTTTGAAATATGAGAATTTCGAAATGAATTTGACCTTATTATGTTTTTCTTTTTTTTTTTAAAAATATCGTAATGTCAAGATTATTGGGTTTATTTGTTATGGGTTTAAAACTTTAAAGCTCGATACTTCGATTAATTTACGATTTAGGGTCCCCAGCTGGCTAGCCTTGATACTTTCGAAAATAGTTTTTTTTTTATATTTGTATATTAAAATAAATGCCCAAAATGTAAATCTGAAACACAAATTCTTCATATATTACGTGTGTGTTTTGGAGCACGGCCTGGAAAATATATGCCGATAGATGTTCAAGGTTTTGAACAAATTCTTATTAATCTGGATGTATTATTATACATTAGTATTCTGATTAAAAAGTATAAGCATACTTGAAATAATCTTAAATCATAATACAAAGTATTTATCGAAAATATTATTACATATAACAAGTTAGTGACACTGAAAATTTTCATATGTAATAATTTCTCATTGGATGTTTATTTTTGAAAAATAATCATATTTTCACTGTAAGTCATTCAAACTTCACTCTTACATATATATATATATATATATATATATGATGTGGTGGACTTCCCTAATGGACGCCTGTGTGGGCGCCTAGAGATGCTCAGCCGAGCGTGGCGCCCACACAGGCGTCCATTGTGGACGCCCACACTATCAACTTTTTATATATATATATATATATTCACACACATGATGTATGAATTATAAAAATGTGTTGGAGATGACTTGAATGAGAGACAATATGTTTATAATATCACATTTCTATTACTACATAAATGCATCATAGATTCTTATTCTTGTCCTCATTATTAAATTATTTACTCGAAATACTCCGATCCTTTCCATTTGCAATCACAGATAGTGACAACTACAATAAGCTGCAGATAATAAACATGAAATAAGTTAATAGGTTAATCAAAACTATTTAAAAAAAACGATTTTTTTTAACAAAAATTAGCTAATTTAGTTTAAAAAATAAGTTCAAAAATTGCAATAACCATAGATATTTTTCAATGTTTCAATGATCGACCCTATGAGTCCAACCATTTTTTTTAATGTTTTGATGGTCGACCCGTCGGGTCCGACAAGTTACCATTTCCATAAACCGTAACAGCCCGTATATATGTGAGTCTGGACCGGGTTTCAGGTCAAACCCGTTGACCCGATTAACAGACGCATTGACCATGGATAGGGTCCGATTTGGATCGCGGGTAAACTCGGACCGTAGCCAGGTCTAGATATTGTCAATATATTTGTAAAATAGACCAACATATAGATGGGGAGAAGATTACATGGATCAACCGTAGTCTTAGATCCGATATCGACGTTGCACACACCGGTACGTTGATATTCTTGATTAAGGGCGAAGGACGCATGTTGATGCATGTTGTTGGGTTTGAAACAATCTCCATCTGGTTGGATAGGTGTGCAGTCCGTTACTCCACATGCATAGTCTATAAAATCTTGCATCATGGAAGGCGGAACACCAACTTGTGCCACACACCAATCCTTACTCAAAGGCTGCATCTAGACCATGAACATGTGATATATATATATATATATCAATAATATATGTTTGAATTTTCACTATTTAAATATTGATTTATCAATAAAAAAAATAGAGATACAATGTAAGACAGTTTATGGGCCAATATCCATAATATGGATTTACCCATCCATACTCTATAGTTTCTTCTAGAGCAATGGCTATTGAGAGCCACCAAATAATGATGAGAAATGACACTGAAGTAATCTAAAAGGTCACAGATGATTTTAACAAGATTTCAAAGGTAAACATCGTTGTTATTTTTATTAGTTTGTTTATGAAATTTGTATATACAATGGCTACGTACTTGTTTGCCATCGAAATTGGGACGAGAGGAGAGTACAACTCCGATTAGACAACTAGCAAGAAACAAACATATGACATTCTCTGCCATAATGAATACTTTTGATTTTATAAAAATTTTACTTCTCTTTTTATTGAAAATTGTCCAAATTTTGTGGGCTTTAAATAGTCGGTTGGATTTCTAAAATACAATTCCAAACATTATGGTCCATATAAGATTTTGTACATATGACGATGAGAATCAAATTTATCACTTTTTGAGAGAGAAATTATCTTTACGCAATCAAGCGCTTATCACTTTTGAGAAACAAATTATCTTTACGTAATCAAGCGTTTATCAATAGATCAAAAGTTATATATGTTAGTCAAAGTATAACTTTATTTCTTTATAATATGACAGCACATAGTGTACTTATTGTACGTGTTGGGATTGTGTTGTTAGGCCATGAGCTCGGGGAGACGTGTCTCTAACTGTTGTGTTATCTCATTTTCCTTAGAGATCAGTCTTAGTCATTGCCCTACAATCGGTCATATCTCCTAGTAGAGATAGTTATACCCGTTAAAATCTGACATCCCTTTTACAGTCCACCAGACCAACAAGATCAAACGGTGCAGCATCAGCAATTTGACATACGAGAGCTTTTCATGAGGTCATTTATCTCAATACTTCTCTTATTCATACACGCTTAAATGAACGTGCGTTAAAATTCCCAATTGACCAAATCTATTTGACCCTTGACATAGTAGTTGATTACGAGTAGACATATATGCTGTTAAGTAGTTTCATTAATCTAAACAAATGCAATGGCCCAGTCTAGAACTTGGCTTTTGGGCGTACAATTTGAAGTTCTTTTTTTTAAAGTGTAAATTTATTGTTTTCGTTTTATGTTTGTGTTTCTTTTGTATTTTCAAGATTATTGACTTTATTATAATCGGTCACCAAGATTGAAACACAAATCAAATTCTTCATATCACGTGTGTGTTTGGAGATGCCTGGAGAATACCGATAGGTTCTCAATGATTAGAATAAATTCTTCTTATATTTTTTAAGTTTCGCTCTACAAAATTAATTTTGATAAATTAATTTTGATGTATTGAATATAATTATAATCAAGAATTCTGATTATTATGTATGTAAAAGTACTCGAAAGTACAAGTACTTGAACTAATCTCATATAAATACATACATATAAATGATATAATACATACGTAAGGGAGGATACAGTAGAGATGCTTTGAGCAAAAAATATAATATAACTTTGTGTTTATATTGATACAGATATATTTATCGATCAAAAAAAGACTAGTACACATAACAAGACTTCGACCCTATCCATCTTATTAAATAGTAATAACTATAATATATGCTTGAAGTAATTAATCCCCCTCACTCATGGATATTGGCAGTCACCGTGAGCTGCACATTAAAAACATAAAACAAGTGGTTAATTAGGATAATCAGTGATACCAACAAATTGGGACTTAACAATTAGTTGGTTCTTGAATTACATGCATTATTATTTATGAAATATTAACAAAATAGGATGATGATATTACATGGATCGTGGGAGGTTTTCCATCCAATTGCGCCATCGCAACGGCCAGTGCGACGATAATCCAGAGTGAGGGCATAGAAGGCATGATCATAGACGGTGTTGGGTTCGAAACACGGTCCACCTGGTTGGATAGGTCCGCAGTCCGACTCGCCACAAGCATAGTCTATGAATCCTTGGAGCTTCTCACGTGGAATCATGAACTGAGGCTCACACCAATCCTTAGGCCACTGCATTCATAAAAAACTTGTATCTGTGGATATAGATGATGAATGAAAAGAATTTAAAAAACGTAGGTTTTTTTTTTATATAATCGACTTACTATTGTGCCATCGGTATGAGTCGCGTGTGCAGCTCCAATCAAACAAGAAGCAAGAAACAAAGTTAAGACAATCTTTGCCATGACTTTTTGGTTTTCGACAAAGAATTCTTTTACTTGCTTTTAGATTAAAAAAAATTGTCCGAATTTATAGAGTTTATATAGTATTTGTTCGAATATTGCTCAACCCGGACATGTCGAGTTCTTACCGTATATTTGGAAACCTGGATTTTGGTGGAGATTTGGTAGGGTTTGGAATTTTGAAGACCAATGTTATTTGGTTAGATTCGATTTTAGAACGGAATTTGAATTAGGAGCGATTTCATAAACATTACTATATTGATTGAATTCCTCTCAAAATTGGTCGAATTTGTATTTCCTGTTTGCTATTGTTATTCTTTAAGAAAATATTTCCCGTTTAGAAGTCAAGCTTACCTTTTTTAGAGTAAAATATCTATGAATGTGCACATCCCGTAGATGATTCTTTTTTTATTTCCACTTTTAACCAAACAATAATTTGGATTGGATTCCGAATCTCTATATTTTCCAATACAGATTTTATTTTGTTCCCAAACATAGGAATGTTGTGGTTATACTTTGACCAACCATAGATCATATGCATATTTCTATTTTCAATAAAATTGAAATGCTTTGCTTACAATTGAAGAATAAATTTTCTGTGGATTATCTGACAAATGAGAGATAGATCAAACGCAACCAATATTATTATACATGGTCAATCGCTTACCACTAGGTAAAAAATATAGCTGTTAGCCAAGGTACAATTTTATTTTCTTATTATATGATAGCACAGAGTGCATCTATTGTGTGTTAGGGTTGGGTTGTTAGGCCCATGAGTCAGGGAAGGTGCGTGTCTAACTGTGGTGCTTGTCTCAATTCCCTTAGAGATCGGTCTTACCCTTCTCCTACCGACGACCCTATCCCCAGCAGAGATAGTATTACTCGTTAAAATCTGGCATCGCACTTTTACAGCCCATATGGCCAGCAAGATCAATCGGCGGAACGTCAGTAGCTTGACGTACGAGAAATTCCCAGGAGGTCACCCATCCCAGTATGTTTCTCACCCATGTGTGCTTAACTCAACAATCCCCCCCCCAAAAAGTATGGAAAATGATTCTTGCGAAACTCGAACCCCTGACCTCGATCTCATACCAATTGTTAGGATCAAGCGCTTACCACTAGGTCAAAAACTAAAGCTGTTAGTCAAGGTGAAACTTTATTTCCTTATAATATGGCAGCACAGAGTGCACCTATTATGTGCGTTAGGGTTGGGTTGTTAGGACCATGAGTCAGGGGAGGTGCGTGTCTAATTGCTGGTGTTGTCTCAATTCCCTTAGAGATCGGTCTTAGACTTCCCCTACCGTCGGCCCTATCCCCAACAGAGATAGTATTACCCGTTAAGATCTGGCATCATACTTTTACAGCTCTCACCCATGCGCGCTTAACTCAATAATCCCTCCTCACAAGAAGTATGGAAAATGTTTCTTGGTAGATTCGAACTCATGACCTCGCTCTGATACAAATTGTTAGGATCAAACACTTACCACTAGGTCAAAAACTATAGCTGTTAGTCAAGGTGAAACTTTATTTTCTTATAATGTGGCAGGGCAGAGTTCACCTATTATGTGTGTTAGGGTTGGGCTGTTAGGCCCATAAGTCAGTGGAGATGCGTGTCTAACATCTGTTATTTATCCCTAACATATTATTCGATCGTATCATTTGTTAACTTACAGAGATTTTTTTTGGATTTATTTACATGATATTTTAGTTTGTATCAAATTTCTAGTGAATTTGGTAACAATACAAACATTTTTATAATTTATTTATCAAATATTTTATTTCAATAAATATAAAAGTCCCCAAAAGTTTGGTTCTTTTGTAATTTGCAAAAAAATTTATATGATCTGCTTAAATATATTAATTTAGTTTATTTAACTTGAATCGTTAAACAATTTCAATGATTAAATAAAATTTTCACTCAACTTGTACTAAAATATTATCTGCCATTTTTTAATGACAATATCACATTTACTAATTTACTAGACAGTCAAAAATTTAAATTGAAGCGTCCAAAAGCAAGCCAAAACAAAAAATCATAGTTAAGCCGGGAATCGTGAACAAGTTCGATTTGGTTTAAAATTTTATCTTGTTATGTAAAAAATCCTCTGGTTGAACAGTCTTTACCATTAAGGTCAATGGCTGGATTTCCAAGTTTCAGGTGATCTGTCCTTTTACTTCAACTAGTATTCCACCCGTGCGATGCACGGAAATATAATTTTATTTTAATTAATTAAAATAATGTGTATTAACATTTGAATAATAATATAATACAAATAAAATAAATTATTATAAACAGTATAATTGTGAAACAAAAAAATTTTATTACAAATTCTGAGAAACTTCTTTAAATACAACATTTGTTGTCGAATTTTTGTTTTTGCTATTACTATCACATATCAAAATTTTTTGAACCCTTTGGGTTAATAACTCTAGATATAGCGACATACAACTGACCATGGCTAAAAATGAGATTCTTTAAAGAAGTTCTACATGAGACAATGATTGATCTTTTGTTGATTGTCATTGCATAAGATACAATTAAAGAAAATTATCTTTGTTGGAATTTAAAAGGAAATCTTGGATCAGAAGAGGTCAATGACATTCTTGGAATAAGCACTTTTTGACCAGCATTACTTCCAGCGAGAATCTGTCCTTCTAAAATATGGTTCCCAAGCCTCGTCACGATCAATCTAGTTCCATTGCATAATCCAAGAGAATGATCTGTGTTCTGCAGCAACATAACTGGAGTCTCGACCTTCAATTTTAACTCGTGATTTAGTACCCAGAACATTTTATTCCATTTAAGAATTCAGGTGTATGCACATTATGCAGTAGATCGATATTTCTATCTGAGTGACATGTCGTATCAGAACTTAAGTATCAACCTTTCTTCACAATGGTTTAGAGATACCATGTATTCATTTATGGATTGAACGACATCAAGAATGGGTGCCCAAATAGCCCATTGTTGAAAATATGTAGTATGGTTGATATTGTTGCCTATAAATGGATATGCACTCTCAACTATTGCTGTAATAGAATCATTGTAAGCTTTCAATAAAAGATCTTCAGGAATTTCGATTGTCGCATAACCGTCATTCCATTCTGAAAATTGTTCAAGTTTACCATATTTTTTATCAGAACCTACATTCTGTAGTCGCATATTTTTTGTAAGTCTCAAAACTCTGCAATGTCTCCAGAGATATGAGGAATTGATAGTTGCGTAGACAATATCTTGTCTACTAACTTTTGGAAAGTTTAATTTGAATTATATTTCCAACGACACATTTTTCAGTACTTCATATTCTAGAGGAAGTATTATTTTGTGTAGTTATCGAAGAGATATTTTTTATGAAAGATACAAACTAAATATATAAAAGTTGTTTTTTAAAACTTCAAATTTAAAATAGTTTTGAAGTCTGTATTGGAAAGTTTGTATTTTTAAAGTTTTAATTCGAATTAGTTCTCGTTTCTGATCGTGGACCGGATTGACGATTTCTACCGCAATCTACCGAGAAGAGCCGACGTTATTGTAACTACGGTTGGAGCCAGGCACAAGTGCCAGCAAGGTAGTGGTTTTGAACCCCCTATGTATGATGATAATTGTTATTGATTTTTCGTATTGATCGTCTCCCGGCTCATATCTATGTTCTTCCGCTGCCTCGCCGGGGGCGGATCCGGATCACCAACACCTATATATAAATAAAAGAATTCTTTCGAATGAACAATCGAGAGAGGGTGTTGTTATTCTGTTGGCGGGGAAGAAATTATAAATAAAACAGATTAATTTTATAATTAAGAAGATCCTCCATTCAATCTGGTATATCGGATCTATTTAATTTGGACCACATCAAATATATGGCAGCAGGGTTTAGAATTCAATTATCGTTAATGGTCCAAATATATTGAGATAATATATATTTTTTCTAAGATAATATAGTCTAGATTGAATCCAATCCTTTTTAAGATAACACCCCATTGTTTAAGTTGATAGTTTTGTAAAAAAAAAATTAATTCTAGATTCTTATTTTTATGCTAATAGAAACAATTTTATATGACTTCAGTGTTCGTATATAAAACAAATGGCGAAAATCAAGAAATTTTATTTCTGTAGATTGACCGTGTATATTTAAGTAAAGTGCTTATTTTCGTTGAAAAACTTTTGGGGTTTATTCAATTGTTCATATTTAATTACTTTTATAGATTTCAATAAATTTTAGAAATCAATAGGTATTCAAATTAGATATTTATGAACTTCATGAAAGTTTGGTAGTTCCAATTTAGATTTTCATGGAATTTTTAAAAGCCCAGTGGTATTCAATCTCAACTTTTTTAAAACTCCGTAGAAATTCATAGGTATCCAAAATTACTATAAACTCTATGTCATTCTTATGAAATCCTCCATGTATAAACTGTAAAGTCATAGGTACAACAACAAAAAATAAAACATTGTCTTCTTTTCATCCTTGAGATTTGGTGAGACTTTTATCTCATATTCAAATTCATCCATCTTTCTTACTTTTAATATTTAATTACTTCCAATGATCACAAAATTTCAAACTTTTTCGTTATTTATATAACTAATAAATTTCGAATCCTAAATAACAATATATTAATAAGTTATATATATATATAATATTAAGTAATAATATTTTATAATAGTAAATAATATATAAGTAATAAGGAGATACAATAACAATATATAGTAGTAAATATTATATACATATATTATAAGTAATAATTTTTTTCGTTCTATATGTTATTTTTCTTTTGTAAATTTAAAAATGTAGATGTTATTACTTAATTATTTGACTATAATATGGCTTAGGTAAATATTTTTTGGGAGATGGTGGATATCCAAATCGACGTCAGTTCTTGACTCCTTTTCGAGGCGTGCGTTATCACCTCCAAGAGTTCACCGGCCAAGGTCGTCATCCCGAAGATGCAAAAGAGTTGTTCAATCATCATCATTCTTTTTTTAGGAACGTTATTGAGAGGATGTTTGGTATATTCAAATCACGCTTCAAAATATTCAAAACAGCTCCTGCATTTTCATGTACAACTCAGGTGGAGCTTGTATTGGCTTATGTCGGATTACACAATTTTCTTCGTAAAGAGTGTCGCACTGATGAATTTCCTATTGAAATAGATAGCGAAGTCCCACCACCGTCCTTATAGCAAGTTTACGGAGATAGCAACATTGATCAAGTATTTTTGATACCCAAGAACAACAGCGTGCAAATGCTAATGCATGAAGAGATACAATATCAATCGAATGTGGAGCGATATTGATCATAGTAACAATAATAAATCTTGGATACTTCTAATGAATAAATACTAAATATTAATCTAAAGTTATTTGTTTTGATTATTTATTATTTATTAAAAAACATGAGTCCATTAAATTCTTTTATAACTACATGAGATTTCATAAAAATCTACAAATTTCTATCAATTCCACAAAATCTAACAATTAAAAAAGTCAATAAAAATAATTAAATCTGTATATTGAACCCCATAAGTTAAATAATATTTATTTTTTTAATTTTTATTTCATTACAATTTAGGGGTGTTTGGACTTGTGTGGTCTGTCGCCTACATTCATTTCGCCCCTTCGAGCTAGATTTGAAAGCTATTCATGCCCAACCTACCTTAGCTACAACCCTATTGTCACAAAAGAAAGAAAGCAGCAAGACTCTTTGAAAACAGTGTTTTCATCTCGAATTTCAGAAATCAATTTAAGGAATGAGAAGCAAGAATAATTCATGACTAATCGGACCTTCACATGAGACAAACTTCACTATTTTAGGTACATGGTAGATGCGAGTAGTCTGGATAACTTAAGTGTGCATCATCTCAAATATGCGAGGATATTATTATGATTTGAATAAGATCGCACCATCAACAGTATGATAAAAAAAATGATTTGTAAGTGGGATATTGCATCATGTTATTAGTTTCTGTGTGACTTGTATACATTAGCTAGGTTTTATGTTAAATGTTTTTTTTCCCCGTTTATTCGATGTTATATCATAAATTCTTGGGATTGTACACATTTATACATGCAAGTGTGACTTAAAATATTTATAAAAAAAACAGTTCGAAAATGTTTAGTGTAAATAGTAGTAATAGTAGTTATCCGAGACGCCTGATATTATGGACGCCTGTTATGGGCGCCTGCGTGGGCATCTGGAGATGCTCAGTCGAACAACATAGGAAATTGATATGATGTTCGGCTGAGCATCTCCAGGTGCCCACGCAGACGTCCATAATAGGCGCCCACAATATCAAGTTCAGTAGTTGTCCGAAACTTAAATGAGTATGAGATCTTTTATACATGGGTGAAATTCAGTAGCACGGTACGTGGTTTACGAGAATTCGGTTGAAGAATAAATGGAATTAATAATAACTCATATCATCTTATTATTATTATTATTATTATTAATCAATTTCGAAGATCACTTACATTTACCCAAGTTTATTATATATCATACCCACCGCCAGCTTTCTTCTAATGAATAATCAAATGTGTGTCAAAAATTTTATGATAGAATATACAGAGAAAGGATGACTCAATTTTGTGCAGTTTTAGATGAAGATGAATGTCCCTGGTGATATAACCGGTGAAGCTGAAGGGAAGAGCCTAAATCGACCCCCTTCTTTCTTTCGTTTTTTTCTTTCTCTTATACCTTATATATTACATCGGGGCCTAAGGAATTTCACTAGTCAGTACACCACCTCGATACTCGAGGACCTTCACCCGTCAACACATCACCTAGGTACCCGAGAGCCTTCATCCGTCAACACATCACCTCGGTATCCGAGGACCGAGCAAGTGTCTGGACGCTCGGAAACACGTCCGCTGATGTGCCCGCAAGATCGCTTATCCCCACTATAAATACTATTGGATCTGTGTAACACATCATATCTTAGTTTTGATAAACACAAAATTTGTTATTGTGTATCTAACAGTTTAAGTGAGTGCGCAGGTTAAGCTGGAAGCTGATCAGATCACAGTCAAGCTGAAAGCTGAAGGACTGTGCAGAATAAGCGAAGAACCGAACTCATCTGAGAAGAAATAGATTAGATGGAGTTTCATACAAGATCAACTCAGAGCAATTCAGTTCAGAGATCAATAGAAGATCAGTTTAGACGAACAACTCACAGATTAGAGATACGGTACAACTCAAAGTAGTTAAGCCGAGAGCTGAATGAACTAAGACCGACCAAATCATCTCAAAGAAGAACAGATAAGAGATTTAGATCAGAGAGATTAGCACAGAGTCGTTCAGATTAGAGCACATAAGAACAATAGGAGCTCAGATGAGAAACACGAAAATAGTTTAGAGCAGAACGAAGCAGAATGAAGCAGCTTAAAGTAGAGCAGTTTAGAGATGGAGCTTCGTAGAGGTGATCAGCAGAGAGACGAATAGCAGAAAGGGAATCAGCTGAGAGGAAGAAGAAGAAACGAGATTGAAAAGCAGATCAGCAAGACTCAGAATAGAACAGCTCAGAGCAGATCAGGTCAGAGGCATTCAGCTCAGGACATATCAGATCATTAGCAAAGCAGTTTGAACATGAGCGTATGCGAAGACTGGATTAAAATAGTTCAAACTGATTTCCTACGTCTACATCAGGTTCAGAACAAGTACAAGAATATTAAATGATCTCATCTACCGATGTACGATGAAAGGACAATGATAACACAATGTCAGAATCTTTACAGAAACTTTTCAACGACTAGGAGATTGTGTCCACCGGTAAGACCAGAAGCCTTATATATATGAGCTGAACTAACGAAGAGAGGTGGTGAAGGTAGCACAAAAAAGCGTTGACGGGAAGAAAGAAAAGAGAGGAGGAAGCCGTGGACGATCAACAGCAAGGAGCTTAATCGTATATGTCGACTATTTACTCTATCAGCTCAGTTAGAGCACTTCCCAGTGTGTGAGATACAAAATATTTTATACTCTGTAATTGTTATATGTGACGCCCCATTCCTCATGGGAGTCACAAGATCGAAGAAAAGGAAATAAAAGGGAAATATAAGGGCTGAAAAGAAAATAGAACAAGCTGTATTATCTTGCTCGTAAAAAAAATCGAATACAACCATTGGCGCCATAAAAATGAACCAGCTGTCATTTCAAATTTAAAGTACAAATGCGAAATCGCGATATTACAACTACTGAACTCTATCTGAATTCATCCTTGTTGCAACATCGCTGCTGATTCAAACTCCACTCCCGCCTGCTCCGGCGCCGACTCACCTGCACCAGAAAGCTAGTGAGCCTAGGGGCTCAGCAAGCAAATTGGAAGTAACAAGTACAATATGCAGATGATAAAACATAATACGTAATTTACTGCGACTTGCTCTGGAAGTGAATTCAAACTTCAAGCGTTATCATTTTCGTTAAACTTATGGCTCAGAAGCTCTACTTAGGTCCCATTGCACTCGATCGAATGACTACTGATATCAGTTCCAATATGGTGAAATCACACCCAATATGAAGGGGCAACTGACCCTCTTGTCTGCTGCTCACCCTTCCCATATGGACCGTCTGTTATCTAAGCCATAAATTCATAAATTGAAACTTTCTTCTTTAAAACACATACTGGACGAACTTAAATTTTAGCATCGGGGTTCACAAAAAGAAAAACTCAAACTCCTTTCGAAAATCGTTTTATTGAACATCCAGCATAGACATGTAAAATCAGCAGTTGGATAAGTTCAGCTGTTGGCAAGAAAACCAGCTGATGTGAACAGTAGATCAGTCGATGGGTATGTATATAAATATCTATATGTTGGTGGTCAACACAATGGATTTGGTCAACGGAGTAACAGTAACTCAACCAGCCGTTGATTCAAGAACAGCCAGTCGTTGGGTAAGGAAATCAGCAGGTGGAAGAAAAACTAGACTATAGATATAAATCAGCAGTGAAATACTTGAGAGAAAAGGAATCAGTCGCAAGCAACATTAACCAGTCGCAAGCAACAGTAACCAGTCGCAAGCAAACCAGTCGCAAGCAACCGTAACCAGTCGCAAGCAAACCAGTCGCAAGCAACCGTAACCAGTCGCAAGCTGCTGAAATTCAAATGAAGGAATGCAGCTACTGAATTAGTTCGATAAGAATGCACCTGCTGGTGTTATCAAAAGAAATGCACCTGCTGGTTTTACATTAACACTTGTAATATCGAAACAATGATCACGCTACCAGCAGTCGCCTATTAAACCAGACTTTCTACTGATTTCACTAGCAACTATC
>KQ995298.1:2817-23014 GCA_001598015.1 Dorcoceras hygrometricum
AGTGCGACTTCCTAAAAGTCAACAGGGGTCAAACCGGGATTTGACGCTGTTGAGGAGCAAAACGGTCAT
This sequence comes from Dorcoceras hygrometricum, assembly GCA_001598015.1. Classification (NCBI taxonomy): domain Eukaryota; kingdom Viridiplantae; phylum Streptophyta; class Magnoliopsida; order Lamiales; family Gesneriaceae; genus Dorcoceras; species Dorcoceras hygrometricum. Next base: position 2,887 of record KQ995298.1, read on the forward strand.
TTTGCAATTTAGGGCTAGATGATCTGAAAAATTGTTTTTCACATCATAACATTCAGTTTTGGAAACTGAGTCGATCGGTCCGATCTGATCGGCGATCGGAGTTACGATGAAGTCGCAGCGATAGATATCGTCATTTGGACCCGGGCCCGTTGGACCGGTCCAAGTCCATCTTTAACTCTATTTAATGGGACTTAATGACTTCATTAACTACACTACAACCAACTCACAAAACCCTAAGCATCAAAGTAGCCGCCTCCCTCCCTTCCCAACTCACGCCGCCGCCGTGCGCCGCCCGCCGCCGCCACTTCGTCGGAAATTGTTCCGGCCTAGTTTTTCGAGGAGTATTCGTTCATGCTGATCTCGTCAGGGCTTCTAGTGCAGCCTGACGAAGGAGTCTCGGATCTGGTCGTGGACCGGATTGGCGTAAACTACCGCAATCTACCGAGAAGAACCGGATTATTGTAATACCGGTTGGAGCCAGGCACAAGTGCCAGCGAGGTAACATGCTAAAACGCCCTATGTATGACGATTAATGTAATTGTCTGATTTTTCGTATTGATCGCCTCCAGGCACCTGTTTCTTGTTCTTCCGCTGCCTAGCCGGGGACGGATCTGGATCCCCAACACGTCACTAGGCTGTACACGAGAAGAAGAAGATGCGTCCAATGCATAAATCATAAAACCAGTGTTCTCTGCTGACAACAGGCTAAACCTCTCCATCGCTGAGATCAACAGAATCTTCGACTGAGAATCATGGCCGTAGAAGTTCCACTTCTCGCCAAACTGAGGCCTAAAATGCACGATCCCATGGAAGCAATCCACGGAGGCCCTATAACTAGACAGAACGTCCATTCCTATGATACATTCGAAATCCCACAACGTTATCCTAATCAGGTTCACCACTAAAACGTTCTCACCGAACCTAAGAATGCCGTCAAATACAACTTCTTGGGAGAGTAGGCTCGCGCCAGCGGGATTTGCAACCGAAACAACATCGTGCAACACAGTGGTACACAGACCACGCTCAATCACAAAAGCATCAGCAATAAACGAATGCGATGAACCAGTGTCAAACACAGAACGTCCATTCCTATGATACATTCGAAATCCCACAACGTTATCCTAATCAGGTTCACCACTAAAACGTTCTCACCGAACCTAAGAATGCCGTCAAATACAACTTCTTGGGAGAGTAGGCTCGCGCCAGCGGGATTTGCAACCGAAACAACATCGTGCAACACAGTGGTACACAGACCACGCTCAATCACAAAAGCATCAGCAATAAACGAATGCGATGAACCAGTGTCAAACAACACACGCGCAGGAAAATCAAAAACAAGAAAAGTACCTGAAATCACTCCGCTCGGCGTGCCCTCCGCCTACTCCTTAGTAATGGCATTCACTTGGGCTTGCTGGGGGAAAGCGATATGTTGCTGGGAAGACTGTCCGAAACGCGATGGACCAGGCTGCTGAAACGGCCTAAATTGTGTCTCCCCTAATCGCTGCTGCTGCTGCTGCAGAAAACCATGACCCCTAGACGGTCCACCACGCCACTGTGGTGGTGTTGCAGCTTGCTGAGATCCAGCTAATGGACACACTCTCGCAAAGTGCCCATACTGTTGGCGAAAGTGGCGGATCCGGATCCCGTTTCCTGGGGGCGCAGCGGAAGTTTAAAATTTGCCCCGAAAAATGTTCAATACATCAAATCAATTCAATAAACCATACATAGGATGTTTATAGAATGTTACCTTGCTGGCGTCTAGGCGCCTGGCTCCAACCAAATTCATAGGGAATCTGGCTCTTCAAATGTAGGCGGTGGTAGATCCTCCTAATCAGGTCCACGACCGGAAACACGAGTCCTTCGTCAGTCTGCACTAGAAGATATGACGAATTCACCACAGACGAATCTCCTCTAACGCTGATCGGAACAAGTCCGACCACACGAAAAATCGGGCGAAGGCGGCGGCGGGCGACGGCGCTGGGCGGTCGGCGGCGGCGAGGTGTGGAGGAGAGGGTGGGGCGGCTACTTGGAGGCTAGGGTTGTATAAAAGTGTGTTCTAGTTGTAGCCCTAGGTCTAATTTAATAAATAAGTGATGGGCTTGAACCGGCCCAATGGACTTGGGTCAGGCCCAGGTCCATATGAACATTCGGTTCATTTCCATCACTGTGGTTTCATCATAACTCCGATCGACGATCAGATCGGACCGATCGACTCAGTTTTCAAAACTGAATATTATGATGCGAAAACAATTTTTTAGACCACCTAGACCAAAATAGCAGTTTAGCCCCTCAACTTTGGGAAATCGCAATTTGACCCTGTTGACTCTTAGGAAGTCGCACTTCCTAAAATCCTCCTCCTATGCTCAACATATTGAGCTCAGTTTCTGTGCGGGAATCGTGAATCCAGTACTTGTGTGACCCTAAATGGTTCAGGGATACAGCTAACCGTGGGCCCACAACCATTGTGCCTCCGAAATCACAATTTCGGACTTGCCCATCGGATCATGGTAAAGCGCCTAGCAACATCGCGCCATGATCCCCTAGGTATCACTGATAGTGCCTGCAAGAACCAGTTGGTCGTGGTTAGCATACAGTACGGTCCTTTCAAAACATATATCCCGATCAGATCAACGACCATTGGTAAATCGAGAGTCGCTAGAGATCCGATAACTATGCATACATCTTGGAGATCAAATAGTGACATCACGAGTGTTACTAGGTAAACCCATTTACCTAAAACACATCCAGTACTCTGGCCAGAGATTTATCACATTATTATCTCCTCAGATAGCATAGGATATCCACGCATGAAAGCGAGCGGTGAATCCTCGACAACGAAGCATCGACTCCTACATGCATCGGGACCTCACCCAATCCCGCCACCTGATGACCCCAAGTGAGTCGGTAAACGGGTCAAAGTGAGGCCCATATCATGTAGAGTCTCAATGACGTTTCGAGTAGTGAGGACTAATCGGTACAACCAAGACCTCGGACTTATCCACTCGACAAATGGTAACCACTTGGAAAGTCCGAACGAGGGTAGTTCGATAGATCACCAGGTCACTATCCATCTGCATGCTTAGAACATCACAATGTTCCCTACCAATGAAACATGGTACTTCACATCGCAGATGCTAGTCTCAAGCTCGGGCGGCCTTATCCTCATTTTGACGGCCCAATCGACTAGGAACGAATTCAGAATACACAGTGACTATTAGATGTGTTTCATGATAGCCATCATATCCACTATCACATCTAACATACACTATGGTGTGTTCTAGGTCTTTATCCAACACAATTGTTAACATTATAACATAATGAAAATAAAGAATGCCATAAAGAAATGCGTATATCATATATAAAGATCGTTATACACAAGAGTCAATAAAACCCACACGCCACAAGTTGGCTAGTTGGGCATCTACTCCAACACATACTGCCCACAAACGTTGCATGATCCTTGCACCCCAGTACACTGCGTCGGAGGGTGCCTGCCACCACAAAATCCACAATACTCCACCTTGGAGCCACTGCTGCTAGAACTACCAGTACCAGAAGAACTAGAACCTCCTTTCTTCTTGAACTGGTGACCACGAGGCCTAAACCTCTGGCGTCCCGATTGCTGAGCTAACTGCTGCTGCGGGGAAGGCTGAGACAATTGGGACGATGGGGAAGTTTGCGCTCCCTGAATCACTGGGCAACTACTCTGCGCCACCTGCGGCCTACGAGACCGACGATTCTTCAACCCCTACTCGATATCAATCGCGCTATCCATAGCCTCTGCATAGCTCTTTGGTTTACTCGACAAAACCAAGGTATACAGCTCCTCATTAAGCCCTTCAAGAAACTTAGTCCTCTTCGCTCTCTCTCGGCCAGCAACATGCGGCAAATATGCAAGAAGGGAAGAAAAACCTACAGGCATACTCTCTAGCAGACATGGAAACCCTGCTCCAAGTAATCGAAACTCACGCTCACGAGCGTATCAATCGCGCTATCCATAGCCTCTGCATAGCTCTTTGGTTTACTCGACAAAACCAAGGTATACAGCTCCTCATTAAGCCCTTCAAGAAACTTAGTCCTCTTCGCTCTCTCTCGGCCAGCAACATGCGGCAAATATGCAAGAAGGGAAGAAAACCTACAGGCATACTCTCTAGCAGACATGGAACCCTGCTCCAAGTAATCGAACTCACGCTCACGAGCGTTCACGTAGGACTCCGGGACATACTCCTGACGAAAAGCAACACAGAAACTGTCCCACGAAATCCCCACTCCAGTCTCTTCCAAAGTCCTCGAAGCGCCTCTCCACCAACGCTCTGCAAATTTCCTCAGCTGGAAGGTAGCTAAGCTCAAATTAAGCACATCGTCGTACTGAACACGGTTAAACAAACCCGTGATGTGCTGCAGCCACGAATCCGCATCCTCGCTAGACTCATCCCCATTAAAAACTTGAGGACTCATACGCTGGAACCTCGCCATCACCAGTTCCATGCTATCCATGCGGGCTGCCAACTCGTCAACCTCTTCTTCACGCTGTCTATCGCTCTCACGAGAGGGAAAACTGCGCTGATCCTCGTTCTGACCTCCAGACTCTTCCTGAAACTGTCCTCTACGTCTAGGCGGCATCTAAGAAGGCACTAAACAGGATAAGATCACACAGAACAGATACAGCACAAATAATATGCAGCACATAGATCACATAGTCATGCACAAGAAACACACAACACTGTGCCTAGACTCAAGTGTGATCAAACGAAATCGAGCTTATCCCAGCTTAAGCTCTGATACAAAAAAAAAAATTCAGGCCTCGTGCACAACTCAGAGTTAAACCACGCATAAACATAGCGGAAGCAATAAAAAGTGACTTAAAATTTTTGCTTAGCCTGACGGTTCAAAACAGATAATTTAAAATAGCTCAATACTTAAAATAATCCCAGTTTACATTACGAAATACACAGTACAGCAATTTCAAGTACTAGCAACAATACAACAGCTGACAAGCTACAGCTGAACAATAACTAAAGCACAGGGCATTCCCCGGCTGACTGCACTAGTACATAATATGATATACGCTAACTGGGACACTCTATCCACCACCTGGGGCACCACCAGCTGGATCAAAGCCACGCCCAGCTGTGAATTCTGGAAAACCTGTACAACAAGCAGGCAACAACACAACAGCCCCAGGGGGACCTCGGGGTCAAACCCCAGTACGGAGAGCAACAACTACAGCAAACGGAAAGTAGTAGATAAATATGCAGATGCTATGCTGGAGATCGAAGTACAACCAAAAGCTGAAAGCCTTGGGATCTCAAAACAGCAACTCGACAGTTGGATAACTCAACAGCTGGAGCGAAACAACGGAAAGATAGTAGACACAGAATGTATACTGAGTATATGGGAGCTACCCACTCGTCTCAAGTATACTGCACCAGATGCAACAATAGCTCAACCTGTTGTTGCCCACTCATGAGGTGTGGGAGCTACCCACTCGGCCCATAGCGGCTAACAGTCCCAGCAGGGAGATGAGGGATGGGAGTTACCCGCACGCCTCCAGCTTTAAGGTATACGGGAGTTACCCACTCGTCCTTAAGCCCACCATCCTGGTACGCTCAGATCGAATACAAGGCATAGCTAGCAAAACAGATCTCAACAGGAGAATATGCGTGTATGCGAATGCAACATCTGATATTATAAACATGCACAATAATAACAGCAAAGAACATACACAGCAAGGCATATAATTCTACGCTCAACCCATAGTTGTAACAAAGCTCAACATCCGTACCTTACTTCTGAGTTATACCTAGCACACGTAGATTGCCACAATGGAAGTCCTAGCAACGTAGATCCACCACCTGCTAAGCCAATACAAGCAACTGCTCAAGGACTACAACTCAGAAACTCAGCAGCTGGGAGCTACAACTCCACCAGCACCAATTCTACCTTTCTATTACCACGAGAAGCTTTAACAAGCTTAAAGGAAGAATCTTTACTTACCCCAAAAAGTTAGGATGGGATGCGAAATCCGATGCTTATGCTAACAGACTACACAAGGGAGATGTCTCTGCGATCCTCTTCCAGCTCCTCTGCTGCCTACGAAAAGGATATGAGACGAAACGCCTTAGCAAGAGGAGTCCAACGCTACCACTCTCGCTCTCGTCGGAGCTATCTACCGACGACAATTGAAACGAAGAAGATTACTATGAACAGTAACTAGGGTATCGCGACAAGATAAGGTTCATGGGAAATATTTCTAAGTGTCGGGGAAAACAATAATTGAACGCAAGGACCAAGTCCTCTATTAATAGTCACAACTGACTAACTAGATCCACCGACAATATCAAATATCGCAACTGATATCCCAACCAACAGCTGAATCTCACATTAGCTAAATCCTTACGTTGATACCACGCTCATCTAAATCAAACGGCGACACAGAGGGACACGTCGTCTGCTACCTATGGCTGTTCGACTAACCAACAGCCGATCGCTCACTCAACAGCTTATCCCTCAATCTGTAGTTAGATACGCGCACAACCCAACAGCTGAGTCCTAGCGCTACATCGAAACACTGTCGTTCCAACTAATCCAAACGACGACGTACCAACACCCGCTACTGAAAACACGCTGCTGCTCCAAATGCTTCATAGCGCCTCAACTAGTCGCTGCTGATGCAACACCCGAACAGATGTCTCCACGCAACACCTGATATCTTCACACAGCTGAATTCAATACTTAACCAAACCTGATGGCTACTCCAAGCACATCGACTCACAGCTGGTCCTATCTTGATCAACATCTGAACGGCAGAAAGTTCGGGTCTCACATTACATCTATAACTTTCCAATCTCGTAATCCATCTCATTCCGATGTGGGTCGGTTCATTCACGTGTCCCTTCACCTCTAAAAGCCTGCCAGGAGCCACTCATTGTTCGTGCAACCTCTTGGCACCGGCGATCACTCCCCGCCCTCTTCCGAGCCTCGGACCTCACACAAATAGCTCAGAGCTTTACAGAGAAGAACAAAACAACTCAGAGCTGTACAAAAAAGGTCGAAGCAGATCAGAGCTGTACAGTGCAGAACGAAATAGCTCAGAGTAGTACGAAGCTGATTAGAGCAAGAACATCTTAAAGGGAGCTTCGTAGAGGATCAGCTCAGGGACCAGCTCAGAGGAACAGCGTAGCAGATCAGACCAGAGCTGGTCAAACAAAGTCAAGAAAACCATACGAGTAATGAACAGAACAAGAGAGGACAAAACTGTTTTTTGTCCGAGCTGAAAGATACTTTGAATTTCACAAAAAGAGGAAAGAGCCTTATGTCATGACTGAAGTTCAGATTGACATGCAGGCACAAAACAAGGGATCTCTCCAACGGTAATAATTTATCAAAGGCTACATATATACTGAAGATTCGAATGATCCTTAACCAGCTTGGACATCTTCTGTGCTGCTCTGGTTATGATGAAGAATCTAAACAGTGATCCTAAATTGTTGGTAAGATAATAGCAGGTATTGCATAATCAAAATTAAGATTCTGATCTGTAAACAAATATTCAACAATCTCTCCCTTTTTGATTTACACAAAACCGAATAAACATATGCACGAATGTTTATGGTTAGAAATATTTCTCCCCATTTTTGTGAAATCAAAAAGGGTTTCGACATCTTGTCACCCCCTTAATATTTTAAACAAAACTCCCCCTTAACAGAGCACGAGGTAATTTTATTTTTCAAAAAGAAATTATTTTGCAAGGGACGACATTTTGCAAAAACAGATGCATGATATGAGATTTGAAAAACAGGTTCTATGCTACTGAAAAACTCTCATCTATTTAGACTGAAAGATAAATGATAATTGAATTCACAGAATCTCTTACGCTTCTCTCGAACAATGTCATATGCGCTATTATTTTAGCACATCCATCTTAAGAGGTCTTGACGTCCACAGATATCACGCAATCTACAGCTCGACAGAAGAGATATTACTGCACCTTTCACTCTTGGTCCAGTGCTCTGCTATTCAAAAATCATTACTCCACCTATCTTATAGAGTGAGTTTTAAAATCTTTAAAAGTATTTTATATCACAGACAAGCTTTCGCAGAAAACGACTATCAGAGCAGAAAGCATTTTAAAACCGTCAAGAATTTTCAATTTAAAATGCACTTTCAAGAACAACCTGCTCTGATACCAATTGATGGGATCATTTTGAAGGGGGTGCCTTGAGCTCTCACACAGCTTAGACACATATTCTTAGATCAAAAGCCACATTACGTGCATTTAAAAAATTTGCCTTTGAAAGCAGCGCGCAAAAGGGAAACCAGATCGCGCCTGAGCTAGACCAACAGCTCTGCGAGCTAGTCCAGTTTTGTGTGATCTGGTTTGTTAAATCTCGAGCTGCAATAGCTCATATTCTTGAAATATTTGTGCACCGAGAGATAGATCGGGTAAGATATAAAACCTTGTGAAAACAACCTGAACTATCCTCTGAAAATCGAAAGCTATTTTAACAAGTTTTAAACTTAAAGTATGATATGCAATGCAGTGCAGAAAGTTGTAAAGAAATGTACGCTGTAATTTATTTATGGAAGTTCGGAGTTAAATCTCCTACATCTCCCTTTCTTCCACACAGGAAGGATCAACTAGAAGATTTGAACTTACACCTCGTGTACAGACGCGATCCGACAGCCCTCAAGCTGCAAGAACTCCTAGCCACCAATGCACACCAGCTCGCAGGTTGTGTGTCTAACTAACCAACACTTCTTTAACGTCTCAGTGAGAAAGACTACAATGAACTTGTTTAACGTCTCTGTTCAAAGATTGATAGGAAGTCATTTTTGTTTTTGATTCACTCAGCTAATCTAATCAGCTCTCTCTTAAATATGTGAGTGAATAATGTGTGAGAATTTACAGTGTACGCTCACTCTCAAGTGTATTCTCACACACTGGGAAGTGCTTCTCTCTAAGCTGGTCTCTCGATGTCTTCCAAGGGTTGTGCAGTCGACTTGAATAACTCATTGAATTTCATGGCATGTACACCAGCTCACACCTAGGTACATGACCAGCTTGCACATCAGCTGTCACATGAGTGTGCAAGCTTGCGACTAGGCACTGCTCTTTGCGTATCGCACTCTATCTTGTTTACACTCTGCTCTTGTGCATACACTCTCACTTCTATTCTCATCCTTCTTCTGCTGCCAGCTTCTGCTCTTGATATAAAGCCTCTTGTGAAATTCTATTCTTTGGACACAAAAGTGTTGCCGTTGTAAAAGCTTCTGACAAAGTTGTACCTTGTGTCCTTTAGTCTTTAATACTTTGCAGGTTTTATTGACTTTGAGCTCTCTTCATTTATGCGTTGCAGCCTTCGCTAACTTCGAGTAAATCTTGTACCTGATGTGGACAGGACGAAGCAAATCGGTTTGAAAAATATAATCTTCACAATGCTTATGTTCAAACTGCGTTGTTCGTCTAAGCTGGTCTGTCCAGATCTGGTTTCTCAGCTGTCTCTCTTAACTGATCTCTTCTTATCTATTCTGCTCTTGTCTACATCTGCTCTTGAGCTGATCTTCTCTTCTTCTCCAAGCTGCACTTCTTTCTACTCTTGTTCACAGCTGCTCTTGTTCTGTTCTTTCCTGCTCTTTCTGCTCTTGAATACCTCAAGTACACTGCTTCTCTAAGCTGGTTTCCTTCCCAGCTGGTTTCTTCTTTGATTATGTGTACTTGCTTGTAATCTTCCTCCTAGATCTCTGTGATCGAACAACATGTGATCCTCTACACTTGGCAAATCTTGCACCAGTGATTATATCCCTTATTCTTTGGATCACATCTGTTCTGATTCAACTTTCACTGGATCTCTAATATGCACTTGATCACTGATCCGTGCTGTTCTTCTCCTGAGCTGTTTTTCCTTTGTTGTACCAGCTTGGGCGTCCCCACTGTTCCAACTTGGATGTCTTCTGCTGCACCAGCTTAGACGTCCCCTCACTGTTCCAGCTTTGACATCTTCTCAATAGCATGTAGCTCTCTTCTATCTGTAGCAGCTTGGTCCTATGGAGACTGATCGAGTACACCCTGCTCTTGTATTTCTTCTTCTTGTACAAGGTTCACCTCGAGCTCGTCAAACTTCTCACAGATTCTTCCTCATTTCCATCTTCATCTTCATCTTCCACAATAAACCCATCTCTCTTAAGCATCCAGCTTGACCAAGATCCCTGATCTGGTTTTTCTTCAATCCGAGCTTGTTTGCCCTTAATCGGCTTGGACATATTCTGTGCTGCTCTAGTTATGACGAAGAAACTGCACATTGATCCTAAATTGTTAGTAAAATACTAACTGATTTTGTGTTAATCAAAATTAAAATTCTGATCTATAAACACAGACCCAACATATTTATTATATTTTATTATTTCTTTTCAAATCAAAGGTACTTTCGGTAAAATCGATACGGTATCGATATCATTATTTAATACCGTATTTTCGGTATACCAAAAATCGGTATGATATCGGTATCATTTTTTTTCAATACCACATTTTTCGGTACGATATACGATTTAGTTTGGAAAACACACCGTACCGAACCAACTTTAATCACACACGGATGAAATACTATTTTACACATTAAATAAAACTTCACCAGCTCACCTTTTGACGCTCAATAAAATTTTACTGAATAAAACATCTCGTTTCGATAAAATAAAAAAATTTGTAAATTTCTTATTTTTCTTTGAAATATTATATACATTCATATATATATATATATAGTTTTGATATGCTGCGTACCTTGGGTAAACGTCTCATGAGCTACGTGTTGACGTGGTATTTATTTTTTTTCTTTTTTTCAATTCAACTCAAAAAAACATCTCGGGGAAGCTTCCTTCTCCCTCCTATTTCTATAGATCGAGTTTAAAAATTTGGCAGACTCTCTACACTATTCATCACGTCTCCGCCACTGCTGCAGTGAACCAAAGGTTTCTCCGCCGTCGCCGGTGACCCAAGGTATATCTCTATTTTCAGATAACTGTTTCGTCGTGGTTGCTTAATAGATCAAATATTTTTTATTCTTTTATTTAGCTTCTCTTCTATTTTCCTTCTGTCGCAGCAAAGAAGCTTCTCGGGGAAGCTTTGGAGCATCCTTCTCTGTGGGGACCTCGATTACTTCTCTAATCTTATGGGGCAATTAATAAGCTAACCTAGTTAACTAATGGAATTTTTTTTTTAAAATCTATTTCTTCCATTTTTCTCGCTGAAATCTGAACATGCTTCCATTAATTTAAAGGAACTCGAGCATAAATTGAGTCTAACGCATGTTATGTAGACGTAAAACTCAAAAGTTACTACAATACAACTTGATTTAAATATACAACAGACATCAGTGTAGCAACTACAACATTTTTTAGTTCAAGGTCTGACTGCTCTACTTCTTAACCACAACCCCACTTCTATGGTTCAATCCTCGAGCTATATTGACTCCGACCAGCTCCTGCCCCACCTATTGCCATGCACACATACAAAACAAGGCAACAGCTGGAAAACTCCGGTGAGAAAACAATCTCAGTATAATCGACATATACATGAAATAACGTAAATCAGTTTATATCAAAACTACCATATCAAATCGAAATGACATGAATATATCGCATATCTCAAAATAAGAACTGATTCATCTCGAATCGATGCCATCAAGATTCGTATCCGGTCTTGACATGGATATCCATCTAACGAAATCAACTCAGACTTCGAAAATAAGATCATAATAGACCTTGGCATTAGAATCAATTCATTTTCTATTTCATATAATTTCATATCGAAGTAAAAGATCCACTACCTGTGATGGATCAACAAATATAACTTTAAGTTCTAAATCAATAACAGTAATCAGCGAGTATGTGATTTGTCGGGATAACTCAAGAAATATCATTCTCGAGTATTTAAATTCCCTGACTCTCCATGTCAAACTATACCTTTGTTCAGCTCTGTTTTGGAATGCTTCAAATCTGCAACATACACCAAAACAGTCATATCAGACTTCATGCTGAAATGTAATAGCAAGAACTTATATCAATCTGGTCCAATCATTCGATATCTATCACCATTCAAATTCAAAATCTGAAAGGGAGTATAATATAATCAAAATCAGAATCCAAACTCAATCCAATACACGGCTCAATTATTTGCCCCAAAACTCATCAATTCTTGAACCGACGGCGTAACCGCTAAAAATCGGTAACCCGAACTTTAAATATATCAAGATATCAATCAACTAAAATCCATATCACAACCATATCATCACTACAACAGCATAAAGAATTCGAAATCAGCAATACTAGCAAGCTTCCTTTTCAAAGATAGCTCAAAAATCATAACTAATTCAAACGCCGAACATTCCTCGATCCGTCTTGGATATACAATTGTTGTCCACTCAAGAACATATATATACCATCATAATCTGATTCCATAAGCATCTCAAAATCAAAACATAGTAGAACATAATAAAACTTACATCAGAACAAAGCCTTCGACGCGAGGATCGCAAATATACGATCGCTTCTAAATTCCGACGGTCGGATGATGAAAAATCGAAGCTTATAAAATAACCAAAAATGGCATGTGAAATCTCTGAACCTACTGCCCTTTCACGTTAAAATATGGTGGGGAATATGTTAAAATTAGATATATATAAGCCAAATTGCAGTTTAGTCCCTGAAACTTCCGTAATTGCAATTCAGTCCTCGGCCCTCAATTTAACTCAATTTAAATCCAAAATAATTCAAGAACATTAGAATTTAATTCCAAACTCTAAATATTCTTAAATTTTATATTCTCAGATTAAACTTAAATAATCTTATATTATTAAATCAAATAATCACGGGCCTTACATTCTCTCTCCCATGTAACTCCAGCTCGTCATGGTTCCTTAATAGTATGGCTAAAAAATGGTGACTGACAATCTGAACCAATTAATTGTTTTTTCGACATATGTGACTACTAGAAACAAATCTCACGGTTTGAGTTGGTCATGTAATATAATTTTCTTGATGAAAGTATGGAAAAAATACACCACTGCAAATGGGAGTCTATCTCTGGTAAGCAACTTGCCAAGAGCACCCAACCACAAAGTGAAGAAAGCAGTCTGGAGAAAAAAATAATGTAGTTCTTGTTCATGTCGATTCTCTTATCCTTTTTTGTTGTTGTTGGATCTGTTACACGGGTCAGATATTGATTTTGATGAACACAAAACTTATATATTTGTTTCTAACGATTTAATTGTGTGTGTAGGCTAAGATGATACAGATAAGATTAGCGCCAGCTGAGAAGAGACGAACTAGGTTAAATTGAGATTTTGTCCAAGCTTATCTCCTGGTCTGACGCCCAAACTGATGCAGCAGGCGACATCGAAGCTGATCCAGCTTAGATCAAAGATCATCACAGAAGAGACCAGTTTATATGGTGTGCATACTTGGAACAGCTCTCGATGGTCTAAAGAAACAGCATATCAGCTTAGACGAACAACCCACAGACTAGAGAGAAGCAGATCAGATATGACGAACACCCCATAGGTTTGAGTTGTTCATGTATTAAACGCGAGCTAGTACAGATTGATGATCAAGTAGGGGATGCCCAAGCTGATCCAGCAGACGAGCCGAGTTTGGGTGAGAAGATATCCAAGCTCATCCAGTATGGAGGATCTGAGTGTAACGACCGGATTTTTCTTAAAAGAAATCAAGAAATTTGGGTTCGAATTGGAAGACCCAAAAATTTCGATCTTATCACACATAGAAGTCGTTACTAAAATTCTGAAGTAAATTGCAATAAACACAATTCATGACTGTTGAAATGCGAATGATCGAAACAAATATGTAAGTGGAAGTAGAACCAAGATTTGGTAAACACTTTTTATAACCAATGAAGAAAATCAGTTGCAAGGGTGTACAAAAACACGAAACTAAATCCTAAGCTGATCGTAATAACATACGCGGAATAAAATCTGATAAAAATAACAAGTGTTGCATTGGAACCCAAAATCTGATATAAAAGGCCTGAACAGACTTCTACTATTTAACTGTACTAGAAATCTGTTATAATACAAAGATGACACAACTGAATATCTGTATAACCAAAACAACGTCTGATAGGAAAGAAACGGAAGACGTCCACGATAAACACATCATCCGATCAGCTACTCCCCATCCAGCCTCCTACTGCTCATTACCTGCACTCAATGAAAACTAGTGAGCCAAAGGCTCAGCAGGTAAAATCTGGTGGAACGAAATCATGCAATACAAGTAATGGAATCTGGTACTGTAAATGAAATCTGAAATCTGAATACGCTTTAGAATGAACAAGCGCAATACATAACTGAGGGATCTGGAAGAAACTGAAAGCATAAAACATAATCAATTCTGAAAACATTTTCTTTAAACATTCTCTAGAGCTGTGATTAAAATCACACTTGCGCTCTTCTTTCATTTTCTGAAATTATGACAACACTTTAAACATTTGGTCCAATTCGTTTGATCAAACTCCTGATATCAGTCTCTTAGCACTATGGCTCATAGTGAAGGGATATACAGATCCGTCAACCTGTACACCTGATCCTTCCTCTGGTTGAAAGGGCACACGGTTCGTCAGCCGCGCACTCACCCTTCCTCTGGGGACCCTCTTTGTTGTCATAACTTAAAAATTTTCTTAAAACATTCTGCCCTTTCTTTTCTTTCTAAAATCTATTTTCTTTCTTCTCTAGTACGATTTACTGGGTTTTTTTTTGTCTAATGATGTTCTGGAACATTTCGAGGATACTCTGTAATACTTGCGAAGATGAAAACTGAATAAAAGCACTACTTGAATCTGTCAATTGAATCGAATAATTCTTTCAATGAAGAGGAAATGGATAAGGAATCTGATTCTGGAATTTCTGTATCAATTGAAGACGTATTGAAGGAATAAATGATGAAATCTGAATTAGACGTAAATGTCTCAACAAAGAAGAAACGAATTAGATGTCATTGGTCTACACCAGACGTCAACGCAAGTCAACGCAACTTATGAATAATTTCAGATGTTGAACAAACACAACTGAACACAACGACTGCAACTGCTGATTTAACGCAACTGCTGAACATGAAATAGTGCGACTGCTGATCACAACTACTGAACGCAAATAATGCGACAGCTAAAATCTATACTTAGAATATTTTCACCCAAGAAATATCAGTCATGGTATAAGAACCAGATTTCAGACTTAACCGTATAAATGAAACGATGGTTTCCTTCTTCTGAAGAATTAAAAATATTTCAAGAAATTTCTGGAAATAATCGAATAAGCTACTTGTAAGCTGCTTCGATGGAATTTCTAAAGAAAACTCAAGAAACTATTGGATGAACATCACCAAACCATTTTCTAAAACATTTCTGGATCAAAATACAGTACACACGTACCTTTCATAAAAACAGAGCATGAACTTTTCTGGTTTTTTAAGAACAACCGAAGTTATCTTCCATACTTTAAAACCTCATATAAACATGCAAACAGAACTGAATATATGCTTTCACTGAGTGAGCAAGAAACAGAGTTTACTTGCCTGAGATCTTTAACACAATCACAGATAAAGTTTAGCAATCACGAACACACCGCGTGTCTCCTTCAAAACTTTGAAGCGCTATTGCTCGGTTTCTTAGAGAGAGAGCACCGCTTGATTTTTTGAAAGTGTTTTGATTTGTAAATTATGATGCATGATGCGGCTAACATCCTATATATATGAATTTCAAATGCCTAGGAAAGAAACACGTTTAATCAATATGCAAAAGAAATCCTTTAAAAGCGCTACTCCATTTTAAAAGTAAAATCTGATGCACAAAACCGAACTATTTTAGTTAAAAAGAAGGATTCAATTGGCTTGCACTAATCGGCTAAACAACGGCTGCAATTGCATTCTAACATCTAAATCTTTAACACAGTGTAACAACTGATATCACGAAAAGCTGAAACTCAACTCAAAGTTCAATGAAGGCTGAAATTACGTAAACATGAAATCTGAAATTTAGCTCTTAAATGATAAAAGCTAAACAATACATATCTGAAATCTAAAACTCATTTGAATCAAGAGTTGAATATGTTGGGATCCGGATCGCGCCCCCCGGCGAGGCAGCGGAAGAACAGAAAAACATGTCCGGGAGACGATCAATACAATAAAATAATACACAATCTATGACATTCATAGGGTGTTTAATAGGAATACCTTGTTGGCACTTGTGCATGGCTCCAACCGGAATTACAATAACGCCGACTCTTCACGGTAGATTGCAGTAGATAACGCCAATCAGGTCCACGACCGGAGGCGGGATTCCTTCGTCAGCCTGCACTAGAAGGCTTGACGAGATCTGCATGGACGGATTCTCCTCTTCGAATTGGCCGGAACGAATTCCGGCGACTCGAGGCGGCGGCGGCACTAGGCGGCGGCGGCGGCTTGTGAGAGAGGAGAAGGGGAGGCTATGATTAGGGTTAGGGTTGTTATGAATTGAGTTTTGGTTAAAATGCTTAAGTCTACATTAAGTAGACTAACAATGGACTTGGACCGGCCCATCGGGCCCGGGTCCAAATGACGATATCCATTGCTGCGACTTCATCGTAACTCCGATCGCCGATCAGATCGGACGGATCGACTCAGTTTCCAAAACTGAATGTTAGGATGTGAAAAACAATTTTTCAGATCATCTAACCCTAAATTGCAAAATGACCGTTTTGCCCCTCAACATCGGCAAATCACGATTTGACCTCTGTTGACTTTTTAGAAAGTCGCACTCCCAAAATCCTCTTCGTATGCTCAACGCATTGAACTGAGTATCCGTGCGGGAATCTCGAATCCAGTGCTTGTGTGACCCTCAATGGTTCAGGGATACAGCTAGCCGTGGGCCCACAACCATTGTGGCTCCGGAATCACAATTCCGGACTTGCCCATCGGATCATGGTAAAGCGTCTAGCAACATCGCCTCATGATCCCCTAGGTATCACTGATAGTGCCTGCAAGAACCAGTTGGTCATGGTTAGCGTACAGTACGGTCCTTTCAATCCATATATCCCGATCAGATCAACGACCATTGATAAATCGAGAGTCGCTATAGATCCGATAGCTATGCATATATTTTGGAGATCGAATAGTGACATCGCGAGTGTAACTAGGTAAACACATTCACCTAAAACACTTCTAGTACTCTGGTCAGATATTTATACACTATTATCCCCTCAGATAGCATAGGATATCCACGCATGTCTGCGAACGGTGAATCCTCGACAACGATGCATCGACTCCTACATGCATCGGGGTCTCACCCAATCCCGACGCCTTATGACCACCCCAAGTGAGTCGGAAAACGGGTCAAAGTGAGACGCCTATCATGTAGAGTCTCAATGACGTTTCGAGTCGTGAGGACTAATCAGTACAACCAAGACCTCGAACTTATCCACTCGACAAATGGTAACCACTTGGAAAGTCCGAAAGAGGGTAGTTCGATAGATCACCAGGTCACTATCTATCTGCATGCTCAGAACATCACAATGTTCCCTACCAATGAAACATGGTACTTCGCATCGCAGATACTAGTCTCGAACTCGGGCGGCCTTATCCTCATTTTGACGGCCCAATCGACTAGGAACATGTTCAGAATACACAGTGACTATTAGATGTGTTTCATGATAGCCGTCATACCCACTATCACATCTAACATACACTTAAGTGCATTCTAGGTCTTTACTCAACGCAATTGTAAATCATCATATACACAATGAAAGTAAAGAATGCCATATAAATAAATGCGAATATCATATATAAAGATTGTCATATACAAGAGTCTATAAACCCACACGCCACAAGTTGGCTAGTTGGGCATCTACTCTAAAAATCTTCCACTTGCCCTAAAGCCAACTACTCATCAGACGCAGTCCCATTGTTTCGCGATATTTTTCAAACAACGGTCCAGGCAAGGGATTCGTAAGTGGATCAGCAACGGTGTCCGCAGAGGCGACTCTCTCAACTACTATGTCACCTCTAGCCATAGTTGGTGAGACCTGGGCTCCTTTGCTTGCGCAACGGCACCCGTGTTGTCGTAGTACACCGGGACTGGACCAACTCCATTAGGAATGACGCCCAACTCTTGGACGAAATTCCTTATCCAAACGGCCTCCTTAGCAGCAGCTGATGCTTCGATGTACTCAGCCTCATGGTGTCTTGCTTGGAACTCTTCCAAGAGACAGCACCACCATTGTGCATGAATACAAATCCAGACGTTGATTTCGAATCATCCACGTCACACTGGAAGCAAGAATCAGTGTAGCCTTCCAGTTTCAATTCACCACCCCCATAGACCATGAACATATTTTTAGTCCTTCGTAAGTACTTAAGAATATCCTTCACGGCCTTCCAATGCAATTGGCCGGGGTTGTCCTGGTAGCGGCTCGTGACACTCAGAGCATACGCGACATCCGGTCTAGTCGAGATCATGCCATACATAATACTACCTATAGCCGAGGCATATGGTACACGTGCCATACTCTCTATCTCCTCATCAGTCTTTGGACACATAGACTTAGATAGAGTGACCCCGTGGCACATAGGTAGGTGTCCTCTCTTGGACTCTTCCATAGAGAACCTCTTAAGTATGGTATCGATGTAGGTAGCTTGGGTGAGTCCGAGCATCCGTTTAGATCTATCCCGATAGATCTGTATTCCAAGAATATAGGATGCTTCACCCATGTCCTTCATCGAAAATCTGCTAGACAACCATACTTTAGTTGACTGCAGCATTCCTACATCATTCCCAATGAGTAGAATGTCATCAACATAAAGTAACCGAGCATCCGTTTAGATCTATCCCGATAGATCTGTATTCCAAGAATATAGGATGCTTCACCCATGTCCTTCATCGAAAATCTGCTAGACAACCATACTTTAGTTGACTGCAACATTCCTACATCATTCCCAATGAGGAGAATGTCATCAACATAAAGTACTAGGAATGTCACATCGCTTTTAACTACCTTTTTATAGACACATGGCTCCTCGGGATTCTAGATAAAACCAAATTCCTTAATTGTTTCATCGAATCTCAGGTTCCAACTTCGCGATGCTTGTTTGAGACCGTAGATCTATCTCTGAAGCTTGCATACCTTATGCTCGCTTCCGACAGATGTGAAACCCTCAGGCTGCGTCATATAGATCTCTTCCTTAATGTTTCCATTAAGGAACGCAGTTTTCACATCCATTTGCCATATCTCATAGTCGTAACATGCGGCTATGGCTAACAAAATTCTAATTGACTTGAACATTGCGACCGGCGAGAAGGTTTCATCATAGTCAACACCTTGCCTTTGAGTGTAACCTTTCGCGACCAGTCGTGCCTTGTAGGTCATTACCTTACCATCAGGCCCAAGTTTCCTCTTGTATACCCATTTGCACCCAATAGGAACAATTCCTTCGGGAGGGTTAACGAGAGTCCAAACTTGGTTAGCATGCATTGAGTCAAACTCAGACTGCATTGCTTCAAGCCATAGATTAGAATCAGCATCGGAAATTGCCTCCTTGAAAGTTCTTGGATCAGATCCAACAACTTGATCACCTTGATCATCTTCAAGGAGAAAACCATATCTCTCAGGAGCCCTAGGAACCCTTTCGGATCTCCTAGGTGCGACCATTTCTGGTACTGGCTCTGTAGGTGCGGGAGACTCACTCGGTACTTCGATTGGATCTCGAACCTCTTCGAGTTCTACTATTTTGGCCTTTCTATCAAGTAGAAATTCCTTTTCCATAAAGGTGGCATTCCTGGAGACAAACACTTTTGTTTCGCTGGGATAGTAGAAGTAGTATCCAATGGAATTTTTTGGATACCCAATGAAGTAGCATAAGATGGATCTCGTATCCAGCTTATCTCCCACTGTCTTCTTCACGTAAGCAGGACATCCCCAAATCCTCATAAATGAGTACTTGGGTGGTTTGCCCATCCATATCTCAACGGAGGTCTTATCCACTGCCTTGGGGTGGACATTGTTCAACAACATTCCCGCCGTTTCGAGCGCATAGCCCCAAACCGAGGTCGAAAGCTCAGTGAAGCTCATCATAGATCGAACCATGTCCAAAAAGG
>KQ995298.1:27476-46283 GCA_001598015.1 Dorcoceras hygrometricum
CCACTCGACAAATGGTAACCACTTGGAAAGTCCGAAGGAGGGTAGTTCGATAGATCACCGGGTCACTATCTATCTGCATGCTCAGAACATCACAATATTCCCTGCCAATGAAACATGGTACTTCGCATCGCAGATGCTAGTCTCGAACTCGGGCGGCCTTATCCTCATTTTGACGGCCCAATCGACTAGGAACATGTTCAGAATACACAGTGACTATTAGATGTGTTTCATGATAGCCGTCATACCCACTATCACATCTAACATACACTTAAGTGCATTCTAGGTCTTTACTCAACGCAATTGTAAATCATCATACACACAATGAAAGTAAAGAATGCCATATACACAGTGACTATTAGATGTGTTTCATGATAGCCGTCATACCCACTATCACATCTAACATACACTTAAGTGCATTCTAGGTCTTTACTCAACGCAATTGTAAATCATCATACACACAATGAAAGTAAAGAATGCCATATAAATAAATGCGAATATCATATATAAAGATTGTCATATACAAGAGTCTATAAACCCACACGCCACAAGTTGGCTAGTTGGGCATCTACTCTAACAGAATATATAGCATTGTAATCCCTCAATCTCATAACTTTCTAATTGTGACCTCTAAAATATCTGGGCATTACACGCAGCTTCTCTACACCAGTTTGGGCATCCCTTACTGGATCAGTTTGGATATCTTCTCACGCAAACTCGGCTCGTCTGTTGGATCAGCTTGGGCATCCCCTACTTGATCAGCATATCTGAATCTCGCGTCTAATACATGAACAACTCAAACCTGTGGGGTGATTCAGCATATCTGATTCAATTCGTCTCTTCTCAGCTCGCGTCAAATCTTATCTGTATCAGCTTAGCCTGCACACTCAATTAAATTGTTAGAAACAAACACACAAGTTTTGTGTTCATCAAAATCAATATCTGACATATGTAACAGATCCAACAAAAACCAAAAAGGATAAGAGAATCGACATGAATAAGAACTACAGTATTTTTTTCTCCAGACTGCTTCTTGAGAAAAAAAAATTTTTTTCCATACTTTCATCGAGAAAATTACATTACATGACCTACTCAAACTGTGCGATCTGTTTCTAGTAGTCACATATGTCGGAAAAACAATTAATTGGTTCAGATTTTCAGTTCCCGTTCTTCAGCCACACAATTAAGCAGCCATGATGAGCTGGAGTTACATGGGAGGGAGAAGGATGCTCCAAAGCTTCCCCGAGAAGCTTCTTTGATGTGGCGGAAGGAAAAAAAAAAGAAGCTACACAAAAGAATAGAAAATGTTTGATCTATTAAGCAACCACGACGAAATAGTAATTTGGAATCAGAGATATACCTTGGGTTACCGGCGCCAGCGACGACAGCGACGGCGACGGCGGAGACTTGCGACGGAAAAACCTTCGGTTCACTGCGATGGTGGCGAAGTTGTGATGAATGGTGTGGAGAATCTGTCAAATTTTAAACTCAGATCTGTAGAAATGGGAGGGAGAAGGAAGTTTTCCCGAGAAGTTTGTTTGAGTTGAACTGAAAAAATAATAAAAAATGCCACATCAACACGTCGATCACAAGACGTTCATATGATCATCCAAGTTATGCAGCATATCAAAACTATAAATATATATATATATATATATATATATGTGACATGATATCCTACACAACCAACTTTCCCACCTCCTTCCCCCCCTACTGCCACGTGTCACCATGTGATTGGACCAACATTTTAACTTCAACAATTTTTTAAAATTCCGACCAATTGCATGGTGCCACATGGTAGTTGGGGAAGGAGGTAGTGAAGTTAGATATGTAGAATATCGGATTTGATATATATAATATATATATATCACTTTACAAAAATAAATATGTCGAGATTGAAAGAGTATTTGACAATCAGAAAATAAAATATCATACCAAACAATAAATATTATCCTACAAAGATGTATTATCCGTACCACTTATTTCTCATCATGTCTAAGTGTTTGATTATCTCATCTCATACAATGCAACTAACCAAACGAACAACTCTTAACTCATCTTCTATGAAGTGAGCGCCAATCTTTCCCTGTGTTTCTTCACCGGTAACTGAGACACACACACTCCCTGCATATCCCACTTCCCAATCCATGGATTGTTTCTTTCTGGCTTCGAACACACGTAAAGACAGCAGAAATTCCCAGAAAGCAAAGCACACTTTGTTCGTTTTTCCTTCCTAAATTAATCTGAGAACTTTTCCCTTTTACATTTGGATTTTTTTGTTCATTCCCCTCGTAAACCCAAAGGAAAATGAAGTGGGTTATGTTTCGGGTTTTTTCTCTTCAGCAATGGCGATTATCGTTCTCTCTCCGCCTCTGCAATTTTTTAATCCTGCGGAAGCTATTCATTCATCTCAACTCGATTCATATCTCAGATTCCACCATGGTTCGCAGTAACGGTCACGGAGATCGTCGCGGGATATTCCGTTCCAGTTCCATTATCGTTTCACGGAACGGTTACGGAACGGAATTTTTGAAAAAATATAAAATAATAAAGAATTTTGGATAAATATTTTATCAATAGTACTTAATTTACAAATTCATAAATTTCCGACTGATTCAACCTACCCAACATACGCAATAAATCAGGAAATATGACTAAATTGTGAATTAAAAAAGATACAACACATGTTTCCAAAAGAAAAGATTTGTCATAGGTGAAGGAAATGTATGCAATCCCACTCTTAGATTTCACATTTTTTCCAACTTTATCACGTGTCGCAACGCTCTAAACAAAATCCAGCTACGCTCTAACAAAATCCAGCTCATTTGCAAAGCATCAATAAAAGTCCTCCAACATATTACTTAACATAACAAAAATTGAGAAAAAAAAAGGAAAAGGGGTCCACAGCCCACTGTTGACAGTAAAATCAATAGTCATTTTTTACACACAGTGAAATCAATCGTCTTCTCTATCAATTTCGGAAAAAAAGGAAGAAACAATGAAGCTGTTGGTCGAAGAATCAACTGTGTTCTTGCAAAACCATGGATATTAGCATGGTTTGCAAAAACAGTGGCGGAACGGCCGTTCCGCCCGTTCCGGGAACCGGAAAGAAGCCCGCCGTTGCCAAGTTTCAGGTCATGACGGAGGATGCTTTGGGCCCCTGTTTTTTTGCACGGAATCGGCGTGAAAATGGTGGAACGGCCGGAACGGGAAGATCGGAACGGCGGAGCGAACACAGAGAGCCGAATGGTGGAATGCGGCTTTGCCGTATTTGGAGTCACAGAGAAATGAGCACCCTGCTCGCTTTCAGATCTGTACCGTGCTCGCACTCGCCATCTTTCAGTACTAATATCCATGTTTTGCAAGAACACAGTTGAATCTTCGACCAACAGCTTCATTGTTTCTTCCTTTTTTTCCGAAATTGATAGAAGACGATTGATTTCACTGTGTGTAAAAAATGGCTATTGATTCTACTGTCAACAGTGGGCTCTGGACCCCTTTTCCTTTTTTTTTTCTCAATTTTTGTTATGTTAAGTAATGTGTTGGAGGACTTTTATTGATGCTTTGCAAATGAGCTGGATTTTGTTAGAGCGTAGCTGGATTTTGTTTAGAGCGTTGCGACACGTGATAAAGTTGGACAAAATGTGAAATCTAAGAGTGGGATTGCAGTACATTTCCTTCACCTATGACAAATCTTTTCTTTTGGAAACATGTGTTGTATCTTTTTTAATTCACAATTTAGTCACATTTCCTGATTTATTGCGTATGTTGGGAAGGTTGAATCACTCGGAAATTTATGAATTTGTAAATTAAGTACTATTGATAAAATATTTATCCAAAATTCTTTATTATTTTATATTTTTCCAAAAATTCCGTTCCGTGACCGTTCCGTGAAACGATAATGGAACTGGAACGGAATATCCCGCGACGATCTCCGTGACCGTTACTGCGAACCATGGATATTAGTACTGAAAGATGGCGAGTGCGAGCAGGGTACAGATCTGAAAGCGAGCAGGGTGCTCATTTCTCTGTGACTCCAAATACTGCAAAGCCGCATTCCACCATTCGGCTCTCTGTGTTCGCTCCGCAGTTCCGATCTTCCCGTTCCGGCCGTTCCACCATTTTCACGCCGATTCCGTGCAAAAAAACGCCGTCCCAAAGCATCCTCCGTCATGACCTGAAACTTGGCAACGGCGGGCTTCTTTCCGGTTCCGGAACGGGCGGAACGGCCGTTCCGTCACCGTTTTTGCAAACCATGGATTCCACGCACCCATTAATGACTGGGACAAATTCACCTTCCGGAAGGTGCCGCCGTTCCACAATGCCGACAAATGCCACTCATTGAAACCGGGCAAATACAGTCTTTGTGATTCGTCTCTGGTCCACGTAGCGATGACTCTCGATGTGGAATATCTACGAGGTGTCCGTTCCACCTTCCCGGAGTTGAGATTCAGAGTGTACTACTTTGACCCGGAACGGGTCCGGGGACTCATCTCAAGCTCCGTGAGGCAAGCCCTCGAACAGCCGCTAAATTATGCGAGAAATTATCTAGCAGAACTTCTGGAACCGTGCGTGAAGCGGGTCATTTACCTGGACTCCGACCTAGTGGTGGTCGATGACATCTCGAAGCTGTGGAAAACGAGCTTGGGGAGGAAGACCATCGGAGCACCCGAGTATTGCCACGCCAATTTCACCAGATACTTCACGAGCCATTTCTGGTCTGGATTCGCCGGCGTGTTTTCGGGCCGCCGCCCCTGTTATTTCAACACCGGTGTGATGGCGATAGATCTGGCCAACTGGAGGCGGCTGGGGTACACCCACTTGATCGAGCGGTGGATGGAGATACAGAAAACGAGCACCCACCGGATCTACGAGCTGGGGTCGCTGCCGCCATACCTGCTGGTGTTCGCCGGGAAAGTTGCTCCGATCGATCATCGGTGGAACCAGCATGGTTTGGGAGGTGACAATGTGCGCGGGAGCTGCCGGGACCTGCATCCTGGTCCTGTGAGCCTGCTACACTGGAGCGGCAGCGGCAAGCCCTGGCTCCGGCTAGACTCCCATCACCCGTGCCCGCTCGACTCCTTGTGGTCCCCTTTCGATCTCACCAACTAAAAGTCCCCATTTCATTCTGTTTTTTCTTTTTTAAAAAATAAAAAATACACCTAGATTAACCATTACGTTTGTCCAAATAATAATAACAATAATAATAATAATAATATTAATTTAAAAAAAACCAAGAAACAAGAGTATTTTCCTGAACGAAGTCTCCATGCATTTTTAATCAGATTTTACCCACGAGCACAAATGCTCGGCGCCGGATATAATCCCAAAGTACTCCAAAGTCTCATATATAGTCAATCAAGAAAGCAAAATATGAGCAGCTTTGGTGTAAAATATGATGCCAATGTGTACTCTGGACTTGAGCCAAACTGGAACATAGCTTCTGCAAACTACTCTTTCGAATCTTAAAAACATTTCTATTGACTGCAATTTGTACCAACAAGATCAAATTAGATTGATACTGCATTTATCGGCCATCCATTCAGATTCCATATTCTACTAAGCCGTTACATATGACCACCAAAACGAGCATAATTGTAAACTTATGACTGTTTGGTTTTTCAGTATCCACAAATTTGGCATAGACATACTGTAGATCTCGAGGTCGGGAAGTCTGTCATCAAGTAGTGAGCTTAGGGAGATCTGGAGGTCTGGAGGTCTGGCTTCGGGGAATGAGCTGGACATCCTTCCTGCGACCACAGACATGGATCAAATGGCGTCGGGAGTCATCCCGACAAATACCCTCTGATGCTTAAGTGTAACGCCTAGAAATTTTCTGATTACGTAGAAATGAGTGTATGACTAGGGTGAAAATATTTTTATATGATTACATGTCATTTTATATGATTTATTTATGATTTTATGATGCATTGTATACATGTGTTATTTTTTCAGCCTGCTTGAGTTACAGACGCGTTGACGAGATTAGGGCCGATTGGAATGAAAATAATTTGAGATTTTTAAGTTATGGGATTTTTAAGAATGAAATTATTTTATTTTAAGCAATTATTTCCGAAAATTAGAGTTTTTATAATTAATTTGGAGGGGAACCCGTTTTTCGTCTATATGGATCGTTTTATTGAGTTTTAAGGTATTTTAAAATATGAGGAGGCCTTGATTTCGAAAACCCTAAATCTTTAAAGCCAAATTATGAGTTTTAAATACCTTTTTAATTAATTAGAGGGGCAAGCCTGTCTTTTTCTTCCCTTTTCTTAATTAAACTCATAGGGGTCACATTAGTCACATACTATTCCTTCACAACTCCAAGTTAACACTTAAGTTAGCCTCCTAAACTCTCATCAGCCGTCCCCTCCTTCCCCCTTGAGCAAATTTTCGAAATTTCCTCCATTCTTGGTCAAGCTCATGAAAATTGGTGTGAATTGAATGTGTTTTATCCAGATCTATATCTCCTTGTTCAAGTTTCATGCATGACACGAAAGTGCATTCACGTTTCTCGACTTTATTTCATGTTGTTTCGGGTTGTGAAAGGTCCAGGGGTCATGGCTCATGGCTAGATCGATGAGTGAGGGTCCTAGGAGGTTCATGGTGGTCCATAGGTGATGATAAAATGGCTAGATCATGGCTGGATCAGGACTTGATGTGCGGCCGCACGGTATCACACGCAGTGGGTGGGCTGCCCGATTCAGGTGCGTCGTTCGTGAGGTGTGGTGCACGGTTGGGGCCGTGGTTGGTTCCTATGGCACCGACTGGACCTGGGGGTGGTCCAGCCGAAGGGGCTCCGGCCAGGGTGTCCGGAGCAGGGAGGTCGACGTGTGTTTGTGGCGGCTGGTCGCGGCGGCGTCGAGGTGAACATTGCATGGGAGTAGGGTTTTTGGTTGTTGGTTCGGTTCAATTGAATCGGTTTGGTTGGTTCTATTGGAACGGGTCGATTAGCCGAGTCTCAAGTCAAAATATTTTAAAGTTGGTTCAAGTTATTTTAATTATGGACCTGTTATTTTAATTTTAAGTCAAAGGTCCAATTTTTAAGAAAATAGCCAGATGTTTTAAAATAAAAATAATTAAAGCTTTGATTATTTTTAAGTCCTTAGTCAAAATTGGAGACTTTTGATTTTTAATTAAGTCAAAATTGATTTTTGGATTTTAAATTGGTCAAAATCGGTCTTTTGGTCAAAATCGGCTTTTGGGGTCAAAATTGATTTAAATTTATTTTAAAAGTCAAAATCGAGTTATAATAAGCCAAAATTGATTTTAAGGAGTCAAAATTGATTTTAATTAGTCAAAATTTAGTCTTGATTTATAAAGTCAAAATTTAAGAAAAATAGGCAAAAATTGTAAAAAGGGGTGAACATTCGTTTCATCGTCTGAGTTAAGAGTGATGTTTAGTCTAGAAGTATCGGGCCAGACTCTTGAACCATTCCTTGACCGAAGTAGAAAAATGTAGAAGCCCGTAATGTATAATTAATTATATATGTAGTATGCTATGTACGTAAAGATTTTAAAGGAAAGAATTAATTATACATTAACGTGTTAAGCTTTTAAACTTGTATAATTTTACGAAATGCATGCATCATGAATGTTTTATGAATGTTAAATGCATGTTCTTTTAAAAGACAAAACCCGAGGGATTGAATTATTTGTGACAACTTATGATGAATGTATGATGAGCTTATGGATCCATGTGTGATATCATGATGAAGTGGCGACTTGTGAGCTTATGGATCCATGTGTGATATCATGGTGAAGTGGCAGTTTATGGATCCACGTGTCGATATTGTGGTGAAGTAGCAACATATAGGTGTGAGGAGGATTTCTGCAGGAACCAATTGTCTCCGTGTTTCCAGTGTTAAGGCAAGTAAACACTGATCCTTGCTACGCCATTTAAAGCATATATTGATTTTTCCTCAGTTCTGTTTGCTTGCCTGTTTATGTTAAAGATATAAAAATATTCAAGCATGTTTATGAAAATGAAAGATCGGGTTCATTGTTGTTTTCTGTTTTAAAAGAATTCAGTATGTTTTAACGCATAAGTTGTTGTTTTAAAAAAATTGAGCAATCAGATTCTAGTTTATCGAAAGGTTATGAAGTCCTTTCTCCTGGTGAATGGCGATGTCTAGACTTGACTCCGAGTAATCGGCGATGCTGGTCGAATCGGGATTTCGTTCTGGTTAGATAGGCGGAGCTGGTATCTTGGACGTCGTCAAGATGTTGCAACACTAGTTCAACAGCCAATTCTGCTTTTCTACGGTAGCGACAAGGCCCTATGATCAAATCTGAAGTTCCCATGTCGGATCTGAATTTCCCGTCCTATCTGTTTCTTGAGTCAAATCTGTTTTACTCCTAAGACACTGTTTCTACAGTCACATCTGTTTTCCCGTTAGAGACATCAATCCAGAACTCAAATCTGTTTCACGCTAGCACTACTATTCCATAGTCAAATCTGCTTCGATGCTAGCGATGCATTTCTAAAGCCAAATCTGACCACGTTAACGATACTGTTCCTTTACCACATCTGTTTTAACATTAGAGATACTATGGTCGAATCTGTTTCTACGACTAAGATCTGTTTTGCATCCGAATACTATTTTCGTTAGCCAAATTTGTTTTCACCCCAGCGATAAGTCCCCAGTAGTCGTATCTGATGCTCAGTGAGATTTTAAAGAGAAACGAGTTTCAAAATGTAGTGAACCCCGATGATGTTCAAATCTGTTTTCAACCAGATATGAGTTTAAAGGAAGAGAAGTTTAGTTTTAAAGGATTTATGGCGTAGATAACAGACGGTCATAAAGGAAGGGTGAGCAGCTGTCAAGACAGTTGCCCCTTCATAAAGGAAGGGAGAGAAGTCGTCGAGCGTGTCGGTTGCCCCTTCATATAGGGCTTCATGCCATAAAGACTGAATTCAAAGGAGCTTGATCAAGCGCCAAAGGACCTAAGGAGAGCTTCTAAGCCATAAATCACAAGAAAATAATGATGAGATCTGGGTTATTTTCCCGAATCTGTTTTTCGAAAGATGTTTATAATTAAATGCCTTCCTTTAAACTAAGTTATGTTAAGCTATGAATATGTTTGCCTGCATTAAGTGATTTTGTTATCCTCAGATTTTACTTGTTGAGCCTAGAGCTTTTAAATGGTGCATGTGAGACAGAGCTGGGGCAGACGGGCGGCGGGAACTGAACCAGCTGTGGTGGTTGTGTTTATCAATGGCCAGCGATTCCGTGTCTTAAATGTTGTTGGTTTTTATCTTTTGACAAATCTGTATTAGATCCATTACAACAATGTTGGATTCATATAGAATTTCAGTAATTGTAATATCGCACATTGAAATTTATATCAAATCTGTTGTTCAAATCTGTCTCGGCTATTTATACTTGGCGCCAAATTGTGTTTGCGTTTTGAATTTTTCGATGTAAGAAATACAGCTTACAACAATTATCATTCAGCCCTTCTTTTCCTTTTATTGTTTCATTTAACCCAAATCCGTTGACACCCATGGGCGTGGGCGTCACAACTTGGTATCAGAGCATGGTCCTGAGATAAACACACACACTTCCGGTTGGAACAGATTTCTTCGACCGTTTCTCCAGAGCTGTGAGATTTATTTTATGTTTTAGAGCATTTGTATTTTAACTTAGCATGTTCTGATGTTTATATTTTGGTGGATTACGAGCTATAAATTAAGATATCTGGAAGAGGAAGAAGTAGAAGAAACACTTCCTTAGAAGAACCCGACCTAGACAGTAACGCTAGCATTACCCAACTTCTAAGGCTGTTGGTAGAGCAATATGGTTGAGGCAATGGCCAATCTTCGATTGGTAGAGGAGCAAGCCACGATGATCCTCAAGAGAAGTTTAAAAGGCAGAAAACCGAAGGAGTTTAGTGGTACTACAGATCCACTGGTTGCTGAAAGCTGGATAAAGTCGATGGAGGTTATCTTTGAGTACCTCCAGATGCCAGATTTGGATAGGCCCAGGTGCGCTATCTACAAGTTGAGGATGACGCTATGATTTGGTGGGAAGGAGCCAAGCTATCTGTGTATTTGGAAAATCTTACCTGGGGAGATTTCAAGCGAGTATTCTTTGAGCAATACTTCACAGCAGACAAGAGGTCTGAGTTGCAGAGGAGTTTCTAACTTTGAAACAAGGAAGTATGACCGTACAGGAGTATGTGAGGATGTTTGAAAGATGATTATTTTGTGCCTCTTATTGGTAATGATCCAGAAGAGAAGTTGAGCCACGGTGGGAAGGAGCCAAGCTATCTGTGATTTGGTAAAATCTTACCTGGGGAGATTTCAAGCGAGTATTCTTTGAGCAATACTTCACAGCAGACAAGAGGTCTGAGTTGCAGAGGAGTTTCTAACTTTGAAACAAGGAAGTATGACCGTACAGGAGTATGTGAGGATGTTTGAAAGATGATTATTTTGTGCCTCTTATTGGTAATGATCCAGAAGAGAAGTTGAGCCACTTTGTGGAAGGGTTAAAGCCTATGTTCAAGATGAATGTTAGGCTATCTGTGCCTAAGAATTACAGAGAAGCAGTGGATAGAGCCCTGCGAATTGAGAGGGATTGGAAAGATGTGGAGGAAGAAAGGCAACAGAAGAGACAGGCCTTCCAGCAGAAAGATCAGAGGCCGTTTAAGAAACAGAATAAGAATCAGCAGAGGCCCCAAGAGCAGAAACCCCTACCCGTTCAACCCATTAGTGTAGTTCCTGCTAGTAGCAACAGACCAGTGTGTCCCAAGTTCCAGAGAACTCACCCTGGTCCATCCAGACTTGGCCAAAACATCTGTTTTAGATGTGGGTTGCCAGGGCATATGATTAATAATTGCCCAAAGACGAAGCAGCTGGTGACCAGTAGAGCTTTTGTGATGACAGCTGAGCAGGCCAATCCAGATTCGACGGTAGTTACGGGTAAGATCTTGATTGCTGATAAGCCCTCCATAGCTTTGATAGATTCAGGAGCTACCCATTCTTTTATAGCAGCCAAGTTTGCTAAGAAGTTAACCATAAGACCCGACCAAGTAACTATAGTCTTTTGTGTAACGGTACCCTCAGGAGAAGAGTTAGTATCCTACGATCTGTTTCGATATTTAGAACTTAGGCTTCAAGGGTGAGTGATTACCGCAGATTTGATTGTGCTACTGATGCCTGAGTTTGACATGATTTTGGGAATGGAATGGTTGACCAAGTATGGAGTAGTAATTGACTTTAAGTTCCGAACAGTAGTGGTTAACCCACCCAGAGGAGACCTGTTTACGTTTGAGGCCAATCAGATTTGGAGGATTTCGTGCATCATATCAGCTCTTAAGGCTCAACCCTGTTTGAGGAAATGAGGGGTAGGATTTTTAGCAAGCCTAACATCCTTAACTACGATTATTAAACCCCAACTTTCAGACGTAGAGGTGGTAAATGAGTTTCTTGAGGTCTTCCCAGAAGATATCCATGGGCTACCACCAGATAGAGAGCTAGAATTCACAATTGACTTAGTGCCAGGAGCAGCACCTGTATCTAGACCACCCTATCGCCTTGCTCCATATGAGATGAAGGAATTAAAGGAACAGATACAAGATCTACTGGATAAGGGATTCATTAGACCAAGCACGTCACCATGGGGAGCCCCTGTCCTTTTTGTTAAGAAGAAAGATGGGAGTCTGAGGTTATGTATAGATTACCGAGAGCTGAATAAGTTGACAATTAAGAATAAATATCCCCTTCATAGGATTGAGGATCTTTTTGACCAGCTGAAGGGATCGATAGTCTTTTCTAAGATCGATTTGAGATCGGGATACCACCAGTTGAAGATTAAGCCAGTAGATATCTATAAGACGACCTTTAGAACCCGCTATGGTCACTATGAGTTTCTAGTAATGCCCTTTGGACTTACTAATGCACCTTCAGCCTTTATGGACCTGATGAATAGGGTTTTTCAACCATTTTTGGATCAGTTCGTAGTTGTGTTTATAGACGATATCTTAGTGTACTCTAAGACCAGATCTGAGCATGATGACCATCTGAGGACAGTGCTGCAAGTTTTGAAGAGTAAACAGTTGTTTGCCAAGTTCAGTAAATGTGATTTTTGGTTGGAGAAAGTCGATTAGGTCACATTATATCTAAGGATGGATTGGAGGTAGACCCAGAGTAGAAGCTGTACGTGAGTGGCCAGTTCCCAAATATGTTTTAGAAGTAAGGAGTGTCTTGGGTTTAGCCGGATACAATAGGCGATTCATTCAAGGATTTTCGAAGATAGCTGTCCCCTTGCCCTCGCTAACAAGAAAGCAAGTTAAGTATGATTGGACAACAGATTGCCAACGCAGTTTTGACAAGTTAAAACAAGCGTTGATAAAAGCCCCTGTGCTAACTATGCCATCTGATCAAGGGAAGTTTGTGATTTATACAGATGCGTCCAAGTTGGGCTTAGGTGTTGTACTGATGCAGGACCGTAGAGTAATTTCTTATGCCTCCAAACAACTTAAGGATCTTGAGAAGAATTATCCCACCCATGACTTAGAACTGGCAGCAGTAGTCTTTGCCTTGAAGATCTGGAGACATTATCTCTATGGGGAGAAGTGTGAGATATTTACAGATCATAAGAGCCTCAAATACTTTTTCACCCAAAAGGAACTCAATATGAGGCAAAGGAGATGGCTAGAGCTGGTGAAGGATTATGATTGTACAATCAGTTATCGCACAGGAAAAGCCAATGTAGTAGCGGATGCTCTAAGTAGGAAATCTGTTGGATTAACCCAACTCAGCGTCCAGAGACCATTGGCACATGATATTGAGAAGTTTGGAATAGAATTTGTGCCCAGTGGTAGTACTATGATCTGGCAGATCTCACCATATGATTGAATCTGTTAGACCAGATCCGAGAGGGACAGCTGAAAGATGAGCAGCTTCAGAAGTGGGTTAAGCAAGATAGAGAGAGAGATAGAAATCTCTAATTTTTAGAAGAAGGAGTAGTCAGATTTTATGGCCGAATGTGGGTCCCCAAGTCGACACCCTGAGATCAGATCTGATGGCAGAATCCCATACAGCCCCATACTCTCTGCATCCGGGGAGTACTAAGATGTATAAGGACCTCCAGAAGTTGTATTGGTGGACAGGGATGAAAAGAGATATATCCAGATTTGTATCTGAATGTTTAATGTGTCAATTGGTGAAAGCTGAGCACCAAAGACCAACAGGAATGTTGAAGCCCCTGCCTATTCCAGAATGGAAATGGGAGTGCATAGCTATGGATTTTGTGATTGGATTACCCAGGACTGTTCAAGGATATAATTCCATTTGGGTTGTAGTAGACAGACTCACTAAGTCAGCTCATTTCTTACCAGTTAAGACAACATATGATGTGAGAAGATACGCAGATCGGTATGTGAAGGAAATAGTAAGGCTTCACGATGTTCCAATTTCGATAATATCTGATAGAGATCCGAAGTTTACGTCAGCTTTCTGAAAGAGTTTGCATAGAACTTTGGGTACGAAGTTGACTTTTAGCACAGCATTTCATCCCCAGACAGATGGTCAATCAGAAAGGGTGATTCAGATTTTAGAAGATTTACTCCGAGCTTGTATTGTGGATTTTTCAGAGAGCTGGGATTCAAAGCTACCGTTGGTAGAATTTGCGTATAACAACAGTTTCCAATCTTCTATCCAGATGGCCCCATACGAAGCTCTCTATGGTCGCAAATGTAGAACACCACTTCACTGGGATGAGGTAGGAGAACGAGCTGGTTTAGGACCAGATGTGGTAGAGAAAATAGCTACGGCTGTTAGGAAGATTAAAGAGCGGATGAGAGCTGCTCAGAGCAGACAGAAGAGTTGTGCAGATAATAGACGACGGGACCTAAGTTTTGAGGTTGGTGACCATGTGTTTTTGAGAGTATCTCCAATGAAAGGGAGTAATGCTTTTTGGAAAGAAAGGAAAATTGAGTCCCAGATATATTGGGCCTTATGAGATTCTGGAACGAGTAGGAACATTGGCTTATCGCTTAGCATTGCCCCCGCATCTGTCTTCAGTGCATAGTGTTTTCCATGTGACAGCTTTGAGGAAGTATATTCCCAACCCGTCGCACGTAGTAAGCCATGAGCCAATTCAGTTAGCACCAGATCTGAGTTACGAAGAGAAACCTGAGAGGATTCTTCTTCGAGAGATTAAAAAGTTGAGAAACCGTAGTATACCTATGGTTAAGGTGCAGTGGTCTAACCAAACAGAACGAGAAGCTACGTGGGAGACCGAAGCTGATATGTTTAGCCTTTACCCAGATCTGTTTGGTAAGTAAATTTCGAGGACGAAATTCCCATAAGGATGGTAGAGTTGTAACGCCACGAAAATCCATAGGACCACAATTTTAACCCTTTTTAATTTTAAGTGCCATGTTGATATTTCTAGATTTTAGATTTCAGCTTTAAGTTCATTCTAATCGTTTGAAAGGTTGATTTCAGATTTTAGACTTGAGACACGATGTGGAAGGTTTCTAGGCAGATTTTGCCTCAAGCACAAGACACGAGCAGAATTCAGATTTTGTTCGAAAATGCTTTTAAATTGAGCAAATTGTTCTCTTCAAAATCCTTTGGCGAAATTTCTAAATTTAAAACAGTAGATGGGAGCTTTTTGCAAATCTTTCGAAAAGGACAAATAGTTGGTAGGAATCTCATGCCTACTCGAATGTTTTCACCTAATGCCAATTATGCTCTTTTATATGATTGTTTACGTGAAGTTTGAGTTCACTTTCATTTGTAAAAAGAAAATCTTTCGTTCTCCCAAAACTCTCTGGAGCTCGTCGTGGTGCTTGAGGAGGATTTCTGCAGGAACCAACTATCTCCGTGTTTCCAGTGTTAAGGCAAGTAAAAGCTGATCCTTGCTACGCCATTTAAAGAATATATTGATTTTTCCTCAGTTCTGTTTGCTTGCCTGTTTATGTTAAAGATATAGCAATGTTCAAGCATGTTTATGAAAACGAAAGATCGGGTTCATTGTTCTTTTCTGTTTTAAAATAATTCCAGTATGTTTTAACGCAGAAGTTGTTGTTTAAAAAAAACATTGAGCACTCAGATTCTAGTTTATCGAAAGGTTATGAAGTCCTTTCTCCTGGTGAATGGCGATGTCTGGACTTGACTCCGAGTAATCGGCGATGCTGGTCGAATCGGGATTTCGTTCCGGTTAGATAGGCGGAGCTGGTATCTTGGACGTCGCCAAGATGTTGCAGCACTAGTTCAGCAGCCAATTCAACTTTTCTACGCTAGCGACAAGGCCCAATGATAAAATATGAAGTTCCCATGTCGGATCTAAATTTCCCGTCCTATCTGTTTCGTGAGTCAAATCTGTTTTACTCCTAAGAAACTATTTCTACAGTCACATCTGTTTTCCCGTTAGCGACATCAATCCAGAACTCAAATCTGTTTCACGCTAGCACTACTATTCCATAGTCAAATCTGCTTCGATGCTAGCGATGCATTTCTAAAGCCAAATCTGATCACGTTAACGATAATTTTCCTTTACCACATCTGTTTTAACATTAGCGATACTATGGTCGAATCTGTTTCTACGACTAAGATCTGTTTTGCATCCGAATGCTATTTTCGTTAGCCAAATTTTTTTTCACCCCAGCGATAAGTCCCCAGTAGTCGTATCTGATGCTCAGTGAGATTTTAAAGAGAAACGAGTTTCAAAATGTAGTGAACCCTGATGATGTTCAAATCTATTTTCAACCAGATATGAGTTTAAAGGAAGAAAAGTTTAGTTTTAAAGGATTTATGACGTAGATAATATACGGTCATAAAGGAAGGAAGAGCAGTCGTCGAGCATCTCGATTGCCCCTTCATATAGGGCTTCATGCCATAAAGACTGAATTCAGAAGTAGCTTTGTGAAAACCCAGAAAAAAAATATTCGGTTCGGTCAACTCAGATTTCGTCGGTCAAATCAGATCCCTCTTGGTCAACTCAGATTTCGTCGGTCAACTCAGATCCTGTTCGGTCAACTCAGATCCTGTTCGGTCAACCCAGATCTTGTTCGGTCAACGCAGATTCGTGACAGTCAACTCAGATTCTGGATAATCAGCAGCCAACTTAGATTCTGGATAACCAGCAGTCAACACAGATTCTGTACAGTCAACAGTCAACTCAGCTATGACTGGTCAACTGAGCTATGACTGGTCAACTCAGCTTTGGACGATCAACTCTGCTTTGACCAAGGAAATTCAGATTTGGCAAATTCAGATTTGGCGACGAAAATTCAGATTTGGCTCACGAATTTCAGCAAGCTCTTCACGCGTACAGAGCAAATCTTGCAATTGTAACTGCCAATTTTGAGGGATTAATGGCCAATTAAGAGACTCAAATCAATGCCTACACTAATGCTCTCGTAACAGCCATTTTAATGGCCATAAAATCAGGAAATTAAGGCTTTAATGGCTGCCCTTTTGACTCCCACTCCTTCACCTCTAAATACCTCACTGTAGCATCAAAGGACCCACACTCACTCCAAAAATTTCGTAAAACACCAGTAGGCTTCCACGTTGAAATCTGCACAAGCTGTACCAGATTTCGTGCCTTGAACCAATCAAGCTTCAGATTACAGTAAGTGGGCTTTTGCTATGATATTCGTTTGATATATTATATATTATACATGTTAAAAAACATGTTTTGAACCTACTGTTCGAGCACTTGTTCCGTATCAGATTTCGTTGTGTCAAGTTCATGATATGAATTATGCTCTGTTTTAGCACTGATGTTTCTGTCGTAATATGGGTCTACGGAATATTCCGCACTCCGAGTTACGTGGTGTAACTATGGCCTCGACCCCTTAGATGAGTAAAAATTAGGGACTGATTAGTAAATCATAGAAACGAATTAACTATCATTGCTACCTGTTCTGTGATATGCTCTGCTCAGTTCTGTTACATGTTCTGTCCCAAGTCTGTATATGTATATGTATATTTTTTTATGCTCGAATAGTATCCCCTACTTGCTGAGTGTTTCCCCAAACACTCACCCCTTACTTCTCCACCCAGATAAGAAAGAAGAACAGGTTGAAGAAGAGGAACAAGAGCTGTTCTGGGGCTGGTGAAGACTTCGTTTTTGTTAATTTTATTTTTTTCGCTTCTGCAATTCTCTGATTTTCAGTTGTAAAGACGATTATTTTGGTTATGTAAAAGACTGGTTTTGAGCTATACTATGAGGTTTAATATTTTACAATTTTATATTTAATATTGCCGATGTCATGAGTCTCGATCTCGGGGCGTGACATTGTTGGTCCCCGGAAATAGGATTAAGAAGATCAGCAGGCGCTGTTTTGACAACCATTGAAAATTTTGCGCGCTGCCGATACAAACTTGAGCTGCAATAGCTCGTTGTTCTTGAACATTTATAATAAACAGAGCACCGGAGACAGATCTGGTATGATTTAAAAATCATGCGGAAAATACCAGAACTGAATCCTATATTTAAAAACAACTCAAACAGATTTATGTACAACATAAATCTGTTCGAGACTTGTGTGCTTGTGTGCTGCTGAAATGCGATGCTAAGATGCTGAACTGTTTATGCGTGCTAAATAAGAGCAAATGCTGAATGCTGTTATGCGATGAATGCGATGTGCTGAATTATAAACATGCAATGCTAAAGTAAATGCTTGCTGAATGAATAACAGAACACGATACAAGGCAGCATATTTGTTTCTGGAAGTTCGGATATCAACATCCTACATCTCCCCTTCTTCCACCTCGGAAGGATACACTACTTCATAACTGCACATCAGCCGCAACTGTGTGACTAACAACATACACAAGAGTTTTATGTCTTCATGCTTGGACGGGATCTGTGAACATATTTCGAGATTCATTCACAAACATATGTGAATGAATCCGGGTGTGTGAGATTGATACAATGAACGCTCAACTCTCTGTTTTTCTCACACACGAGGGACATGCTCTAACAAGCTAATCTAGACTTAGCAATCAACACTCGTGAAAAGCTCCTCTCTAATGGCGGTCGATTGCTTCGTCTATCTCTTCTTTTTCCCTCTGTTGGTGCACTGTATAAACAATGTAACTCTACCACAGTATGTAGTAGCACCAACTGAACGAACGCGTAGCGTCTCGTTCACTATCGACAGACACTTCTTCAATGGGCGTTGCCTCGAATATATAGCCTCTGTAAAAATATCTTCCCGTTGGAAAGCTTCCAAAACTCTTCAGCGCTCCAGAAGGCTATCTTGTCTTCTTTCCACTTTAATGCAACGCTCCTCTGTAAAGTAGTACTTGCGTCCTTTTCTTTTTGCAGGCTTCTGTCGCTTTCTTCATTTGAATTGAGCTCAGCAGTTGACATTCAGCTCTTCGCAACTCTTCGTAAGTTGTCAACTGCTTCGCTCCTGCTGATTCAAGTCGACTACTGCTTCTCTTGCGCTTCTGCTGAATCTTGCGACTGAATCTTGCGACTGGATTTCACAACTACTGGAAGCGTAGCAACAGCTGATACAAATAAGTTCTCGACTGGAAGTACTGTTGCTACCTGCTGATTCTTCGCGCCTGCTGATTGAACATAAGCGCAAAGTCTTCCTGCTGAATCTTTAGCGCAACAGCAAAACGCTGTCGTATCAACTCATGTAAACGACATCGTTTTGCTATCGCTATCTTCAAATATCTTCTGCTGGTTGCACTGTAGCTCCCTGCTGATGAACAGTAGCTCTCTGCTGAATATGATGACGTCACCTATGACGTCATCAGCACTAATCCATCTGCTGAA
The DNA here is from genome assembly GCA_001598015.1 of Dorcoceras hygrometricum. Classification (NCBI taxonomy): domain Eukaryota; kingdom Viridiplantae; phylum Streptophyta; class Magnoliopsida; order Lamiales; family Gesneriaceae; genus Dorcoceras; species Dorcoceras hygrometricum. The sequence continues at coordinate 46,229 of KQ995298.1, forward strand.
TCTCCACACGACGTCGCTTCATCTTTCGCGCTTTGCTTCATCTGCTGATTCTCAA
>KQ995298.1:46873-57567 GCA_001598015.1 Dorcoceras hygrometricum
AATCTTCAGCGAGCTCTCTATTCACGTACCAGCCTGGTTCACTTGCTCTTTAGCGCTTGCAGCTGATCTTCATCATCTGCTGGATTATTATGCTCCAGCTGGTTTCTCTTTGGCCTACGCCTGATTACGAACAGGTGAATCAACTTTGGACGTCTCCATTGCTAATCCAGCTGCCGATCCATGAACGCACCACAGCTGATCTTCATCATCTGCTAGATTATTATGCTCCAGCTGGTTCAACTTTGGCCTACGCCTGATTACGAACAGGTGAATCAACTTTGGACGTCTCCATTGCTAATCCAGCTGCCGATCCATGAACGCACCAAACCAACTGCTGAACATTCATTGTGAACCATCTGCTGGACATATTCTTCGACCTGAAATCTGCGCACTTAAGTAGAATTGTTAGAATCACAATAACAGGTTTTGTGTAATTCAAAACTTAATCAGGATCTGTCAAAACAGATCCAACAGACATTTTAGTGGTATCAGAGCTTACCAGGTTCATAATCCGGCTGGGAAACCAAATTTGAAATTTTGCAAGGTCCGGGACGAATTTCATATTTTGGCATGAGACCAGTGCTACACCCTCCGAAATGGCCCAATGAGAAATACACACTTATTTGTGATCTAAGGCGCTTTTTGGCCAAATTCCTTCGTATAGGCCTCCAAAATCGCGTTTTTGCCATTTTTGGAAAGATTTGAAAATTCCATAACTTTTTGTACAGGACTCCGATTTCAGTTCTGTCGACTGTTCTGTAATCCCTATGGCTAGTACTTTCAGTTTATGGAATAACCTCACAACTTTCTATTTTTGGAAATATCTTCGATTTTAGGAAATGGCACCCTCTGCTCCCCGTACTCGTGCTGCTGCTGCCCTTCGCATGAAGCAGATTGCCCTTGACAACCAAAGCTGTACGATTAGGCGTCTTAGAGTCCAACTAGCAACCGAGAGACGATGGCTAGCTACTATAAAGAAAGAACATGAGAGTACCCAAGTAGCATTAGAAGCCTCACACAAGACCATTTTCGGACTCACTGAGATAGGCCTTTACATGTCAAAGAAAATTGAGAGGGTGAAGGCAAGGAAACAACATATTAGGGAGAGCCACTTGGAATGCCATCAAAAGATGCAAGCTCGCATCCAAGCGGCCGAAGATACGATTCAAGAGCAACACCTAATCATTGAGGCCCTGGTAGAGGAGAAAGCTAGTCTACTTCAAACAATCCAAGGTCTGAAGGAAGAGAACGGTGCTCCTGCTCCATTCGATGATGAATGGGAGGAAGAAGCGGAGGAAGAACCGGAAGAAGAAGGACTTTAGGATATTCATATGGGCGAGGGAAGATTGATGATTAATAGAATATGTTTATGATTGATGATTAATAGAATATGTTTATCTTTCAAATAAGCCTTGTATTCAATTCATCCTTCTATTCAAAATTTGCTTATCCCTTCATGATATAGTATTCTCGATCGTTTCACATTTGTACGCATCCATTCTTAGCAAGCTTTCCTATGGCAGAATATGGCAGGAAACCGGAGAAGTGACAGTAACAATGGAGGTGAAGGATCCTCCAATTCAAGAACTGGTCTTAGCAGAGAAGACCTGATGGCAATAGCTACTATAGTTGCCACGACTCTCCAAGGGTTGGTCAACCCCAACAATAACCAAGCTCCACCTCCTACTCCTCCACCTCATGGGACTAAGTACTACTACGAGTCCCTTCGCAAGAAAAAAGCCCCCACCTTCGATGGGAGCCCTGACGCTGAAGTTGCCTAGACTTGGATGAAAAACATAGAAACGCAACTTCGACTACTGGAAGTTCCAGACGCTGTCAAGGTAGATGTCGTAACACCAATCCTCGACGGTAAAGCTGGAAAATGGTGGGAAACAGTCGAGCCAACCATGACTGCAAATGGACAAATCACGTGGAAAAGGTTTCGGGAAGCATTCTTGAAACAATACTTTCCCATGGAAGTCATAATGCAACGGCTCCGCGAGTTTGAAACCTTCACTCAGACTGCATATATGTCGGTAGTAGAGTATACCTCCAAGTTCAATTCATTGGGCACCTATGTCCCAACGATCATGGCAGATAATACTCTGAGGATGCATCGATTCAAGAAGGGTCTGAATAGTTGTATCCAGTCAGCCCTTGCAGTCTACCAAGCCACAAGCTTTGAGGACTTAATGGGAGCTGTAATCCGAGCAGAGACTACATAAAGAGACGGGAGGATGACAAGAAGAACAAACGCCCCCTCAATGCTCAGACTTCACACGGTGGGCCCAAGACCAAGCGGTCAAACCTCAACAACCACGGCTCAACACCTGCACCGAATAGCCAAATGTTTCCAACTTGCACCTCTTGCGGTCACCATCATAGTGGAGATTGTCGCAAGCAGAGTGGTGCATGCTTTAAGTGTGGAATTGGGCCACCGGATTGTTTGCTCGTGTGTTTGCAATGACACAAGAAGAAGCTGAAGACGCCAGTGACGTGGTGGCAGGTACCATTTTTATCAATAAGCTACCTGCTTCTGTGTTGTTTGATTGTGGTGCTACCCACTCATTCATATCTAGGAGATTTGCTAAGAAGTTAGGGCTAGAGCCTGAAATTCTATGTGAACCATATAGAGTAGCAACTCCTACCAACGCTACCATTGAAACACATAAGATCCATCGGGATTGCAAGATAGCCATAAACGACCATAAATTTTCTGCAAACCTGATACAACTCAACATGGTCGAGTTTGACACCATATTAGGGATGGATTGGCTATCTAAGAACCATGAATTGGTAGATTTCCGAGATAAGATTGTGAAACCCCAAGCCCCTAACCAAGAGGAGCTGATATATTATGGGAAGAACAAGGAGCAAAAGTCCCTACTTTCTGCTGCCCAAGCATTTTTCTTGGCATTGATACATGAAGTAAAATAAGGAGACGAACTCAAGATAGAAGACATCCCAGTGGTGCAAGAGTTCGCAGATGTGTTTCCAGGGACGGCCCCAATCTCCAAGGCACCCTATCGGATGGCACCTGCAGAACTCAAGGAGCTCAAGGATCAACTACAAGAACTGCTAGACAAAAATTAGATCAGACCCAGTGTGTCACCTTGTGGAGCTCCAGTGTTATTTGTCAAGAAGAAGGATGGAACTATGAGATTGTGCATCGACTACAGAGAGTTGAACAAGATCACAATCAAGAATAAATATCCTCTCCCAAGAATTGATGACCTCTTTGATCAACTCATAGGAGCTACAACCTTCTCCAAGTTAGATTTGAGGTCGGGTTATCACCAACTGAAGATCAAGGCTGAGGATGTTCCAAAAATTGCATTTAGAACAAGGTATGACCATTACGAATTCACGGTGATGCCATTTGGTCTAACCAATGCACCGGTGGCCTTCATGGATCTCATGAACCGTGTATTCAAACCGTTCCTCGACAAATTTGTGGTGGTGTTCATAGACGATATACTTGTGTATTCACCAAGTGAAGAAGAACACAAAGAACATCTTCGACTTACCCTTAAAACCCTGAGGAAAAAACAACTGTACGACAAGTTCAAGAATGTTAGGATAAAATTTATTAAGTATTGGTGATAACAAAATAATATAAGTACTGAAGTTAAGCTAGATCTGGACAGACAGACGATGATATCAACTACGTATTTGGAACATAGCATAATTCAGTCGACAGGTTGAAACTCAGCTGATGGTTGTTAAGTGGAAATATTCAGATGTTGCGTTGATATTTTCATATGATAGATATCAGATGTTGATATTCTGGATTATTTCAGAGGTTTAATTATTACAGGTTATCAGTTTCTGGTACTGGATCAGCCGTTGGATTTCTACGATAGCATTTGGTATTCAATCAGCCGTTGGGATAAACTCAGCCGTTGGTTAGTAATCAGCAGTTGTTTTAGTTTCAGACGCAAGTTGTTGAGTGTTAGCATATTTCGTTGAAGATTGCAAAACGACAGCGTTTGGATAAGTTGAAACGACAGCGTATTGGATTAGCGCTAGAATTCAGCCGATGGGTTTTGCATATAATCATCTACTAGTATATCAGTCGTTGCTATATCAGCCGTTGGTATTTCAGCTGTTGGACAAATCAGGTGATGAAGTGTTCAGGCGTTGTAACCAGCCGTTACGTCATAAAGGGAGATATTTCAAGCGATCAGCTGGTGCATATTTTCAAGAGTTGAAGCTATCACCTGGTGCATACTTTCAGACGTTCAAGTCATCAGCTGATGTACAAACAATGAATTGATTCAAATTCGATCATATACTCAAATTGGAAAAGATCGATGGCCACAACATAATCGTACAATTGCCTGGAATTAAGGAGACAAAGACGGTACTATTTTGGGTAAATAGTACATATTTACGGAGGTCGTTATATGGTGATTGCACAAATATGGAAAACGACAATCTAGTTCTGACGATGTGCAATTTACCATTTGGTGGAGCAGGATATACGGTTACAAATCAACAGATTTCAAAAAGGGATTTTATTTTCCTTTACAGAGTTAATCGATCGTTGTGAACGAAGACTATAAATAGCAGGAGTTTGAATTGAAGAACAACTTTTTCTCTCAACCTCTTGCCGTCACTCTGCCAATTTTACGAGCGCATTACAATTTGAAGTTATTCTCAAAAAGCTCACAACTCGAAGAACTTTCAACAAGCCTTCATAGATTTACCTTCGAGTTTATTCTCTGGTTCAATCTTTTGAATCGTGTTTCGTTGTTTAGAAACCAGAGAACTTACAGCACTCAATAGATTTGTATTCAATCGTTGTATTCATTGTTGAGTCTGTAAACGCGCTGTCTAAAAGCCGTTTGAAAAATATCATTCTAAGTGTTGTAAAACCAGCAGCTGCGTCTGCGTGATTGTTTGTGGAGTTTCTAGGAGTTCACCTTGAGCGAGGCTCGGTGATCGGGTGTTTGTAGAAGGCCTGCAACCATCAAATCTTCTAGTGAAACCTTCCTGAAAAGGAAGAAGGGGAGACGTAGGATATTTATATCCGAACTTCCAGAAACAAACTATGTCCCTTAACTCGTTACATTACGCATTATTTACTGTTTACACTATTCACTGATTAATCGGTTTCTTTCCGCACATTTTTGTTAACCGAGAAATCAGCCTTTAAAACTGAGATACCTTAAGTCTGGTAACTCGGACTTAAGTTAAGTGGTGCTTGTAAAAATAGTTTTAAATGGTTTCAAAAATTTAAAAATACCAAGGAGTTCATTCAACCCCCCTCCCTTCTGAACTCCTAGGCCTGTTTTCGTGCCATATTGATCCTATCAATTGGTATCAGAGCCTGCGCATCTCAGTTATTGAACAGTTGTTATTTGTGCTTTATTATATCTCAATATGTCTACTTCTCACAACAAGATTCCCATGTTTTACAAGGAGGACTACGATGATTGGAAGATTCGCATGCAGGCACGTCTGGCTGCTCTTGATGATGAAATGTGGGTGGTTATCACTGAAGGGCCGTTGAAGATAATGAAGCCGAATCTAGCTTTTGCTATATCCAATGGCGAGCCTCAGTTCCTAGAGAAGAGCAGACATGAGTACACCAGTGAAGACAATAAGAAAGCCAATCTGGACAATGTGGCCAGGGACATTCTATACAAGACGCTGGACAAGGACAAAAACATGTTCAGCAAAATAAAAACCTGCGCCACAGCTAAAGATATTTGGGAAAAGCTAACTCAAATATGTGAAGGAAGCGACGAAACAAAATAGAACAAGCTGACGATCGCTCAGCAGAAGTATGAATCCATCAAGATGAAGGATGGAGAGACGATGACTGAGTTTGATGAAAGGTTCAGCGCTGTGGTAATAGAGCTGACCAGTCTTGGAAAAGAGTACAGTAATCGCGAGCTGGCGTTGAAGGTCATGAGAGCGTTGCCCAGGGAGTGGGACGTAAAGACAATGGCGATGAGGGAGTCCAAAGATTTGAACAAGCTGGAACTTCAAGACCTCTTCGCAAATCTTAAAGCTTATGAGTTCGAGTTGGAAACAAGAGCTGAAGCTGCTCCATCAACATCCCAGCCGACAAAAGCACTAGCTGCTACAACTACTGAACAGTGCTCTCCAAGCACAAGCACGACAGCTGATCAACTCAGCGATGACGTCATGTCCCTCTTCGTCAAGAAGTTTGGGAAATACTTGAGAAGATCCTATAACCCTTCTACTCCTTACAATAATCATAAAAATTATAAAGATGTATCTGATATGAAATGCTTTAACTATGAACGTCCAGGGCATTTTGTAGCTGAGTGCAACCGACCCAAGAAAGACGATAGATACAAGCGAGATGACAAAAGAACTGATGATAGATACAAGAAGGAGGATTGATACAACAGAGATGACAAATCAGATGAAAGAGCTGTGGACAGATCGAAGGAGAGATCCAAAGATAGACGGATGAGGACGAGAGGTGACAAAAGATCCAGCCGGAAGCATGATCGCAAAGTACTGGTGGCTGAGGAAAGCACCAAAAGCTGGGCGGACACTGATTCAGAATCTTCATCCAGCAGCTCATCATCCAGCGATAGTGAACAGGAGGAGGTTCACTGTCTAATGGCTGACCAAACATCAGATGACGAGGTATTTGACTTCTCTAATGTTGAATTTACACGAGAAGACCTTGTCAGTGCACTAAACGACATGGTCAAAGAGTACAGGAAGCTTTCTCACACATTCGAGGATGTTAAAGCTGAAAACATTGATTTTGAAAAATAGTTCAGCTGAACCATGTGTTGTTAAACTTTTGGTGAAGCTGACAGTTTGAAAATCGAGCTGAGTAAGCTGACAACTGAGAATGAATTGTTGAGAGAAGAGTCTAGTGAGCTCAAAGCTGAAATTGAAAGTCTAAATGAGCTTGTGAGCTCCTGGAACCAGTCTTCTCGTTCTCTCCATAAGCTGCAAGAAAGCCAAAAGCCAGTGAATGATAGAACTGGTTTGGGTTTCAATAGTAGTGACAGCAGTGAAGGAGAAACGAGTACTCAATCAACACTAAATGAGCTTGTGAGCTCCTGGAACCAGTCTTCTCGTTCTCTCCATAAGCTGCAAGAAAGCCAAAAGCCAGTGAATGATAGAACTGGTTTGGGTTTCAATAGTAGTGACAGCAGTGAAGGAGAAACGAGTACTCAATCACAGCTGGCACATGACAAGTTCAATAAGATGAGCTTTGTCAAAGCCAACGTGGTATATGATCCATGTGAGTCGATGACATATAATGACCAGACTCCTCAGAAGTTGAACCATAAAGTAAAAGCTGGTATCGGATTTCAAAAACCTGAGAACTCCAAGCCAAGCTGGCTAAAGAACAAACTGGACAAAGACAAAGAAAAAGCTGGTCGAAAGTCATTTGTTCCTAACCAGTCATGGCGTAGTTCAAAGAAGGTAAAATCTGGTTGGAAAAAGGTTCAGCATAAAAAAGATCTAAATGGTCAAAGTATGAAATCAAAGCTCAACAGATCTCACAATACTTATGCACAGACCCTTATGGACTATCATATTGGGAAAGCTGTCAAAGTAATTCAAGTATGGGTCCCGAAAGGGGTAATCCTATCTGGAACCAAGTAAAATTGGGTACCAAAAGCTGGTTTTATGATTACATGACAACAGGTACGAACCAGCTGATTAATCAACATTGTGGTATCTGGATAGCGGCTGTGCATGACATATGACAGGAAATCAAAAGCTGTTATCAGACGTCATTCCAAAGGCGCAAAGATAGTCTTTGGTGATAACGCATACGGTAACACTGTGGGTAAGGGTAAGCTTATCCACGGTAACATTTCTATCTCAGATGTATTAGTTGTTGATAATTTACGTTACAATCTGATTAGCATTAGTCAGCTGTGTGACAAAGGTTATACAGTCCAGTTTGAAAAACACACATGCACGGTTCAGAGTCCAAGTGGTCTGACTGTATTGGTAGGAAAACGTTCGGGGAATACCTACATTATCGATTGGTCAGATCAGCTGGAATCTGAGCAGTTGTGCCTTGCAGCTGGTTCTTCCAAGAGCTGGCTGTGGCATCAAATAATGAATCATCTTGCATTCAAAACACTTGCTAAATTGAGTCAACGTGATATGGTTTCTGGTCTGCCAAAAATCAGTTTTTCTATGGATAAGATCTGTGCAGCCTGTCAGCTGGGTAAGAAAATTAAATCGACTTTCAAAAATAAAGGTGGAAAACGTTCTACCCATTGCCTTGAGCTCTTGCATATGGATCTTTTTGGTCCTATTTCCGTAACGATCTTAGGGGGAACGAATTACACCCTTGCAGTCGTTGATGATTTTACAAAATATACTTGGGTGTTGTTTTTAAAAGCAAAATCTGAAACCGCCGATCAGCTGATACGTCTTTTGAAATGTTTACAAAATGACAGATCTTGTTCAGTCAATCGGATAAGAAGTGATCGCGGTACTGAGTTCTTTAATTTAAAATTAACTTCTTATCTGGAAGACATAGGATAAAGCATGAGCTTTCAGCAGCTAGAACTCCTATCTGAAACCGCCGATCAGCTGATACGTCTTTTGAAATGTTTACAAAATGACAGATCTTGTTCAGTCAATCGGATAAGAAGTGATCGCGGTACTGAGTTCTTTAATTTAAAATTAACTTCTTATCTGGAAGACATAGGAATAAAGCATGAGCTTTCAGCAGCTAGAACTCCTCAGCAAAACGGGTTAGCTGAAAGGAGAAACCGCATTTTAAAAGAAGCTGCTAGATCTATGATTGCATATTGCGGTATTTCACAAAAATTCTGGGTGGAAGCAGTTAACACAGCGTGTTATACTCAGAACATATCGATGATTAATAGGATGCACGATAAAACCCCATATGAGATCTGGCTGTTGGGGATCCGGATCCGCCCCCCGGCTAGGCAGCGGAAGAAAAAGAAACAGGTGCCGGGAGGCGATCAATACGAAAAATCAGACAATTCAATAATCGTCATACATAGGGCGTTTTAGCATGTTACCTTGCTGGCACTTGTGCCTGGCTCCAACCGGTGTTTCAAGAACCCGGCTCTTCTCGGTAGATTGCGGTAGTTTACGCCAATCCGGTCCACGACCAGATCCGAGACTCCTTCGTCAGGCTGCACTAGAAGCCCTGAAGAGATCAGCATGAACGAATACTCCTCGAAAAACTAGGCCGGAACAATTTCCGGCGAAGTGGCGGCGGCGGCGGGCGGCGACGGGCGGCGCACGGCGGCGGCGGCGAGGATCATGTAGAGAGGAGGCGGCAGTTTAATGCTTAGGGTTAGGGTTTGCAACAATTGTATTGTGTAATTATGAAGTCTAATAATCATAATTAAATAGAGTGTTGGACTTGGACCGGTCCAACGGGCTCGGGTCCAACAATGAACATTCAGTTCATCTCCAACATCGAGACTTCATCGTAACTCCGATCGCCGATCAGATCGGACCGATCGACTCAGTTTCCAAAACTGAATAATATGATCTAAAAAACCATTTTTCAGAACCCCAGTGCAAAATGACCGTTTTGCCCCTCAACAGCGGGAAACCCCGGTTTGACCCCTGTTGACTTTTAGGAAGTCGCACTTTCAGAAATCCTCTTCTCGTGCTCAACACATTGAGCTGAGTATCCGTGCAGGAATCTCGAATCTAGTACTTGTGTGACCCTCAATGGTTTAGGGATACAGCTAGCCGTGGACCCACAACCATTGCGGCTCCGGAATCACAATTTCGGACTTGCCCAACGGATCATGGTAAAGTGTCTAGAACCATCGCCCCATGATCCCCTAGGTATCACTGATAGTGCCTGCAAGAACCAGTCGGTCGTGGTTAGCGTACAGTACGGTCCTTTCAATCCATATATCCCGATTAGATCAACGACCATTGGTAAATCGAGAGTCGCTATAGATCCGATAGCTATGCATATATCTTGGAGATCGAATAGTGACATCGCGAGTGTAACTAGGTAAACACATTTACCTAAAACACTTCTAGTACTCTGGCCAGAGATTTATACACTATTATCCCCTCAGATAGCATAGGATATCCACGCATGTCTGCGAGCGGTGAATCCTCGACAACGATGCATCGACTCCTACATGCATCGGGGTCTCACCCAATCCCGACGCCTTATGACCCCAAGTGAGTCGGCAAACGGGTCAAAGTGAGACGCCTATCATGTAGAGTCTCAATGACGTTTCGAGTCGTGAGGACTAATCAGTACAACAAAAACCTCGGACTTATCCACTCGATAAATGGTAACCACTTGGAAAGTCCGAAGGAGGGTAGTTCGATAGATCACCAGGTCACTATCTATCTGCATGCTCAGAACATCACAATGTTCCCTACCAATGAAACATGGTACTTCGCATCGCAGATACTAGTCTCGAACTCGGGCGGCCTTATCCTCATTTTGACGGCCCAATCGACTAGGAACATGTTCAGAATGCACAGCGACTATTAGATGTGTTTCATGATAGCCGTCATACCCACTATCACATCTAACATACGCTTCAGTGCATTCTAGGTCTTTACTCAACACAATTGTAAATCATTACACACATAATGAAAGTAAAGAATGCCATATAAGAAAATGCGAATATCATATATAAAGATCGTTTGTACAAGAGTCTATAAAACCCACACGCCACAAGTTGTCTAGTTGGGCATCTACTCTAACA
>KQ995298.1:95988-118882 GCA_001598015.1 Dorcoceras hygrometricum
GCCTGAAAGTCCAACGCTATCGTCGGAGTGGTGACTACCGGATTCGAGTGTCTACCACCGAGCTGTGATGGGCTGACGGGCCCCGATGATCACGGACCGATGATTTCCACCGGCTGATTGGCTGTGTGTGGTATAGAGGCCTGATTTGAGTTTCCAGTTTATAGACTGGTTGAGCGATCGTGGTATAGAAGCTTGATTTGAGTTGCCAGTTGATAGACTGGTCTAGCTATCCGATTTTTTGATAGCCCTCATGCATTCATAGCATTGATTTATAGCATGTTGCATGTTTATCTGCTTTGATAGCTCTTCGTACTGAGGCTTGACCTCGTACTTGTTTCCTGCTTTTGTTTTGTTTGGGTCTGTGTTGCCCATTTGCAGGAGCGTTAGGTAATCAAGCTGGGCCGAGTGGAAGTTCAGCTGGTCGATCCCCGCGTCCCTGAGTCCCAGTCTATATATGATATGTATTGAACCGGGGGATGCCCCGTGTTATCATGTATTGGGAAATTTTTATTTGGTTGAAATACTTGTTGTGTTGGAGTTTGAGTCAACTCGTATTTTGTTATCGCTATTTTGAATGTATGATTTGAAGTTCAGGCCTATTGTATTTCAAAAATTTTTAAGCCCTAATTTTAAGCTTCCGTGTTTATGCGCTTATTATGTGTTAATTGTTAGTAATTAGCACGGGGCCTGACAGAACAGGCAAAAGCACACGGTCTTACGTGGAAGAAGACGTGTTGCTCGAAGTTTTTTGAAGAGCGCCCACGTGATCGCGGTGCCGTCATAGCCAGAACCAACACCAACACTCCATCTAAGTGCTGGATTAGAACTATGATTCTCGTTGATGGAGTTTGGGTTGTTGAACCATGCAGTGATCACTGGGTGAAGATCCCTAAGCCGATTGTACATAATGAAGTTCCGCGACAACTTTCTTATGAAGACACTTTCCAGCAGTCAGTACATTTTTTTAAGTTGATGAAAAAGAGATGGGCGGATGTGTTTTTAGCAGTTTGTGAATTCTTCGTTTCCGGAAAATTGCTACCAGTAGGTTCAGTTAACTTTTGTTGATCTCTTGAGATTGTTGAGCCATTTTCTTGTTTTGTCTCTCGACAACCGACTATTCTCTCTCTCAGATTATCTCAGTTTTGCACAGTTTCTGTTCAATACAGATTATTCAATGGGTTAAGTATCGCAGACATTCGTAGTTTTGTTTCGTCTATTGTTTTTGAGAGGACGGCGTTGCGAGATGTACAGAGAATTCAGAGTTCAGTTTCTGTTTTTCCCAGTGTACAGAGTTCTTTTGTTTCAGCAGCCAGTCAAAATGCATAGTTAGCATTCAATTCAGTTGTTGGGGATGAGGATAAGCAGATGGACATCGATCAACGATTAGCCTCTCCAACCACCACAGCTGATTCTTCCATGAACTTTAGTGACAATGACATTCTTTTGGGAGATGATTCAACTCCAAATCAGCCTTCTCTACCGACTGTCTCTAATCTTTCGACTTATCTTGATGATTTCAAAACCCTTTTATGGCAGCGCCTTGATGCTCATTCAGAGGATATCAGGCATATTGGTGATTCTCACAACGACGTATTATCCAGGCTGAACACGCTTGACAAGGGCTTTCGTGACGCTCTGCTACAACAAGGAGAAGACCTTCGAAAGTTGATTCAAAATGTTCGACAAGATGGCCGCACTCTCGATGATGTCCAGACCCTTCGTTTCAATGAGTTTAGGAAAGGTTTTCTAGGGCTTTCGTGACGCTCTGCTACAACAAGGAGAAGACCTTCGAAAGTTGATTCAAAATAGTTCGACAAGATGGCCGCACTCTCGATGATGTCCAGACCCTTCGTTTCAATGAGTTTAGGAAAGGTTTTCTGGCTCACAGTGCTGCTGCCACTGCTGATTCGATGGATTTTCGAAAGCAATTTAGAGCACTTAATGCCAAAGTAACTTCTTTGGATGAGCAGGTGGCCGCTACTCGCAATGATTTATTAGAATTTAGTGCTCAGGCACAGGAAACCCTCAATCACATTACCGACCAACTGAGCGAACTTATTGCTTATATCAACCGTGGTGGTAATGACAAAAAGGGGGAAGTGAGTAGCAGCCGCCCTCAACCACCTCCTGATGATCAAAACAGAGGCAGTGGAAATACAGGTGGTGATAATATTCGTCAACAGATATAGTGGAAAGGTTTAGTGGTAGTATGAGCAGAGAAGGTCGAGGCAGAGGAAGAAGCGGTGAAAAGCGCAGTTCTGGTAACAGGAGTGGATCTTCGAAGAGAATACATTACAGCAGTAGTGGAAGGCCATTCAGAATATCTTTTGATGATTGGCTAGGATAGAATGGTTGTTGATCCTTTGTACAAATCTTATGTACAGTTCTTCAGTAATGAAAGTTTGAATTTCAGCAGTCCTTGTGCAATTTATTTTTGCCTATTTATATATCTCGGCTGCTAAGTTTTGTCATCACCAAAAAGGGGAAAATTGTTAGGATAAAATTTATTAAGTTTTGGTGATAATAAAATAATATATGTACTGAAGTTAAGCTAGATCTGGACAGACAGACGATGATATCAACTACGTATTTGGAACATAGCATAATTCAGTAGACAGGTTGAAACTCAGCTGATGGTTGTTAAATGGAAATATTCAGATGTTGCGTTGAGGTTTTCAGATGATAGATATCAGATGTTGATATTCGGGATTATTTCAGAGGTTGAATTATTACAGGTTATCAGTTTCTGGTACTGGATCAGCCGTTGGATTTCTACGATAGCATTTGGTATTCAATCAGCCGTTGGGATTAATTCAGCCGTTGGTTAGTAATCAGCAGTTGTTTTAGTTTCAGACGCAAGTTGTTGAGTGTTAGCATATTTCGTTGAAGATTGCAAAACGACAGTGTTTGGATAAGCTGAAACGACAGCGTATTGGATTAACGCTAGAATTCAGCCGATGGGTTTTGCATATAATCATCTACTGGTATATCAGCCGTTTCTATATCAGCCGTTGGTATTTCAGCTGTTGGAAAAATCAGGTGATGAAGTGTTCAGGCGTTGTAACCAGCCGTTACGTCATAAAGGGAGATATTTCAAGCGATCAGCTGGTGCATATTTTCAGGAGTTGAAGCTATCAGCTGGTGCATACTTTCAGACGTTCAAGTCATCAGCTGATGTACAAACAATAAATTGATTCAAATTCGATCATATACTCAAATTGGAAAAGATCAATGGCCACAACAGAATCGTACAATTTCCTGGAATTAAGGAGACAACGACGGTACTATTTTGGGTAAATAGTACATATTTACAGAGGTCGTTATACGGTGATTGCACAAATATGGAAAACGACAATCTGGTTCTGACGATGTGCAATTTACCATTTGGTGGAGCAGGATATACGGTTACAAATCAACAGATTTCAAAAAGGGATTTTATTTTCCTTTACAGAGTTAATCGACCGTTGTGAACGAAGACTATAAATAGCAGGAGTTCGAATTGAAGAACAACTTTTGCTCTCAACCTTTGCTGTCACTCTGCCAATTTTATGAGCGCATTGCAATTTGAAGTTATTCTCAAAAAGCTCACAACTCGAAGAACTTTCAACAAGCCTTCATAGATTTACCTTCGAGTTTATTCTCTGGTTCAATCTTTTGAATCGTGTTTCGCTGTTTAGAAACCAGAGAACTTACATCACTCAATAGATTTGTATTCAATCGTTGTATTCATTTTTGAGTCTGTAACAAACGCCCTGTCTAAAAGCCGTTTGAAAAATATCATTCTAAGTGTTGTAAAACCAGCAGCTGCGTCTGCGTGATTGTTTGTGGAGTTGCTAGGAGTTCACCTTGAGCGAGGCTCGGTGATCGGGTGTTTGTAGAAGGCCTGCACGCATCAAATCTTCTAGTGAAACCTTCCTGAAAAGGAAGAAGGGGAGACATAGGATATTTATATCCGAACTTCCAGAAACAAACTCTGTCCCTTAACTCGTTACATTACGCATTATTTACTGTTTACACTGTTCACTGATTAATCGGTTTCTTTCCGCACATTTTTGTTAACTGAGAAATCTGACTTTAAAATTGAGATACCTTAAGTCTGGTAACTCGGACTTAAGTTAAGCGGTGCTTGTAAAAATAGTTTTAAACGGTTTCGAAAATTTAAAAATACCAAGGAGTTCATTCAAACCCCCCCCCCCCCTTCTGAACTCCTAGGCCTGTTTTCGTTCCATATTGATCCTATCAAAGAAGTGCGAATTCTGGCTGAAGACTGTGGCATTCCTAGGCCATATAATTTCTGAGGCAGACATATCAGTGGATCCAAAGAAGGTAGAAGCTATCATGGAATGGCCTATACCGAAGACATTGACAGAAGTTCGAAGCTTCTTGGGACTGGATGGCTATTATCGTAAGTTCGTAGAAGGCTTCTCTTCAATAGCCTTACCACTCACTAGACTCACCCAGAAGAACTCCAAGTTCAACTGGAACTAAGAATGTGAGACAAGCTTCGAAACTCTGAAGACGAAGCTTGCATCTGTCCCAATTCTGACGCTACCCGTAGGGGACAAAATTTTACCATCTATAGTGATGCATCTAAAGGAGGTCTACCAAGTTCAACTGGAACTAAGAATGTGAGACAAGCTTCGAAACTCTGAAGACGAAGCTTGCATCTGTCCCAATTCTGACGCTACCCGTAGGGGACAAAATTTTACCATCTATAGTGATGCATCTAAAGGAGGTCTAGGGTGTGTACTCATGCAAGATGGCAGAGTAATTGCTTATGCCTCAAGACAACTGAAGACGCATGAACACAACTACCACCCAGGAAAGGCAAACAAGGTAGCTGATGCGTTGAGTCGGAAAAACATGGGTAAAGTAACTTTATCATCGATCTCAGCCCAACCGTGCCTTAGAGAATTGGTCAAGCTAAAGCAGGATCAAGACCCCAGCTTAATGAGGCTGAAAGAACATATCAAGGAAGGGAAAATGACTGATTTCCAAGCAGACCAAGATGGGATTCTTTGGATGAACGGACGACTATGTGTACCCGACGTTGATAACCTCCGTCAGGAAGTGATGTCTGAAGCACACAGATCTAAATTCTCAAACCACCCAGGAAGTACAAAGATGTATAGAGATTTGAAATAACACTTCTGGTGGAATGGGATAAAAAGAGACGTCGCTGATTTTGTTGATAGAGGCCATGTATGCCAACAAGTCAACGTAGAACATCAAAGACCTGGAGTATTATTGCAACCGCTGGAAATTCCAGAATGGAAGTGGGAAAACATATCCATGGACTTTGTAGTAGGTCTGCCGAAGAAGAGACTAGGCTATGATGGAATATGGGTAATCATGGATAGGTTAACGAAGTCCGCGCACTTTCTGCCTGTCAGAATGAACTACGGCTTGGATAAGCTCGCTTCGTTGTACCTGTACAACATCGTTAGATTGCATGGGGTTCCAACCAGCATTCTGTCAGATAGGGACCCAAGGTTCGTATCTCATTTCTGGAAGAGCTTCCAAGAAGCAATGGGAAGTAAGGTCACCCTCAGTACGGCTTACCATCCGCAGACTGATGGTCAAACTGAGAGAACCATCCAGATCCTAGAAGACATTCTGCATACATGCACTTTAGACTTTGGTAGTAATTGGAGCGAACATCTATCTCTAATAGAGTTCGCCTACAACAATAGCTACCACAGCAGCATAGGAATGGCACCTTACGAGGCTCTCTATGGACGGAAATGTCCATCGCCACTGTATTGGGATGAAGTCGGAGAAAAGGCTATCACAGGACCTGAACTCATCCAAGAGACAGTGAAAAAGGTAGCCATTATAAGGGACAGACTGAAGGCAGCCCAGGATCGACAGAAAAGCTGGGCAGACTTAAAGAGAAGACCATTGGCCTTCGAAGTAGGCGAAAAGGTGTATCTTAATGTGTCTCCCATGAAAGGGATAGTCCGATTTGATAAAGCCGAGAAGCTAAATCCCAGGTATGTCGGACCTTTTGAAGTCTTGGAAAGAGTAGGAATACTTGCCTACAGACTGGCCTTACCACCCAGTATGTCAAGAATCCACAATGTCTTCCATGTCTCCCAACTAAGGAGATATATCACGGATTCTAGTCATGTTCTTGATGAAGGACCACTCCTTGTGGAAGGGAATTTGAACCAAGGACTGAGCTATGAAGAAGTCCCACTTCGAATCGTGAACACAAAGTATCAGGTTCTTAGACGAAGAACAATCCCGTATGTCAAAGTCCAATGGTCCAACCACACCGAGAGAGAAGCCACGTGGGAAATGGAAGAGAAGATGTGAAGACAATATCCCTATCTTTTCGATGATCAAGGTAACCAAAGTTTCGAGGACGAAACTTCTTTTAAGGAGGGAAGGATATGAAAATCCAAAAAACAATCGGTTCGGTCAACTCAGATCCCTCTCGGTCAACTCAGAATTCGTCGGTCAACTCAGATCTTGTTCGGTCAACTCAGATCCTGTTCGGTCAACCCAGATCCTGCTCGGTCAACTCAGATTCGTGACAGTCAACTCAGATTCCGGATAATCAGCAGCCAACTCAGATTCTGGATAATCAGCAGTCAACACAGATTCTATACAGTCAGCAGTCAACTCAGCTATGACTGGTCAACTGAGCTATGACTGGTCAACTCAGCTTTGGACGGTCAACTCAGCTTTGACCAAGGAAATTCAGAGTTGGCAAATTCAGATTCGGTGACGAAAATTCAGATTTGGCTCACGAATTTCAGCAAGCTCTTCACGCGTACAGAGCAAATCTTGCAATTATAACTGCCAATTTTGAGGGATTAATGGCAAATTAAGAGACTCAAATCAATGCCTACACTAATGCTCTCATAACAGCCATTTTAATGATCATAAAATCAGGAAATTAAGGCTTTAATGGCTGCTCTTTTGACTCCCACTCCTTCACCTATAAATACCTCGCTGTAGCATCAAATGACCCACACTCACTCCAAACATTTCAGTAAAACACCAGTAGGATTCCACGTTGAAATTCTGCACAAGCTGTATCAGATTTCGTACCTTGAACCAATCAAGCTTCAGATTATAGTAAGTGGGCTTTTGCTATGATATTCGTTTGATATATTATATATTATACATGTTAAAAATCATGTTTTGAACCTACTGTTCGAGCACTTGTTCCGTATCAGATTTCGTTTCGTGTCAAGTTCATGATATGAATTATGCTTTGTTTTAGCACTGATGTTCTGTCGTAATATGGGTCTACGGAATATTCCACACTCTGAGTTACATGGTGTAACTATGGCCTCGACCCCTTAGAGGAGTAAAAATTAGGGACTGATCAGTAAACCATATAAACGAATTAACTATCAGTGCTACCTATTCTGTGATATGCTCTACTCAGTTCTATTACATGTTATGTCCCAAGTCTGTATATGTAGATGTATATTTTGTTATGCTCGAATAGTATCCCCCACTTGCTGAGTGTTTCCCCAAACACTCACCCCTTACTTCTCCACCCATATAAGAAAGAAGAACAGGTTGAAGAAGAGGAACAAGAGCTGTTCTGGGGCTGGTGAAGACTTCGTTTTTGTTAATTTTATTTTTTCGCTTCCGCAATTCTATGATTTTCAGTTGTAAAGACGATTATTTTGGTTATATAAAAGACTGTGTTAGAACAATATTTATTAAGTTTTGGTGATAACAAAAAGGCAAAATGGATTGATATTCAACAAGTGCTATTTTATCAGTTGGTGTTTTTCATGAAGAGATCAGCAGATGAGTAGTTGGAGGAGTGCTAAACGACGACGTCTTGATAAGGAGGAACGACGTCGTTGGTATGAACAGTTACAGTTCAGCAGATACCTTCTTGAAGAGCTACAGCAGTTATTCGTGAAGTTCAGCAGATGATATTCAAGTTGAGTTCTATCGTGTTTTGCTAAGAAGTGTCAACGACAGCGTTTTGATTAGTTGGAACGACGTCGTGGAGTGCACTGTTTCAGTTCAGCAGATGAAGATTTCAGCAGACACTTTGTTGAAGAGGTTCAGCAGTTGGTTTAGTCCCTTTGTTGAAGAAAGCTATACGACAGCGTTTGAGTTAGTTGGAACGACAGCGTTTTGGATTGATTCAGCAGAAGCGTTCTTTAGTTGTTTCAGCAGATGGCTACAGTGACTCAAACCAGCAGATGCTCTATTTGTTGTCCAGCAGTTGTATTTTGAAGATAGCTAAACGGTGTCGCTTAAATAAGTTGACACGACATCGTTTTTGCTCAAGTAATCAGCAGATGGAAAAACGTGTACGCATTTCAGCAGAAGAATTCTTCTAAGCGTTTTTCCAGTCAAAGCTTTCAACGAAGGTGAATATAAGTGCTGATGTTCAAAGTAATTTCAGGCGCAAGCTCTAAGTATTTGAAATACGATCGTTTGCTTATTTGGAAAAGATTTGTTGGATCGTACAATTGCCTGGAATGAAGGGAACAAGGTAGGTACTATTTTGGGTGAATAGTACAAGTGTACAGTGGCCGTTTCTCCATGCTTGCACAGATATGGAAAGAAGACAAATTGGCTCTATGGATGAGCAATTTACCTTGTAGTGGAGCAGGATTTACGGTGCACAATTTTGGCAGTAATTCAAACGGGATTTATTTCCTTTGGAGGATTTAATGTTACCGTTGCAGTCGAAGCCTATAAATATCAGCAGCAGTGTCGAAGAAAAAAACTCGCTAATTATCATCTTGCTGCAACGCTGTCAAAATTACTACAGAGCTTTCACTTCATTGATATTTCAAAAAGCTCAAGACTCGAAGAACAATTCGTTTTGATCTTCATTAGATAAACTTTCGAGTCAAATTACAGTCTCTAGCTTCGTGTTCTCATTGATATATTTGATAGAGTCTGTAAACGAACTGTCCTTTAAGAAGTTCGTAAAACGTTATAAATCTTGTAAACCAGCAGCTAGTCTGCGTGAAGCATTGTGAGGTGCTAGGAGTTCTCAAAGTTGTTGGCTTTGGGATCGGGTGCTTGTAGATTATCTACTTGTATCAAAGTCTTCTAGTGATACCTTCCGAGGAGGAAGAAGGGGAGACGTAGGATATTCATATCCGAACTTCCAGAAACAAACTCTCGACCCAATCTTTTATTTACGCAGTTTTATTGTGTTGCGCTTAGTTCATTGTTCACAAACCAATCGGCCTATTTCCGCACTTATTTTAGTTGGCTGAGAAGTTTGCTTATAACTGAGAATCCAAAAGTTTTAAAAGAACCTTTGAAATAGAAAAATCGAAGGAGTTCATTCAACCCCCCCCTTCTGAACTCCTATTTGCTTATTGATCCTATTTCCGGGGACCATCAGACTGGTTTTGAGCTATACTATGAGGTTTAATGTTTTACATTTTTATAATTGTTTAATATTGCCGATGTCATGAGTCTCGGTCTCGGGGCGTGACAAGCTTGATCAAGCGCCAAATGACCTAAGGAAATTTTCTAAGCCATAAATCATAAGAAAATAATGATGAGATCTGGGTTATTTTCCCGAATCTGTTTTTTCGAAAGATGTTTATAATTAAATGACTTCCTTTAAACTAAGTTATGTTAAGCTATGAAGATGTTTTCCTGCATTAAGTGATTTTGTTAACCTCAGATTTTATTTGTTGAGCATCTAGGCTCATTAGCTTTTAAATGGTGAATGTGAGACAGAGTTGGGGCAGACGGGCGGCGGGAACTGAACTAGCTGTGGTGGTTGTGTTTATCAATGGCCAGCGATTCCGTGTCTTAAATGTTGTTGTTTTTTATCTTTTGACAAATTTGTATTAGATCCATTACAACAATGTTGGATTCATATAGAATTCCAGTAGTTGTAATATCGCACATTGAAATTTATATCAAATATTTTGTTCAAATCTGTCTCGGCTATATCTACTTGGCGCCAAATTGTGTTTGCGTTTTGAATTTTTCGGTGTAAGAAATAAAATAAATTGAAATCAAACAGGTGGCTTCTAAAATAACTACGTTATAGTAGTAGCTTACAACAATTATCATTCAGCCCTTCTTTTCCTTTTATTTTTTCATTTATCCCAAATCCGTTGACACCCATGGGCGTGGGCGTCACAGTATCTATGTTGAGCGAGAGACTCATATGCTTGTATGATTGGGAGTCACTCTATGCTTGTATGTTAGTTCGTTTTGTATAGTTGATTTTTTATTGTTGTAAAATCCGTATTTTGAATATCAGTGTATCTTTAAATTATGTTTTTCTAAGTTAGGCCAAAGCGAAAAATTTTAGTCACTATTTTAAATGCTTTCAAGATTGTTTATTGCGTGGTTTATCTCTATGTTGTGCACGAGGCCTGACATTTTTGGTATCAGAGCTTAAGCTGGGATAAGCTCAATTTCTTTTGATCACACTTGAGTCTAGGCACAGTGTTGCTTGTTGCCTGTGCTTGACTATGCGATTTAACTGCTATGTGATCTTACTGTTCTGGCTATCTCGTAGATGTCACCTAGACGTACGGGTAGAGCGAGAGGACAGTTTCCGGAGGAATCCGAGGGTCAGAACAAGGAGGTTGAGCATAGTATTCCCCTTCGCAGACGTTCTAGACAGGTTGAGACTGAGGTAGATGAGCTGGCAGCCCGTGTGGACGACATGGAACTTGTGATGGCGAGGTTTCAGCGGATGAACCCTCAGACGTTTTGTAATGCCCAGATATTTTAGAGGCCACAAATTAGAAAGTTATGAGATTGAGGGATTACAATGCTATTCTATTTAACTCTTGATTTAATCGAGTTTCAGATTTCAGATGTTAGAATGTGATTGCAGCAGCTGTTTAGCCGATTATAGCAAGTCGATCGAATCCTTTTGTTTTAACTAAAATCGTCGGTTTCCATGTGCATCATTTTATTTTAAAACAGAGTACGCTTTTAGAAGATTTTGGCATATTGATTTAATGCGTTTCTTCTCTAGGCATTTACAAGTCATATATATATAGGATGTTAGCTGCTTCATGCATCATTATCTTCAAATCAAATTACTTTTAAGCGGTGCTCTCTCTCAAGAAACCAAACAAAATACTTTTAAAGTTTTTCGAAGGAGATGATCGGAGTGTTGGTGGTTGGCTGGATTTCTACTGAGGTTGTGTTCAAGAATTCAGGCAAGTAAACTCTGTTTCTTGCTCACTCAGTGAAAGCATATATTCAGTTATGTTTGCATGTTTATATGAGATTTTAAAGAAAGGAAGATGGCTTCGGCTGTTCTTCAAAAGTTCAGAAAATTTCATGCTCCGTTTTTATGAAAGGTATGATTTTACTGTATTTGATCCAGAAATGTTTTAGAAAATGGTTTGGTGATGTTCATGTGTTCAAGAATTCAGGCAAGTAAACTCTGTTTCTTGCTCACTCAGTGAAAGCATATATTCAGTTATGTTTGCATGTTTATATGAGATTTTAAAGAAAGGAAGATGGCTTCGGCTGTTCTTCAAAAGTTCAGAAAATTTCATGCTCCGTTTTTATGAAAGGTATGATTTTACTGTATTTGATCCAGAAATGTTTTAGAAAATGGTTTGGTGATGTTCATCCAGTAGATTCTTGAGTTTTCTTCAAAAATTCCATCGAAGTAGCTTACAAGTAGCTTATTCGATTATTTCCAGAAATTTCTTCAGATATTTTGAGTTCTTCTGACAAAGGAAAACCATCGTCATTCACCTGGTTAAGTCTAAAATCTGGTTCTTATACCACGACTGATATTTATTTGTTAAAAATATTCTAAGTATAGATTTCAGCTGTCGCATTGTTTGTGTTCAGTCGTTGCGATCAGCAGTCTCACTATTTCATGTTCAGCTGTTGCATATTTTATTGTTCATCAGCTGTTAGTTTGTTCATCAGCTGTTGGTTCTCAGCTGTTGCATTATTTCGTTGTCAGCTGTTGCATTTGTTTATGATTCAGCTGTTGCCTTCGTATGTGTTCAGCTGTTGTCAGCTGTTGTTTAGTTCATAAGCAGCTGTTGTCTTATTTAGTCATCAGTTTCTTCACCAACTGTTGTTTTGTTAATCAACAGCTGTTGTCAGCAGTTTCATTAGTTCATGTACCACTGTTACTTCGTTACCCAGAGACATATCTGTTGACAGCAATCTTTGTTTTCCCCAAGCGATATCTGTTGACAGTTTTGTTCGTGTCTTTCCATAGAGTCTGTAGACAGTTACTTACTGTTCATTTCTTCAACAGATAGTTACTGTTCATTTTCTTCATCAGATAGTTACTGTTCATTTCTTCAACAGATAATGAAATTCTAGAATTTGATTTCTTATTCATTGCCGCTTCAATTCGAAAGAATTATTCGATTCAATTGAACAGATTTGAGAGCTTTTATTCAGTTTTCATCTTCGCAAGTTTTACAGAGAAATCCCTTGAAGTTCCAGAACATCATTAGACAAATGAAAAACCAGTAATTCGTACAAGAGAGAAAGAAAACAGATTTTAAGAAAGAAAATAAAGAGCAGAACGTTGTTTTAGAAAATTTTTAAGTTATGACAACAAAGAGGGTCCCCAGAGGAAGGGTGAGTGCGCGGCTGACGAACCGTGTGCCCTTTCAACAGAGGAAGGATCAGGTGTATAGGTCGACGGATCTGTATATCCCTTAACCATGAGCCATAGTGCTAAGAGACTGATATCAGAAGTTTGATCAAACGAATTGGACCAAATGTTTAAAGTGTTGTCATAATTTCAGAAAATAGAAAGAAGAGCGCAAGTGTGATTTTAATCACAGCTCTAGAGTATGTTCAAAGAAAATGTTTTCGGAACTCATATATGTTTTATGCTTTCAGTTTCTATCAGATTTCTCAGATATGTTATTGCGCTTGTTCATTCTAAAGCGTATTCAGACCTCAGTTATGTATTTAGAATTTCAGATTTCAGTTCTATTGCATGATTTCTTTATTCCAGATTTTACCTGCTGAGCCTTTGGCTCACTAGTTTTCATTGAGTGCAGGTAATGAGCAGTAAGGAGCTGGAGGGAGATGATCAGAAAGGAAGGATGTGTTTATCGTGGACATCAGATTTCATTGTTTCTTCCAGACCTTGTTTTGTTGTACAGAAACTCTAGTCGTAGTTTTGTAGTATCAGATTTCTAGTTTCGTTGTTTTGTAGAAATCTGTACAGACTCTATATTTAACTATGTATACAGTTTCTTTTGAATCATCAGATTTCTATCAGACATCTATTATTTCCACGTACGTTATTATGATTCAGATGTGTAATAGTTCCGCGTCTTTTTATTTTTCACGTCTGAGTTCCTTCAAAAGATATGAATTGTGTTTATTCGCAATTCAGTCCAGAATTTTAGTAACGACTTTTATGTGTGATAAGATCGAAAATTTTTTGTCTTTCAATTTGAACCCCAAATTTCTTGATTTCTTTTAAGAAAATTCCGGTCGTTACAGTTGGTATCAGAGCATGGTCCTTGAGATAAACACACTTTCAGTCTGAGCAGATCTCTCCAGCCGCTTCTAAATTTGTGAGTTTTAATTCATGTTCTAGCATAAAGTAATCTCTCATATAGAATTGTGGTGGATTTGGGCTACCCTTACAGATATGTCAGGAAGAGGTATAGGAAGAAGAAGTTTTACAGAAGGAGATAGTGAATATGACGGAATGAACCCCGTTCTCAATACCATGGCTCAGCTGTTAGAGCGCTTAGTTGACCAAACCACAAATGGGAATGGTCAAACCTCAGGAAGAATAGTTAGTCGTGAAAATCCACATGAGAGGTTTAGAAGACAGAAACCTCAGGAATTTGTTGGCACTACTGATCCTCTTATAGCAGAAAGCTGGATCAAATCCATAGAGGTGATTTTTGACTATTTGCAACTGACCGAACTAGAAAGGCCTTGGTGTGCGATTTACATGCTGAGAGAAGATTCCATGATATGGTGGGAAGGAGCCAAGTTAACAGTAGAATTGGAAATTCTTACCTGGGAAGAATTTAAGAGAGTGTTCTATGAACAATACTTTACGGTGGTATGTAAGACAACAGTTGCGGAGTGAGTTTTAACTCTTAAGCAGGGAGAGATGTCTATGCGGGATTATATCCGCAAATTTGAGAGAGGTTGTTATTTCGTTCCTTTGATTGGGACGAATGCAGATATTAAGCTGCAACATTTCGTTGATGGGTTGAAGCCGCTGATTAGGTATGATGTTAGATTGGCAGAACCCGTAGATTATAGATCAGCTGTGAATAAGGCCCTACGGGCAGAACAAGACTGGAAAGCAATTGAAGAATTTGCCGACTCACTTGGGGTCACCAGGCGTCGGGATTGGGTGAGACCCCGATGCATGTAGGAGTCGATGCATCGTTGTCGAGGATTCACCGCTCGCAGATATGCGTGGATATTCTATGCTATCTGAGGGGATAATAGTGTATAAATCTCTGGCCAGAGTACTAGAAGTGTTTTAGGTAAATGTGTTTACCTAGTTACACTCGCGATGTCACTATTCGATCTCCAAGATGTATGCATAGCTATCGGATCTATAGCGACTCTCGATTTACCAATGGTTGTTGATCTGAGATAGTAATCTCAGGCCTAAAGGAAGCAAGGTGAGGATAGATCGGGATATATGGATTGAAAGGACCGTACTGTACGCTAACCACGACCAACTGGTTCTTTCAGGCACTATCAGTGATACCTAGGGGATCATGGGGTGATGTTGCTAGACGCTTTACCATGATCCGTTGGGCAAGTCCGGAATTGTGATTCCGGGGCCAAAATGGTTGTGGGCCCACGGCTAGCTGTATCCCTGAACCATTGAGGGTCACACAAGTACTGGATTTGAGATTCCCGCACGGATACTCAGCTCAATGTGTTGAGCACAAGAAGAGGATTTTGGGGAGTGCGACTTCCTAAAAGTCAACAGGGGTCAAACCGGGGTTTCCCGCTGTTGAGGGGCAAAACGGTCATTTTGCGCTGGGGTTCTAAAAAACGGTTTTTCAGATCATAGTGTTCAGTTTTGGAAACTGAATCGATCGGTCCGATCTGATCGGCGATCGGAGTTACGATGAAGTCTCTGTGGTGGAGATGAACTGAATGTTCATCCGTTGGACCCGGGCCCGTTGGGCCGGTCCAAGTCCAACACTTAAGTCTATTTAATTAGACTAAGCTTCACTTATGACATACTAGACCAAAAATTAACCCTAACCCTAGAAGCAAATAGCCGCCCCTCCTCTCCACGTGCGCCGCCGCCGCCGTCGCCCGTCTTCGCCGGAAAATCGTTTCCGGTCAATTCGATGAGGAGAATCCGTTCGTGCAGATCTCGTCAGTCCTTCTAGTGCAGGCTGACGAAGGAGTCTCGTTTCTGGTCGTGGACCGGATTGGCGATATCTACCGCAATCTACCGAGAAGAGCCGACGTTATTGTAACTACGGTTGGAGCCAGGCACAAGTGCCAGCAAGGTAGTGTTTTGAACACCCTATGTATGAAATATGAATTTGTTATAATCGTATTGATCGTCTCCCGGCTGTTTATTCTATGTTCTTCCGCTGCCTCGCCGGGGGGTCGTGATCCGGATCCCCTACAGTGGTATCAGAGCCAGTGTTTTTCGGATCTAATCAATACGAATTGCCTTATTGTATCTAATGCTTTAATTTTTCAGAATCGAAAAACCAAGTTTTTAGCGTCTCAAACCTCCGGACGCCGCGTGCGATGGCGCCTACATACATGCGCGAGCGCGCGTGCAGCCGCGCGATATGCCTGCGCACTCATTGCGCACGGCTGCCGACCCACGGCCGCTAATCCACGTGCGAGTGTCGCACATCGCCAGCCGAGGTTCACGCGAAGTTGCGCGTTGCTGGATCGGAGGAGTTGCGCGCTGGTCGCGCTTCATGCCGATGCTCCATGAGCGACGGTGGCCGACCGCTGCCGCTGCATATCGCGCCACGACGTGCGACGATGGCCGGACAAAGAGGCGCTGCAGGTCGACGCTGGAAGCTCGCTGGGCGCATGAACGCGCGCTGGTCGTGCGATCATCGCACGCTGGCCGGACACTGTCGAGCGACGTTGCGCCACTGAGGCGCGATGTTGCGCGCGGCGCCGTGCGCTGCCGCCGCGATCTTCGTGGTGGTGGCGTCGTCGGCCGGCCGCCGCTCCGGCGGGTCTCCGGTGATGTCGTGACGGCTGGTCTGATCTCTTCTAGGGTTTGGTTCGGGCCTGTCCCGGGCAGCCCGTGAAGTTTTCGGGCCGGTATGCGATATCAGGCCCGGTTTTGATCGATTTTGAAATTTTAAGTTTTTGGGCCTAGAATTGTTTTAAGCCCAATATGATACAATTAAAATTAGTAAAATGTGATTTTAATTATGAAATATGATTTTATAATGAAATATGATTTTGTTGATTAAAATTGCATGTTTTAAATTAGATTTAAATATGCATGAGACCAAATTTTTCAAAAATAAAATCCCTCGTTTTAAATACGATTTGAAACTAATATCAAGATAAATGTTTATTTGATAAACTAAAGGGTATTTAAAATTGTTTAAATTAACCCTACCTTCCATCAACAATGGGTGTACGTCGATGCTACCCGTATACATAGCCCGGCTCATATTATTGAGAGGGTCATGTATGCCGGAAAGCTGTCCACGCCATTGACAACTGTTGTGAGTCGGTTGGAACTCCCTTTAACGTTGGCTCATATTATTGGGGACGTTAAGGGGACCGTACTTCACGACTCAACATTGATGGGTCAATCTTGACACGTGATAGTAAACGACGTCATATTATTGTGCCTTTACTGGACGTGAGGTGAATACATGGAGGTTGCACCGGTTGCAATCGGAAACTACCTTTTGGGGGTCATGGATGGCTGATATTATTCGGGTCCATGATCGCTTGATTGGGCTCCGTGTACCCACTAAAGAAACTTGTTTTCTCGATTTCATTAGAGGGTGGTGAAATCGTTAAAATAGTGGGAGGGTAATTCATAAAACTAAATGACCATGTTTTATGTCTTAGCATTTATTCTTATATAGTTAGTAATGCATGTCTGTTTTCTTTTCAGTATAACTGCTTTAAAATGGTTTCGATGAAAAACCCGCTCGCTGCTATACTGGATAGCAACAGGTTCACCGGTCTGAACTACCAAGACTGGCTCCGCAACCTTAATCTTGTATTGGCTTCGGAGAAGCTCCTCTATACTATAGAGAAGTCGCCTCCGGAGGAAACCCCTGCCGATATCAGCCCTGAGGAGCTGATCACGCTTAACCAATGGCGGGACGATGAGGTTAAAGCTCGATGCTATGTGATGGCATCGATGTCCAACGAAATGCAACGGCGCTTTGAGAAGACAAAGTATGCCTCTGCCATACCTTTTCATCTCAAGGAACTGTACGGGGAGAAATCTCGACATGAGAGGTTCACGGCTGTCAAGGAGATGATGACGAGCCGCATGCGCGATGGGACTTCGGTCCGCGAGCATGGGGTTCGTATGATCGGGCTCGTTGAAAAGCTGTTGGGCCTTGATATCGCGCTTCCACACGAGCTGTCTGTGGATGTACTTCTCCTCTCACTGCCCGCTGCATTTGACCCCTTTGTGGTCAACTTTAACATGAAAAAGCTGTAAGCCACCCTTGAAGAGGTGGTGAACATGCTTGTAGTGTTTGAGGGGACTATAAAGAAGGACAAACCCGTCCTCCTTCTGGGTTCTTCTTCCTCTGCGAAGAAGGGGCCCAGACGCAAGAGCAAGAAGCGTTCTGCTCCTGCGAAGGAGGAAAAGTCTGCCAAGAAGCCGAAGGCAAAGGCTTCTAAGCCGAAAAAGAGCGAGGACGTTTGCCACCACTGCCACAAGGCTGGGCATTGGAGGAGGAACTGCAAGGAGTACCTCGAGCAGTTGCGAACTTCGAAAGGTATGTTCTATATTGAAATAAATATGTCTCTAAATTCAACTTCTTGGGTACTTGATAACGGATGTGGATCTCATATCTGCAATGATTTGCAGGTGATGACAAAAAGTCGACGTCTTAGAGAGGGTGAGACCCACTTGAGGCTTGGCAATGGAGCAAGGGTTGCTGCTATAGCTATAGGAGATATTCATTTATTTCTGTCTTCAAATTTTAAGTTGTTGTTATGAGACGTTTTATTTGTTCCTGAATTGATTAAAAACATTATTTCTATTCCTATGCTTGATAGAGATGGATATTCTTGTATGTTTGCTAATTCGATTTGCAATATTTACAAGAATGAATGTTTGATTGGAATTGGGGAACGCGAAAACGATTTGTACACCTTAAAATTAAAAGACGTTCCAACTATTAGAGTAGATGCCCAACTAGCCAACTTGTGGCGTGTGGGTTTTATAGACTCTTGTACAAACGATCTTTGTATATGATTCGAGACTAGTATCTGCGATGCGAAGTACCATGTTTCATTGGTAGGGAACATTGTGATGTTCTGAGCATGCAGATAGATAGTGACCTGGTGATCTATCGAACTACCCTCCTTCGGACTTTCCAAGTGGTTATCATTTGTCGAGTGGATAAGTCCGAGGTCTTGGTTGTACTGATTAGTCCTCACGACTCGAAACAACATTGAGACTCTACATGATAGGCGTCTCACTTTGACCCGTTTGCCGACTCACTTGGGGTCATAAGGCGTCGGGATTGGGTGAGACCCCGATGCATGTAGAAGTCGATGCATCGTTGTCGAGGATTCACCGCTCGCAGACATGCGTGGATATCCTATGCTATCTGAGGGGATAATAGTGTATAAATCTCTAGCCAGAGTACTAGAAGTGTTTTAGGTAAATGTGTTTACCTAGTTACACTCGTGATGTCACTATTCGATCTCCAAGATGTATGCATAGCTATCGGATCTATAGCGACTCTCGATTTACCAATGGTCGTTGATCTGATCGGTATATATGGATTGAAAGGACCGTACTGTACGCTAACCACGACCAACTGGTTCTTGCAGGCACTATCAGTGATACCTAGGGGATCATGGGGCGATGTTGCTAGACGCTTTACCATGATCCGATGGGCAAGTCCGGAATTGTGATTCCGGAGCCACAATGGTTGTGGGCCCATGGCTAGCTGTATCCCTGAACCATTGAGGGTCACACAAGTACTAGATTCGAGATTCCCGCACAGATACTCAGCTCAATGTGTTGAGCACGAGAAGAGGATTTCGGGAAGTGCGACTTCCTGAAAGTCAACAGGGGTCAAACCGGGGTTTCCCGCTGTTGAGGGGCAAAACGGTCATTTTGCACTGGGGTTCTGAAAAACGGTTTTTCAGATCATATTATTCAGTTTTGGAAACTGAGTCGATCGATCCGATCTGATCGGCGATCGGAGTTACGGTAAGTCTCGGTGATGGAGATGAAACGAATGTTCATCCGTTGGACCCGGGCCCGTTGGGCCGAATCCAAATTCCATCACCTAGTATATTTAATGAAGACTTATGACTTAACCTAATAACACATTAGACTCCTAACCCTAAACCTAGAAACCGCCGCCCCTCCTCTCCTGTCTCAAGCCGCCGCCGCCGCCGCCGCCCGTCTTCGCCGGAAAATCATTTTCGGCTAATTCGACGAGGAGAATCCGTTCGTGCTGATCTCGTCAGTCCTTCTAGTGCAGGCTGACGAAGGAGTCTCGTTTCTGGTCGTGGACCGGATTGGCGATATCTACCGCAATCTACCGAGAAGAGTCGATGTTATTGTAACTACGGTTGGAGCCAGGCACAAGTGCCAGCAAGGTAGTGGTTTTGAACACCCTATGAATGTCGTAGTTTGATATGTAATTTTTCGTATTGATCGTCTCCCGGCTGTTTAATTTCTGTTCTTCCGCTGCCTCGCCGGAGGGCGGATCCGGATCCCCAACAGTGGTATCAGAGCCAGTGTTCTTTCCGGATCTGATCATTACGTGTTGCCTGAATTGTATCTAACATCTTGAATTTCAGATCGAATCGAAGAAACAAAATTTTGGAGGATCAGTCACGGCGCCGCCGCGGATGGCGGCGCTCCATCGCAAGCGCAAGCGCGCGCGAACGCATGTGCGCCGGCCGCACATGGCGACCAAAATCTGCTGCTACGCCTCGCCGATAGTTGCGCGCTTGGCGATCGAAACGGCCGTTGGCCTTGCGCACAGATTGCGCACTCCACCAATCTCTTGCTGCTAATCAAGCGCCCTCGTTGCGCGAACATGGCGGCCGAGAGTTTGGATGTTGATGTGCGCACAGTTGCGTGGTGGGCGGCCGATCGGTTGCTGCTGTTTGCGCCACCATCAGGTGCGAGTTGCGACGGAGATGCGCAACGTGCTTGCGCTATAAGCCGCGCAAGTCGCGGCGGCGTGCGGCCATGCGCCGCAAGCCAAGTTGGCGATGGCCGCCGCCGTGCGGCCGCCGTCCGGCAAATCTCCGGCGTCTTCGTGACGACTGAATTCCTCCAGGGTTTGGTTCGGGCCTGTCCCGGGCTGCCCGTGAAGTTTTCAGGCCGGTATGCGATATCGGGCTCGGTTTTGATCGATTTTGAAATTTTAAGTTTCTGGGCCTAGAATTGTTTTAAGCCCAATATGATACAATTAAAAATTAGTAAAATTTTATTTTAATTATGAAATATGATTTTGTAATAAAATATGATTTTGTTGATTAAAATTTGTTTTTATCGGCAAAATGCGATTTTATTATAAAATACGATTTCGTAATTAGAATATGATTTTACGATAAATAATTAGATTATTTAAATTATGCATGTTAATTGGATTAA
The DNA here is from genome assembly GCA_001598015.1 of Dorcoceras hygrometricum. NCBI lineage: Eukaryota > Viridiplantae > Streptophyta > Magnoliopsida > Lamiales > Gesneriaceae > Dorcoceras > Dorcoceras hygrometricum. The sequence goes on from KQ995298.1 coordinate 116,726, forward strand.
TTGCATGATTGGGGTGATCGAGAGCCGTGCCCATGTGTTAGGTGTATGCAATAGGTTTTGTATGATTTCGGTTTTTTAATATATTTTGATTATCATTTAAAGTGGGCCTGTTTGTGGCCCGTTCCCAGCCCTTGATAAATGTATCTCTTATCTGTCATAGTAAATTTAAATGTAAAGTTACAAGATTTAGTGGGAGGACATCCGAAGACGGTGGACGATGACGATCAAGATATTGAAGACCGAAGATCTGTAAAACCGGAAAGCTTTGTAATAGGATTGCATTGCATATTGCATTACCCCTAGGATTGGACCCAGGTCCGTGGCTGGCAACCACGGACCGCATAGCTCTCGCGATCTATCATCCCAATGTTACTTTATATATGTTGATATATAGTTTAATTGAATCCGCATATTGCATGTTTTAAATTAGATTTAAATATGCATGAGACCAAAGTTTTTCAAAAATAAAATCCCTCATTTTAAATTTGATTTAAAACTCATATCAAGATAAAATGTTTATTCGATAAACTAAAGGGTTTTTAAAATTGTTTAAATCAACCCTACCTTCCATCAACAATGGGTGTACGTCGATGCTACCCGTATACATGGCCCGGCTCATATTATTGAGGGGGTCATGTATGCCGGAAAGCTGTCCACGCCATTGACAACTGTTGTGAGTCGGCTGGAACTCCCTTTAACGTTGGCTCATATTATTGGGGACGTTAAAGGGACCGTCCTTCATGACTCAACATTGATGGGTCAATCTTGACACGTGATAGTAAACGGCGTCATATATTGGGCCCTTACTGGACGTGAGGTGAATACATGGAGGTTGCACCGGCTGCAATCGGAAACTACCTTTTGGGGGTCATGGATGGCTGATATTATTCGGGTCCATGATCACTTGATTGGGCTCCATGTACCCACTAAAGAAACCTGTTTTCTCGATTTCATTATAGGGTGGTGAAATCGTTAAAATAGTGGAGGGTAATTCATAGAACTAAATGACCATGTTTTATGTCTAGCGTTTATTTTTATATAGTCAGTAATGCATGTCTGTTTTCTTTTCAGTATAACTGCTATAAAATGGTTTCGATGAAAAACCCGCTTGCTGCTATACTGGATAGCAACAGGTTCACCGGTCTAAACTACCAAGACTGGCTCCGCAACCTTAATCTTGTATTGGCTTCGGAGAAGCTCCTCTATACGATAGAGAAGTCGCCTCCGGAGGAAATCCCTGTCGATATCAGCCCTGAGGAGCTGATTACGCTTAACCAATGGCGTGACGACGAGGTTAAAGCTCGGTGATATGTGATGGCATCGATGTCCAATGAAATGTAACGGCGCTTTGAGAAGACAAAGTATGTCTCTGCCATACTTTTTCATCTCAAGGAACTGTACGGGGAGAACTCTCGACATGAGAGGTTCACGGCTGTCAAGGAGCTGATGACGAGCCGCATGCGCGATGGGACTTCGGTCCGCGAGCGTGGGGTTCGTATGATTGGGCTCGTTGAAAATCTGTCGGGCCTTGATATCGCACTTCCACATGAGCTGTCTGTGGATGTACTTCTCCTCTCACTACCCGCTGCATTTGACCCCTTTGTGGTCAACTTCAACATGAACAAGCTGGAAGCCACCCTTGAAGGGGTGGTGAACATGCTTGTAGTGTTCGAGGGGACCATAAAGAAGGACAAACCCATCCTCCTTCTGGGTTCTTCTTCCTCTGCGAAGAAGGGGCCCAGACGCAAGAGCAAGAAGCGTTCTGCTCCTGCGAAAGAGGAAAAGTCTACCAAGAATCCAAAGGCAAGGGCTTCTAAGCCAAACAAGAGCGAGGACGTTTGCCACCACTGCCACAAGGTTGGGCATTGGAGGAGGAACTGCAAGGAGTACCTCGAGCAGTTGCGAACTGCAAAAGGTATGTTCTATATTGAAATAAATATGTCTCTGAATTCAACTTCTTGGGTACTTGATACCGGATGTGGATCTCATATCTGCAATGATTTGCAGATGATGACAAGAAGTCGACGTCTTAGAGAGGGTGAGACCCACTTGAGGCTTGGCAATGGAGCAAGAGTTGCTGCAGTAGCTATAGGAGATATTTGTTTATTTCTGTCTTCAAATTTTAAGTTGTTGTTACGAGACGTTTTATTTGTTCTT
>KQ995299.1:0-13474 GCA_001598015.1 Dorcoceras hygrometricum
TTCGAAATTACCTATGACTTGCTCAAGTGGGTGATTTCTATTCCACCGAAGGTCAAGTCCAATGGGATTTGTTCTTTGTGGTTCCTTGTGTTGCTGGATGATTTGTAGCTACTGGATCAGCAGACGCCATTAGATGTGGAGAATCGCTAGCTTGTGCGTCTGCTTCCTGCTGGTAGGAAGTGCTTGCTGCTGATTGACCAGCAGGTTGTCTAGATGTGCTGCCTGCTGGTTCACCAGCTGGTGGACTCGATATTAATTGTAGTGGACTCGCGACTGGTTGTCCAGCTGGCGATACCAATTGAAAATTTCTTGCGACTGGTTGTCCAGCAGGTGAACTTGATGCTATTTTGGAATTGCTTGCTGCTGGTTGGCCAGTCGATGGTTGAGTTTCGTCTGATTGTATATGATCTTGATTCTTCGACGCTTCTCCTCCAGCAGCTGGTGCACTTGTAGTTCGATCCTGCGGCTGATCCATGTTAGTTAACTCAATAATAACAGGATTACCTGCTGGATCTTGTTGAATGTTGTTGTGCATTGTGACCACTGCTGTTTGTTCCCCCTCAGCTGATTCTCTTTGTGCCACGTCATCGTCTGATTCTTCAAGACTTGTTGATTCCAGACGTGAACGCAAATCGTGTAAGCTTGCAGCTGAATTTGACTTGGAGCTGGTTTCATCAAACACGACGTGTGCTGATTCTTCAACCGTTAAGCTTCGATTGTTGAACACTCGAAATGCTTTGCTTACTGCTGAATATCCTAAAAAGATACCTGCATCAGATTTTGGTTCAAAAGCTGTTAGATGCTTCTTGCCATTATTATGAATGAAACACTTGCATCCAAACACCATGAAATATGAAATGTCAGGTTTCTTGCTATTCCAGATCTCATAGGGGGTTTTATCGTGCATCTTATCGCGCATCCAAACACCAAGTATATTGTGTTTTTCCACCGACTGGTCCTTTGTAAAATACAACTACTGATTTTTTGGTGCAAAGCCAAAGCGTTGTCGTATCAACTTATTCAAGCGACATCGTTTTGCTATCAAATAACACCTGCTGGTTGATGTTCACTGTAGCCATCTGCTGAAATATATAAACTGTTGAAGAACCAACTGTCTGCTGATATACTTTGAAGAAAGCATCTGCTGAAATATCAGCGATTGATTATACGCAAACTTCACGAGTTTCAAATCTTCAGATTACCTGCAAACTTAAATGAAAATTTGTTATACTGGAACTATCGTTGATATGTGATCTGTTTAAGATGTGAGGTTTTTGACCTTTTATCATTATTTTCACATCATAGTTATGGGCACGGCATGGTTTACATTTATTTTTTTTGGCTGTGTATAACAAGTTTGTTTCGTGTGTGTCACTGCAAGTTGGGTCAATAGCAGCAAGTCTCTTACAGGAGTTTTGTGGAGGTTAAGTAACTTGTGTTTTGCATTTCATTATTGTCACTCTTTTAGGTTTTGTCAAGAAATGCACGTTATGAGCAAATATGGAGAAGTAGAAAGGGAAAGAAAGATTCCCAGGAAGATGTAATGTGCCGCCTTTATGATATTGTCAAGGTTGATGCTAATGAGCAGGAGATTGAGGTGAAACAGATGTAAGTCCCTTTTCATGTTTTATTGTTTATGAACTGCATGAAGTTATCCTAAGTGCTGATGCTGAGATCCTTAAGCTTCAATTCAGGGATACGAATTTGGAGAACCATGAGATAATGGCTGAATATTTGCCTCTCCTTAGAGAAGTCTTGCCGACTGCTGCTGTGGAGATAGAAAACGATATTAATGATCACACGTCCAGACAAGGTCTTCAACCATCATTTTTCCTTTTTGACATTGTATGAGTTGTCTGGTCTATAAATTATGCTCAACCCTATTGATGATGGGCCATGCTCCTTCACAAAATATTATCGGGGCATCTGCAATCATGTGGGTTTCATCTATTGAGGTTTTTAATGGTCAATGAACTGGGATGTGCAGTATCTTCAGATGATTATGTTTATGACTACTATGCTGTTACGAATGATGACAATGTGGACACTGATTCGGCAATTCAATACCCTCTGTAAGTTCATCTTTTTGTCTATTTGATGGAATTGTTGATTTATCATCTGCCTTTGGGATTTTACTGTGTATAGCATATTGTCATCTGGTTTAGGGTTCAAGTTGACGACGACGATGACTACTATGATGGTCCAGATAATTCAGATTATGAAACTGATGATTCTAATGGTATCATCTCTCTCTAATCACTCTCCACACACGTGCACATATAACGGTATCTGAAAAGCATTTACGTTCCCACTCACATCAATGCACACCGATGAAGATGGTTTTTATTTAAAATGCTAGCGGAAAACAATCCCTTGAATGATTACCCGGACGAAGAAGACTCCGAGAATGATGATGATGATGATGAAGTGACAAGCAGGTCTTCTAATGAGGAATCAGAGGAGGATAGTAAAACTTCCGGGAGCCAGTCACAGGATCTGGAGAGTGAAAGTCGAGCATCAAACGAGGATGAGAATTCCGGGCCAGATTACTGGTCAGAAAATACAGATCAGTTATCTGAAGATGGGATGTACAGTGAAGGAGATGTTGACCACTATTCTGATGATGAATGGAGGTAGCTTGGTTTGGCTACCTCGAGTCCCTTGCAAGTCTGAAATACGAGTGTACTTAATCAACCATGTCTGCTCTTGAAACTGAATTCAAGAAACCAAGACTGCCCCTTGGGGAAAATAGAATAGTGTTGGAATTGAATAAGCATCCGGAACATTCCGCATTTAAAATTTAATGAATGATCAAATCAAATCATAGTGGAAATGGTACACATTTTCAAAAATTATAAATCTGAGTATGAATATAAATCAATATAAATATAAATTGAGAAAGACTAACCTCACATCGATTTTTGTTATTTGTGTGTATCTTCGAATTATAGAATCTACTACCTTTTAGATCTTTCCAATATAAGGTAATGTGTATGGCTGTAACGAAATGAACCTGTTCGTGAACTTTTCGAATCGACTCGAGTAGATATTTGATTCGAATTCGAATTTTTCGAACTCAACCGAACTCGAACCGACCCAAACTATCTTATGAATCGAACTCGAGTCGGAATTATTTTGTTTGAAAGGTTCGCGAGTAGTTTATAATAAAAATTATTATTAATATTACTATTTTAATTGAATATAATGTATAATAAATATATTTAAACTATAAGCCCTAATTACAAAAGTTTCGTTCCATCAAAATTGGCCGCCTATCGTCTTCTTCTTCCAGCTCACTTCCCAAATCTACTCAGATTTGTCCGGCCTCGGTTCTCAGAGCAACTTCAACGCTGCGTCAAATTTGGAGATTTCACCAATTTGACGCAGAAACCATGCTCCAACCCAGCGCTATTCTTTGCTCTATTTTAGCGATTTGGCGCAAGAATGAGATTTGGATCGCCAAAATTGGCGCAAAGATTGGGCTGCGCCAAACCCAATTTCAATTTCTGTTCCTTTTTTTTAATTAAAATAATGATTATTAAAAACAAAAATTATATAAAAAATGTAAAATTCATTAAATTTATTTAAAATTTCCAATTGTTTTTGTTTTTTTATATTAAAATTTATTTATTAAATGTATATAAATTGTAATTTTTTTAAAATAATTTCTCAATTAACGGCTTGATTAAATCAATTATAGATGTAACGCCCCAAAAATTCTTAGGACCACGATAAGCATATTGTTTATTTAAAATGACATTTCTAAAATATGTTATGCATTGTTGAAATTAATTGCTTTCAGAACATAGTGTGACGTAGCAGGTTCCAGCGGATGACTCCAAGGGTGATGCACGAGCTAGTTTATTTGAAATGGATTGCGAACCATGTCACGCACTTCTGGTTCGCCGATCGTGGTCAAATCCATTGAATGTTTGTGGATCCCTGTTGTAGCACATTCAAAAGATCACGATATCTTTCTTTCATGATCGATATTAATTCAAAAACATTGTCATCTCTTTTTTTCTTTAATTTGGCTTTCTTGACCCCAAGAGGTCGCTCAGATGAAGTACCATCTACAGTATCACCACTACTTAAATTTATTTCAAAAAAAGGTAAACCAGTAGAACCTGATGTCGGAGTATTTGGAGTCGGCATATCTGACTGTGACGAGTCTAAATTTGTTTCATGTATTGTTTTTTGTGTGGGGGTGGATTCCTTTCGCTCGTAAATTTTACGAAGTCTTTCATGATAGGCCATACATGATCAAATTTGAATCCTTTACGAAATTCAGTATCTTGCATCAACAAGTCTTTCGCTCTGTTTAACTGGAGAAAAATTTACATCTCATATAAGAAATTATACGTGTAAAATATCAAAATATTTGAATAAGATATACTTACAATGTCTTCTTCAGATGCGTCACTCGGTCTGAGAGCTTCAATTTGGCTAACACATCCTGTTAGTTTTGAAATGTCATGGAGTATATTTCTCATGCGACACTGCAATGATCTTTTGTTACGTGCTTGTAGGTTGTCTGGTTTGTTGAGGTTGTAACCTTCTTCGATACGAGACCAGAACTGATCTTTAGATTGTCGAATACCAATAATTGGATTTTGGGATATATCTAGATATATATGGCTTAAAAGTCTGTCTTCTTCAACATTGTAAGAAGCAGTTCTTGAATTGGATGCCATTGATTTGCTTGGAGTAAAGAGATAACTGAGTGTGGTGTGAATACTTGATAAATCGTGAAAGTTTATTTATAATGGAAATGATTCAATCCTGACCGTTCGCTTAAATTTTATCAACGGCTAGGAGTCGATGTCACGCGGATTATGGTCTTCTCCAGAAAACACAACTCGACCTCCATCTATCCGTCCACGTGTTTCTCTATCAACGGCTAGGAGTCGATGTCACGCGGATTATGGTCTTCTCCCAGAAAACACAACTCGACCTCCATCTATCCGTCCACGTGTTTCTCTATCAACGGCTAGGAGTCGATATCACGCGGATTATGGTCTTCTCCCAGAGGATCTCAGTTTTATGCAAACTTCTCAGCCAACAATATTTGTGCGGAAAAATTCCGATTGGTTTGTGAACAGTGAATAACAAGCAATAATAAATAAATGTTGTATGTAAAAGATTGAGTCAGGAATTTGTTTCTGGAAGTTCGGACTTCAATGTCCTACGTCTCCTCTTCTTCCTCATCGGAAGGTATCACTAGAAGATTTGATGCAAGTAGGCCTTCTACAAACACCCGATCCCAAAGCCAGCAGCTATGAGAAATCCTAGTACTTCACAACACTCCACGCAGACGCAGCTGCTGGTTTTTACTACACTTTTTTGTTTTTCGAACTTCTTAATAAAGACAGTTCGTTACAGACTCAATCAAATACAACAATGAATACACTTGAGTACTGTAAAATCTCTGGTTTCTAAGAGAGTGAAACTTGATTCAATAAAGTGAACCAGAGAATGACACTCGAAGGTATAACAGTGAATATCAAATGAATGAAGATTCTTCGAGTGCTTGAGCTTTGAATGCTTTCAACGAAGAGTAAGCTCTAGATTGATTTTGACAGCGTGACCGCAATAGATAGATGGCGAAGTGTATTTTCTTCAACACTGCTGCTGATATATATAGTTTTCGATTGCAACGGTCATTTAATTCTCCAAAGGAAAATGAATCCCGTTTGAATTACTGCCAAAATTGTACACCGTAATTCCTGCTCCACTAAAAGGTAAATTGCTCATTCACAGAGCCAATTTGTCTTCTTTCTATATTTGTGCAAACATGGAGAAACGGCCTCTGTACATTGTACTATTTACCCAAAATAGTACACACGTTGTCTCCTTAATTCCAGGCAATAGTACGATCTTGAAGATATTTTCCTTTTTGAGTAAACGATCGTATTTGAATTTCTTTTATGATTGCGCCTGAAATTCCTTCTGTTTACCAGCTTTTCCTTCGTCGTTTCAAATCCTGCGACTGGAAAAACACGTGAGAAAATTTACCTGCTGATAAGCATATTGTGTTTTTCCATCGACTGGTCCTTTGTAAAATACAACTACTGATTTTCTTGTACAAAGCCAAAACGTTGTCGTATCAACTTATTCAAGCGACATCGTTTTGCTATCAAATAACACCTGCTGGTTGATGTTCACTGTAGCCATCTGCTGAAATATATAAACTGTTGAAGAACCAACCGTCTGCTGATATACTTTGAAGAAAGCATCTGCTGAAGTATCAGCGCAAATTCCATCGACTGAAATTCTAGCGGTACCTCAAAACGCCGTCGTTCCAACTTATCTAAACGCTGTCGTTTTGCATTCTCCAACGACATATTCTAAACAACTGCTGATCTCTTCAAGAATTCTTCCTGCTGATTTCTCTAAAGAATGCTTCTGCTGATTCTTCTAATCCAATCAATACGCTGTCGTTTAGCAATCCTTACCAAAAACACGCTAACACTTATATGTACCTGCTGATTGCTCGCAAGGAATGTATCTGCTGAAAATCTCCGAAAACAAATCAACCACTGATTGCATACCATCTGCTGATTTCCAACGAATACTCCAACTGCTGAAATATCACTTGTCAAATGATAAAAGATCTCCTGTTAGATGCGACAGCTGATTATCCAAAAGAAACTTGTCTTATTTTTGTTATCACCAAAACTAATAAATTTTATCCTAACACAGGAGAATAAATGTTACCTATGACCTGCTCGGGTAGATGATTTTTATTCCACCGGAGATCAAGTCCAATTGGATTTGCTCCTAGTTCCCCCTGTGTCACTGGCTGGATAACAACTGGATCAGCTGACGCCAATTGATATTCTTCATTATTGGCTTGTGCGTCAGATTCCAGCTGTTGTGATTGTTGTTCCAGATGTGAGCTTGGATCAGCTCTTGAAACAGTTGGTCTGGATACCAATTGATGATCACTTGCGACTGGTTGTCCAGACGTTGGTATTGATACTGATTGATATGATGTACTCGCGCCTTGTTCTCCAGATGTTGATCCAGGTGCCAATTGATAAACGCTTGTGTCTTGTGCATCAGACATTGATTTATGAATAGTGGAACCTGCTTGCACAACATCTGATCGAGAAAAGTCTGGTTGAACAACATCTGATTGAGCGACGTCTGGTTGATCGTTGGTCGCTTCACCTCCAGCAGCTGGCACACTTGGGAAGATCTGTTCCTGTATAGAGTCATCGTTAGTTAAATCGATGACTACTGGATTACCTGTCAGATCTTGTTGAGCAATGTTGTGCGGTGTGTCCAGCGTCTGTTGTGTCTCAGCTGAATATCTTTGTGGCACGTCGTCGTCTGATTTCTCAAGGCTTGTTGATTCCAGACGTGAACACAAGTCATGTAAGCTTGCAGCTGAGTTGGATCTGAAGCTTGTCTCGTCAAACACCACGTGTGCAGATTCTTCAACTGTTAGACTTCTGTTGTTGAAAAACCCTCAAGGCTTGTTGATTCCAGACGTGAACACAAGTCATGTAAGCTTGCAGCTGAGTTGGATCTGAAGCTTGTCTCGTCAAACACCACGTGTGCAGATTCTTCAACTGTTAGACTTCTGTTGTTGAAAACGCGATAAGCTCTGCTAACAGCTGAATATCCTAAAAATATACCTGCATAAGATTTTGGTTCAAAAGCTGTTAGGTGCTTTTTGCCATTATTATGAATAAAACATCTGCACCCAAACACCCTGAAATAAGATATATCAGGTTTCTTTCCATTCCAGATCTCATATGGGGTTTTATCGTGCATCTTATTAATCATAGATCTGTTTTGAGTATAACACGCTGTGTTAACTGCTTCTGTCCAAAATTTTTGCGAAACACCGGAATAAGCAATCATAGACCTAGCAGCTTCTTTTAAAGTATGATTTCTCCTCGTAGCAATCCCGTTCTGCTGAGGAGTTCTAGCTGCTGAAAGCTCATGCTTTATCCCTAGGTCTTCCAAATAAGAAGTCAAATTTTGATTTAAAAACTCAGTACCACGATCACTTCTTATTCGGTTGACTGAACAAGATTTGTCATTTTGCAAACGTTTTAAAAGACGTATCAGCTGGTCGGCAGTTTCAGATTTTACTTTTAAAAATAACACCCACGTATATTTTGTAAAATCATCAATAACAACTAGGGTGTAGTTCGTTCCCCCTAAGCTAGTTACGGATATAGGACCAAAAAGATCCATATGTAAAAGCTCTAAGCTACGGGAAGAACGTTTACCGCCTTTATTTTTGAAAGTAGATTTAATTTGTTTACGCAGCTGACAAACGGCACAAATCCTGTCCTTAGAAAAATTGATTTTTGGCATACCAGAAACCATATCATGCTGACTCAATTTAGCAAGTGTTTTGAAGTTTAGATGATTCATTCTTTGATGCCACAACCAACTCTTGGAAGAGTCAGCTGCAAGGCACAACTTTTCAGATTTCAACTGCTCTGACCAATCGATTATGTAGGTATTCCCCGAACAGTTACCTACCAATACAGTCAGACCAGTTGCACTCTGAACTGTGCAAGTGTGTTGTTGAAACTTAACTATGTAACCCTTGTCACATAGCTGACTAATGCTAATCAAATTATAACGTAAATTATCAACAACTAAGACGTCTGAAATAGAGATGTTACCGTGGATAAGCTTACCCTTACCCACAGTGTTACCGTATGCGTTATCACCAAACACGATTTTTGCTCCTTTGTGTGGAACAACGTCTGATAGCAGCTTTTGGTTCCCTGTCATATGTCGCGCACAGGCGCTGTCCAGGTACCACAAATTTGATACATTAGCTGGTTCGTACCTGTTGTCCTGCAATCATACAAACAGCTTTTGGTACCCAATTTTACTTGGGTCCAGATCGGATTACCCCTTTGGGACCCATACTTGAATTACCTTGACAGTTTTTCCAGTACTAGAGTCCGTGAGGGTCTGTGCAAAACCATGGTGAGATTTATTGAGTGTTGATTTCATATTTTGACCATTTAGATCCCTCCTTGGCTGAACCTTTCTCCAACCAGATTTTACCTTCGTTGAATTACGCCTTGGCTGGTTAGGAACAAATGACTTAGAAACAGCTTTCGCTTTGTCTTTGTCCAATTTGTGCTTAGCCAGCTGGGCTTGAAATTCTCAGGTCTTTGAAAGCTGATACCAGCTTTTCCTTGATGGTTCAACTTGGGAGAGTTCTGGTCATTATATGTCATCGACTCACAGCAGTCATATATCACGTTGGCTTTGACAAAGCTCATCTTGTTGAACTTGTCATACACCAGCTGTGATTGAGTACTTGTTTCTCCATTACTTCTTTCACTACTATTGAAACCCAAGCCAGTTCTATCACTCGCTGGCTTCTGAATTCCAAATAGCTTATCAAGAGAAGCAGAAGACTTGGTCCAGGAGCTCATTGTAAAATTTAATTTTTCAATTTCAGCTTTGAGCTCACTAGATTCATTTCTCAACAGTTCATTTTCCATCATCAGCTTACTCAACTCAGTCTTCAAACTATCAATGTCATCAAGCGTGTCAGTGCTTGATTCAATTGAAATATTTTTCAGACTTTTGTTTTCAGCTTTGATTTCCTCAAATGAGTTAGAAAGCTTCTTGTACTCTTTGACCATATCATTTAGTGCATCGATAAGATATTCTCGTGTAAATCAATATTAGCGAAATCAAATACCTCATCTTCCGAAGTTTGATCAGTCATGAGGCAGTGAACTTCCTCCTGTTCACTATCGCTGATGAGGAACTTCTGGATGAAGAATCTGAATCAGTATCAGCCCAACTTTTGGTGCCTCAGCCATCAGCACTTTGCGATCATTCTTGCGGCTGGGTCTTTTAATGCCTCGTGTCCTCATCCGTCTATCCTTGGATCTATCCTTGGATCTGTCGACAGTTCTCTCATCAGTCTTCTCATCTCGTTTGTATAGATCCTCCTTCTTTTCATCTCTTCTGTATCTATCTTCCTTCTTGGGCCTGTTGCAATCAGCTGCAAAATGCCCTGGACGTCCACAATTGAAACAGTTCATATCATAAACAATTTTATCATTTTTATGAACATTATTATAAGGAGCAGAAGGGTTGTAGGATCTTCTCAAGTATTTCCCAAACTTCTTTACGAAGAGGGACATGACGTCGTCGCTGAGTTGATCAGCTGTCTTGCTAGTGCTTGGAGAGCACTGTTCAGTAGTTATAGCAGCTAGTGCTTTTGTCGGCTGGGATGTCGAGGGTCCAGCTTCTGCTCTTGTCTCCAACTCAAACTCATAAGCTTTTAGATTTGCAAACAAGTCGTGAAGCTCCAGCTTGTTTAGATCTTTGGACTCCCTCATAGCCATCGTCTTCACGTCCCACTCCCTGGGCAACGCTCTCATCACCTTCAGTACTAGCTCTCTGTTGCTATACTCCTTGCCAAGACTCGTCAACTCAATAACAACGGCACTGAATCTTTCATCGAACTCTGTCATGGTCTCTCCATCCTTCATCTTGATTGATTCATACTTCTGCCGAGCAACAGTCAGCTTGTTCTCCTTCGTTTCAGCATTTCATTCACATATTTGGGTCAGCTTCTCCCATATTTCCTTGGCAGTAGCGCAGGTCTTGATCTTACTGAAACGAACCAGACTCTAGGATTTTTTTTTTAAAACATTTGCGGAAGCATAAACTAAACATAACGAATGGCTCGTTCCCTTCTAACACATTTCTAAACCATTTTCTCAAAATACTTTAAGCATAAATAAATGAATATTTGAAACGTTAAAAACATCCAACATCGTAAAATCATCGAGTAAAAAGAATACTGAAAGCCAACATGTTTTAAAACCAGTATCTAAAACTGCAACATGACAAAACTTAATCATAAAGGCGGTCACGGGGTACTGCTGCGACAGGCGCTCAGAGGTCATCACCGCCAGTCGGAATATAGTCATCGACAGGATCATCACCTGCACCATTTAAACCTAGTGAGCCTAGAGGCTCAGCATGCTCTATCATAATACATAACAAAGTACATACTAATAAAACCACATGCAGGCACATACGTGTAGGAACATAATTTCATGACATGCGTGCTTGAAAGATCTTAAAACGTTAAATCATACTGTAGTCGTACATACGTCATACATAACATATATGTTAAGGCATAGCATAAACATAACATAACTTAAAAGAACATGTGAGTCGTATCCATGAGGTGAGAGCCATTAATTCGATTGATCAATCTATAAACCAACGTACGTGGCGGTGTGGTTCACCCCGATGTCACACGAGGATCCCTATATGTCACACCTCTATGCTGCCACTTCACCATGTTGTCACACATGGATCCATAAGCTCATCATTATACATTAACAGGGGATCCCCGGGCCCGGCAACCCGACTAACTCCCATCATTACTTTTCCTCACAACACTTCAATCCCTCAAAATATTTTTGATTCATGACTTAACATAACTTAAACTTTCATGATGCATGCGTTTCATAAAATCATGCGACTTTAAAAAGACATTGGCCCATCAATATATATTTAATTTTCTTAAAAATATTCATAATCAATTACATAGCATAATACGTATATAATTAAATATATATTCATGGGCCTATGCATTATTTTCCTCGGCCCGGTCAAGGACTGGCTTAAGCGGCTGTCATTTGAAGGACTCGGCCCAACATCGTCAAAACAGGCTTAAAACTCATTTAAAATAAATAACGGCCCAAAATCCAACAATTTGATTTAAACAACCAGATTACTTAAAAATGACAACATAAATAATTTTTTGACTTAAAATCATTGACCCGAAATTATAATTTTGACCAAGAGTAATTTTAACTTAAAAAGTTGACATGACCCGATAAAAATGACCCGGACTTTAAAAATAAGACTACCCGGCCCAAAAATAAAATAACTCGGACCGAACTTAAAATATTTGACTCGACACTCGATTAACCGATCCGGTCCAATCGAACCAACCGGTCCAATTGAACCATCCGGCCCAAAACATAAAATTAAACCTTTAAAATTTCTGATTTACTCTATCATTTGCTAAAAATTCAAAAATTTAAAAACCAATGACCAAATTTGACTTTAAAATTTGATAAAAGTATTAGGCCCATAAATAAAAGGATTTTGACTTTAAAATTTTGACTTTAAAATATTCGGCCCAATACGCTAAAATTGCCAAAAATTCCATAAATCAAATAAATTCTAAAAATGCTGGCAAACATCTTAAAATATGTTTAAAACATCAAATAAAATCATTCACGAACTTTAGCAGCCCCTAAGACTCGAAATCTTAATTTTCACAAAAACGACCCGACGAGGCTCAATACGAGCGACAAAACGGTAAAAATCATTAAAAATACATTTCTTAACCAAATCACCCACTGTTTCAACCACATCATCCTAACTCAATATACTAGTCACTGGAATACGAAACTCAAAAACGATTCAGTATGTAACCAACCCGACGCCCGCAAGCTCACTGTTCGTGCACAGACTTCAACCAGGACATGTTCTAGCCATAAAAATCATAACTAATTCGTTTCTCGACCAAATCGCCCCCCGTTTGGACCTACGTGATCCTAAATCAATATTCTATCCCCTGAAATTGACCACAAGCACGCAGACAAAATAGAGGCTCTTACCCGAATCCAAAAACTCTACTGTCGCGCACATACGATAAGCTAAGACACATGCTCATTAGAAAATTCATAACTAATTCATTACTTGACCAAATCGCTTCTCGTTTGGACCTACATGACCCTAACTCGATGTACTAACTACCTGAACCACCCTTGGATCAAAAAATAAGCCCCATGAACCGACCATGACCGAAGAACGAATCAAAAACGTTTTGAAAACTATGGAACATGCATGGATCTAAAACAATTGTGCATAGATCTACATAAATCACATACAATTTGTTGGATCTGTTTTGACAGATCCTAATTAAGTTTTGAATTACACAAAACCTGTTGTTGTTATTCTAACAATTCTATTCTAAGTGCGCAGATTTCAGGTCGAAGAATATGTCCAGCAGATGTTTCACAATGAATGTTCAGCAGTTGGTTTGATGATTCATGGAATCGGCAGTTGAATTAGCGATGGAGACGTCCAGAGTTATATCACCTGTTCGTAATCAGGCGTAGGCCAAAGTTGAACCAGCTGGAGCATAATAATCTAGCAGATGATGAAGATCAGCTGGAGGCGCAAGATTGAAAGCATTTATAAGTACTGCTGATGAATCTATCAGCAGTCACGTTTATAAGTACTGTTAATGAATCTATTAACAGTCGCCTTTCAAGAAGCTGGATGTTTAGCGAGATGATGAAGATCAGCTGGATCGAAGTGAAGTAGCGAGATGATGAAGATCAGCTGGAGCGCTAAGATTGGATGACATCAGCAGTGACGTCATCATTCAGCAGGTAGCTACAGTTGAAGATTCAGCAGATGAGAAGAAGCGCTA
>KQ995299.1:18430-47677 GCA_001598015.1 Dorcoceras hygrometricum
CTTTCCAACGGGAAGTATTTTACAGAGGCTATATATTAGAAGCGACGCCCTTTGAAGCAGTGTGTGTCGTCGTCCAGTTGAGAGACGACGTTGGTGCAACTACAATACTGTGGGAAATATTCATTGATTACACAGTGCACCAACAAAGGGAAAATAATCTGAAGTGAAGCTGTCAACTAATCATTCGAGAGAGAGTTTCATTGCAGTTGACAGTGTAGCTAGAATTAGCTTGTTAGAGCATTTCCCTCGTGTGTGAGAAAAACAGAGAGTTGAGCGTTCATTGTATCAATTCTCACACACCCGGATTCATTCACAACTGTTTGTGAATGAATCTCGAAATATGTTGTACTTTTACTTTACAGAGGAGCGTTGCACCAAAGTGGAAAGAAGACAAGATAGCCTTCTGGAGCGCTGAAGAGTTTTTGGAAGCTTTCCAACGGGAAGATATTTCAGCAGAGGCTATATATTGGAGGCGACGCCAATGTAGATGTCCTGTGTGGTCCTGCAGTTCAGAGTGAACGAGACGCTATGCGTTCGTTCAGTTGGTGTAACTACAATACTGTGGGAAATATTCATTGATTACACAGTGCACCAACAAAGGGAAAATAATCTGAAGTGAAGCTGTCAACTAATCATTCGAGAGAGAGTTTCATTGCAGTTGACAGTGTAGCTAGAATTAGTTGGAACGACAGCGTTTTGCATTCGCAATCAGTTTTACAGAGGCTATATATTCGAGGCAACGCCCATTGAAGTCTGTCGACAGAGTGAACGAGGCGCTATGCGTTCGTTCAGTTGGTGCAACTACATACTGTGGGAGAATTTCATTGTTTACACAGTGCACCAACAGAGGGAAAATAATCTGAAGTGAAGCTGTCAACTAATCATTCGAGAGAGAGTTTCATTGCAGTTGACAGTGTAGCTAGAATTAGCTTGTTAGAGCATTTCCCTCGTGTGTGAGAAAAACAGAGAGTTGGGCGTTCATTGTATCAATCTCACACACCCGGATTCATTCACATCTGTTTGTGAATGAATCTCGAAATATGTTCACAGTTCCCGTCCAAGCATGAAGACGTAAAACTCTTGTGTATGTAGTTAGTCACACAGTTGCGACTGATGTGCAGTTATGAAGTAGTGGATCCTTCCGAGGTGGAAGAAGGGGAGATGTAGGACATTGAAGTCCGAACTTCCAGAAACAAACCTGCTGGTCCATTCCTTTAAGCTTTTAGCATTCGTATTTACAGTTAGCATTCATCGCATAACAGCATTCAGCATTTGCTCTTATTTAGCATGCACAACATTTCAGCACTTAGCACTTGCTTTGATTTAGCATCGCATTTCAGCAGCACACTAGCACGAGTCTTGAACAGATTTATGTTGTACATAAATCTGTTTGAGTTGTTTTTAAAATATAGGATTCAGTTCTGGTATTTTCCGCACGATTTTTAAATCATACCAGATCCTGTTTCCGGTGCTCAGATGATTATTTTATATGTTCAAGAACAAACGAGCTATTGCAGCTCATTTTTATCAGCAGCGCAAAATTGCTTTGAATGGATTTTAACAAAAAGCGCGTCTGCTGATATCTTTTTGATCCTAAATATCGGACCAACACAATTCATGCATTAAACTTTAAAAACAGTTTACTATGACTTAAATGGTGAGAAAAGGAATAGATATTACATGCCTGGCTTGGAGAGAATAGAGATCTGCGAGTTACCGACGTTGTAGACGCGAGATCGGGGCACCACCGGCTTTGGATTACCAAACTTGACCAAGAATGGATGAATTTCGAAAGTTTTGTGTTGTAGAGGAAGGGGAGGACGGCTGGTTGAAGGTTTAGGGGCTCGGTTTGATTAAACTTGGTGTTTATAAATAATGCAATGTGACATAATTGACCTCTATGATTTAATTAAGGAAAAGGGATAAAAATTGACATGTTTGCCCCTACTTTTAAATGAAAGGATAATAAAAACTTTATCTTGGCCTTGAAAAGGGTTTAAATTTCTAAATTGAAGCCTACTCACAATTTAAAACATCTTAAAAGCCCATAAAACTGCCCATATAGGCGAAAAACGGGTTCCCCTCCAAAATAATTATAAAAATCCAAATTTTCGGGATGTTACACTTACTGAACATGTTCTTGTCCAGCGTCTTGTAAAGGATATCCATGGCCACATTGTCCAGATTCGCCTTCTTCTTGTCCTCATTAGTATATTCATGTCTCCTCTTTTCAAGAAACTGAGGCTCGCCGTTAGATATTGCAAATGCTAGATTTGGCTTCATTATCTTTACTGGCCCTTCTGTGATAACAGACCATATGTCGTCATCTTGAGCAGCCAAATGCGCTTGCATGCGAATCTTCCAGTCGTCGTAATACTCCTTGGAAAATATAGGAATCTTGTTGTGAGAAGTAGACATTTTAATATATGATTAAGCACAAACAACAACTGTTCAATACTGATATGCACAGGCTCTGATACCAATTGATAGGATCATTGTGGTTCGAGAAACAGCTGCAAGAGTTCAGAAGGGGGGTTGAATGAACTCTTGATATTTTCAAATTTTCGAAACCTTTTAAAACAAGTTTTACAAGCACCCGCTTAACTTAAATCCGATTTATCAGATTTAAGATATCTCAATTTAAAATCAAATTTCTCGACTAACAAAAAGTGTGGAAAGAAGTCGATCAATTTGTGCACAGTTAAAGCAATAAGTAAATACGATAATGTAAAATTTTAAGGGTCGAGAGTTTTTTTATGGAAGTTTGGATATCAATATCCTACGTCTCCCCTTCTTCCTTTTTAGGAAGGTTCCACTAGAAGATTTGATGGTTACAGGCCTTCTGCAAACACCCAATCACCGAGCCTCGCTCAAGGTGAACTCGTAGCAACACAACTTCACAAAGCAGTCGCAGCTGCTGAATACAAGTAACTATGATTTTCAAAAGGCTTTAAGGAGCGCGTTTGTTACAGACTCAAATGGATTTTACAATGAGGTACACAACTATTGAAGTCTGTATATCTTCTGGTTTCTAATCTAAGAAACTCGATTCAATAATGAACCAGAAGATGAACTCGAAGATAGAACAATAAGCGCTGGTTGAGTGTTCTTCGAGTTTGCGAGCTTTTGAGAGATAACTTTGACAAAGATTGAGACGAAATAATGGCAGAGTGACGGCAAGTAGTCGAGAGTGAAGGAGAGCTTCTTCAATTCAAACTTCTGCTTCGTTCACAAAGGTCGATTAATTCGACTAAGGAAACAAAATCCCTTTTGAAAATACTGATAATCATGCAACCGTCTTTTCTGCTCCACTACGTGGAAAATTGCACATCGTCAGAGCCAAATTGCCGTGTTCCCATATTTGTGCAATCACCGTAAAACGTTCTCTGTAAATGTGTACTATTTACCCAAAATAGTACCGTCGTTGTCTCCTTAATTCCAGGCATATGTACGATTCAATCTTCACCATTGATTCCAATAAGAACTGTGATTGCGTTTGAATCGATTCATCGTTTGCGCCTGAAGTCTTTTATAGTTAATTCAGCTTTTCCTTCCTTGAAGATGATGAATAGTTCATCGCTGATAGAATCATAAACCAACTTCTGAATTTTAGCTCTAAGCCAAACGCTGTCGTATCAACTAATCCAAACGGCGTAGTTTTTCTATTCATTAATAAACACGCTAACGTCTGAATAGTTGCGTCTGATATCAAATCAACAACTGAATCCCCAACGGCTGAATACACTTCTTAAAGAAATACCCAACGTCTGAATATGCTCACTGATGGTCCCAAAAATAGGATCAATATATGAACAGGAGTTCAGAAGGGGGTGGGTTGAATGAACTCCTTCAATTTTTGAAATCTTTTAAAATTTTTACACGCACGGCTTAACTTAAGTCCGAGTTACCAGACTTAAGATATCTCAGTTTTATGCAAGTCTTTCGGCCAACAATATTTGTGCGGAAAAAGGCCAATTAACTTGTGAACGGTAATAATATGTAAATGCAATATTCTAGAACGTAAAATAAAGAGATAAGAGTCCAGGATTTGTTTCTGGAAGTTCGGACTTCAATGTCCTACGTCTCCCCTTCTTCCTCCTCGAAAGGTATCACTAGAAGATTTGATGAAAGTAGGCCTTCTACAAACACCCGATCCCGCAACCAGCAGCTACGAGAACTCCTAGTATCTCCACACCAATCCAAGCAGACGCAGCTGCTGGTTTACAACACTTGGTAATATTTTCAAACGGCTTTTGAGAGCACGTTTGTTATAGACTCAATAAGATATTACAATGAAATGCACGTATTTGAGACTGTAAATTTCTCTGGTTTCTAATACAAAGAAACTCGATTTAACAAGATGAACCAGAGAATGACTCGAAGGTATATCAATGAAAAACAACAGTATGTTCTTCGAGTCTTGTGAGCTTTGAGTATGCTTCAATAAGGAATATCTCGAGAATTCAATTTGGCAGCATTTCAGCAATAGCGATGGCGAAGGTGTTTCTTCAATTCAAAACATCTTATATTTATAATCTTCGT
This sequence comes from Dorcoceras hygrometricum, assembly GCA_001598015.1. Classification (NCBI taxonomy): domain Eukaryota; kingdom Viridiplantae; phylum Streptophyta; class Magnoliopsida; order Lamiales; family Gesneriaceae; genus Dorcoceras; species Dorcoceras hygrometricum. Next base: position 22,973 of record KQ995299.1, read on the forward strand.
TCAACGGTCGATTACTTCTGATAAGGCAACAAAATCCTTTTGAAATTCTGACAGTAGTACGCCGTCAATCTTGCTTCACTATATAGTAATTGCGTATCGTCAGAGACAGAAATATGATTTCCATATATGTGCAATCCCGTTGAAACCGCCTCTCCCAATGTGTACTATTCTTCCAAAATTAGTACCAATCTCGTCTCCTTAATTTCAGGCAATTTGAATGATTCTTGTTTTGGCCATCGATCTTTTCCAATTGAGTATACGATCGAATTTGAATCAACTTTATGCTTGCGCCTGAAACCATTTCTGTCGACAGATCTTTCTTTGATGAAGATGAATGAATAGTTCCTTGCTGTTGAAAGATCTGTCGCGGTAAACAAAATTAAACCACTTGTAAATTTCAGCAAAGATGACGTCATCATATCTCTTCCTCTACTGTAGCTGACGTCATCGCATCTGTTATATGACCTTTGTAGTTAGATCTGATGGTGACGTCATGATGTCTGATATTCTACTGTAGCTGACGTTATCATATCTGTTGATAGAAAACGATGTCGTGTTGAGCTTACTGTTACCAAACCTGTTGATAGCAAACGACGTCACACTGTTTCCAAAAACAATACTGTAGCGAAATCTGTTGGCAGCAACGATGAAAGTACTGTTACAAGATCTGTCGAATATACTTAACAATGAATACGACCCTTGTTGATGATAGAAACTTCACTGTTTCAATACCTGTTGGCAGAGACTATCACCAATACAATAATCAAGGGCTGTTGGAAGATATTATCATCCTCAATGCTCCATTAACTGTAGATTTCTGACCCGATAACCCGAATAACCAAATCGATGACTCCACTATTACAAGATCTGATTCTGATCAACCCAAATTCATAACTGTAACTCAAACCAATCACTGTTGTCAGCAACCTCTAATCTCTGTGAGAAGATTATTCGAAATTCATCGTTTAGGTCCAAATCTTTTCTTATTTTTGTTATCACCAAAACTATAAATTTTATCCTAACACTCACTACTGAAGTAGAATTCAACTGCTGATCATAAACCAACGACTGATTATACCAACTGCTGATTAGATATCCAACGCCTGAATAGATACCCAACGTCTGAAATATCTTTCTTTTTGCAAATAGAGAATATGACATAACAGCTGGTTGCAACGACTGAATGTTCCAAATCAATAACAACTGAATCAAAAACGCTGTAGCCAACTACTGAAAATACTTACTTCTGAAATATTTGCCCAACTGCTGAAATACACTCGCTACTAACGTGAATATTCAACTGCTGAAATATGTTGACTACTGAAGTGAATATCCAACTGCTGAATTAATATACTCGCTACTGACATAAGTACACAACGGCTGAATAAATGCCAAAGTCTGATTGCGTAATCCTTGATCAACATCTGAATTGCTCTCACGACTGATATAAAAACCGATATCAGAAACTGATAACCCTATGTCTTCAACCTCTGAAATAGAAACCCAACAACTGAGTGCTTCAACTCAACTACTGGAATATACCTGAATACCAAGACCTGATATCTAACAACTGAAGTATTCAAACCCAATAACTGACTGGTCAATTCAACATCTGAATATATTTAACTCATCGTCTGAACTAATATCGAATGCCCAAGTCTGAGATAACCTGACGTCTGAATATACTTTGCTGTTAATTGCAACGGCTGATTCTCCAGAAGTAACTTCGTATTAGCACTCTTATTTTGTTATCACCAAAACTAATAAATTTTAACTTAACAACAATTAAACACATAAACACGGAAGCATCAAATAAGGCTAAAACTTTTCGAAATAAAGTTGGGCCTGAACCAAATCATATCCTCAAAATAATCATATTCAAAATACGAGTTAAATCAAAACTCATACAACAACATGTACTCACTAATCATCAACAACGATCCCCCAAATACATATAACCTCAGGGCATCCCCTGGATCATTACATAATAATAATAATAACTGGGACTCAAGGAATGGGGATCGACCAGCTGGGGTTCCAGTCTGTCCAGCTTGGTTACCTGAAGATCCTGCAAATGGGCAACACAGACCCAGACAACACAAAAGCAGGAAAAGAATACGAGGTCAAGCCTCAGTACGAATGAGTACTAATATAACAGCAAATCATAAACATGCAGTATTCTAAGTCATGAATGCATGCGGCTGTCAAAGAAAATCGATCATCAAGGCCTGCTAATCAGCTGGCAGTAATCTTAATCGAGCCTCTTGATAGGTATGGCACGAAAACAGCCCTAGGAGTTCAGAAGAGGGGGGGGGGTTTGAATGAACTCCTTGGTATTTTTAGATTTTGAAACCGTTTAAGAATATTTTTACAAGCATCGCTTAACTTAAGTCCGAGTTACCAGACTTAAGGTATCTCAGTTTAACTGCTGATTTCTTGGCTAACAAATATGTGCGGAATAAAGCCAATTGATCAGTGAACAGTGTAACAAATAAGTAAATGCGTAATGTAAAAGTTAAGGGACAGAGTTTGTTTGTGGAAGTTCGGATATAAATATCCTACGTCTCCCCTTCTTCCTTTTCAGGAAGGTTCCACTAGAAGATTTGATACGTGCAGGCCTTCTACAAACACCCGATCACCGAGCCTTGCTCCAGGTGAACTCCTAGCAACACCAAATACAAAGTGCAGACGCAGCTGCTGAAAATAGGTAACATAATTATGTTTTTCGAACTGCTTCACAAAGCCAGTTCGTTACAGACTCAATAAAACATGACAGTGAAATACAAATCTATGAGACTGTAAATTCTCTGGTTTCTAAACAACGAAACACGATTCAAAAGATTGAACCAGAGAATGACTCGAAGGTAAATTTTTGAGGAGATCAACACTTGTGTTCTTCGAGTTGTATGAGCTTCTTAAGAGTAACTTCAATAGATAGTAAGCTCGAGATAGAAAAATGGTAGAGTAACGGCAAGTGGTCGAGAGCGAAGGAGAGTTCTTCAATTCAAACTTCTGCTATTTATACTCTTCGCTCAACGGTCGATTAATTCTATAAAGGAAAACAAAATCCCTTTTGAAAAACTGTTATACGTACGACCGTATATCCGTACTATTTACCCAAAATAGTACCAATCTTGTCTCCTTAATTCCAGGCAATTATACGATTCTGTTGATCTTTTCATTTTGAGCATATGATTGTATTTGAATCGATTTGTCGCTTCCGCCTGAACTCCTTTGTTTAACAGATATATCTTTCTTTTAAGATGATTGAATAGTCCATCGCTGATAGAGTATATAACTGACACTTCTGAAAACATCGAAATACCTGATCACTTGCAATCTCTGAAAAACTGACGTCATCGTATCTGTTAGACAAACTATAACATATCTGTTAAATGCACCGTAGCGTTATCTGTCAATATACTATCATGGTTATCAACCTACGAACACTTCTGTTGAAAGCAACCATGAGTGATACTGTTATGGTATCCGTTGAATATGATGTCACGGTCTCTGATAACCATAATACAAACATATCTGTTGACAACAACCTTCGCTGTTATCTGTTAGACAGATTGTAACGTCCCTGTTGAACTCACTGTTGCGGTATCTGATGACAGCAACCATTACTGATCCAATAACAAATTCTGTTGGCAGATACCTTCGTCGATGCAATAATCAAAGTCTGTTGACAGATATCCTTTGATTCAATAACGATTTCTGTTGACAGAAACAATCACTCTTAATGCACTTTCAACAGTAGATATTTGACCCGATAACCCGAATAACTGATCCGATAACTCAACTGTTCCAAAACCCGAATAACATATCTGTAATATAAACTGATCACTGTTGTCAGCACTTCTGATATCCATGAAATGGATTACTCGAATTTCATCGTTAAGTCCAATTCTTTTTCTTACTTTTGTTATCACCGAAACTATAAATTTTATCCTAACAATTTCCCCCTTTTTGGTGATGACAAAACTTAGCAGCCGAGATAAATAACTGGGCAAAAATAAATTGCACAAGGTCTGCTGAAATTCAAACTTTCATTAACTAAAGAATTGTACATAAGATTTGTACAAACGATCAACAACAATTCTATCCTAACCAATCCCCGAATGACCTTCTCCATGGTCCACCACTACTGCTAGAATATCTTTTCTTAGAATGTCCACCTCTGTCTCCTCTACTCCTGCTGCCAACACTGCTGCCATGAGTACCTCTATTTCCACTGCTTCCACCAGGCCTACCTTGATCATCCGGAGGCGGATGAGATCCTCGGCTACTAACTTCCCCCTTTTTGTTATCACTGCCACGATTGATATAAGCCACAAGTTCGCTCAACTGATCGGTAATAATATTTAAGGTCTCCTGTGCCTTAGCACTGAAGTCCAACAAATCATTTCGAGTAGCTGCAACCTGCTCATCCAAGGATGTTACTTTGACGTTAATCGCTTTTACCTCCTTTCGAATCCATCAAGTCAGCAGTAACAGAGGCATTGTGAGCCAGAACACCTTTCCTAAACTCATTGAATCGAAGTGTCTGGACATCATCTAGAGTTCGGACATCTTGTAGAGCACTCTGAATCAATTTGCAAAAAGTTTCGTCTTGTTGTCGCAGAGTATCACGAAGGCCCTTGTCAAGTGAATTTAGCCTAGATAATACATCTTTTTGAGATTAATCAATTTGCCTAAAACCCTGTGACTGATTGTCAAGACGCTATGAGATAAGGTCTTGATAGCATCAAGAGAAGCAAAAGGCACGGTAGAAGTAGCTGGTAATGAGGATTGATTAGCCGCTGTGTCATCCATAGAAAAATCATCTGAGTTAAATCGCATAGAGGAATCAGTAGAAGAAGTAGAAGGGTCTTGTCGCTGAGATGTAGGAGGAGGGGATTCTGGACTCTGAAAAAAATATAACTGCTCCTCCTGAGCAACAACGGAAATGCTAGGATCTAAAGCTAACTGTACATTTGACCCAGATGAATCGGCCTTGGAAAGTATCAGGCGGTGGAGAAGGAGAGCGATAAACTGTAGAACCATCGGAAGAAACTAAATCTATCTCTGGAGAGCTCTCTAATTCTGACTGTACATCTGAATCACTGAAAAAACCAACAAAATTGTTTGTAGCTCGATCCTGCCAAATTACTCTGCAAAAACCAGTAGGCAGTTTCTCAAGAATATCTACAACGGAACTGATGACGACAATGTCCCTGCAAAAATTAACATCCCTGACTGGACGAAGGCAACAAAACATACTGTATCGGACAACCTCTGTACACACTCTATACCAACCCCAAGAATGAATTATTGACGGGGTAGCTCCCCAATACTGAACGGGCTCTATAAAGAAGCAATGAGGAACTAAATTTTCCGTAATAGCCCTGTCTGGTATCTGTTGTTTATTCACAAAAAGAGATAGCCTGAAACTACTCCGCCAATAGTCGTTGCCCTGTATGGGCGTCCAAACACCATTAATTAACACCATTGGCCTTATCCAGCAAGTAGACTTGGCCAGAGAGTAAAATTGGGCGAGAACGGCACCACTACTGTCAGCAAAATCTTTAAAATATTAAGAGGAGCTTGGTCGATCCATTATTATTCCATGTTCCTTCTGCTGTGCCAAGAGATATTCTAGGGATTTGGAATGAGCAACAGACGGAAGATCAATGATTTGGGAGGCCGTTGCTGTCCAGGGTTGACCAGGAGTATAATATTTTCGGTGATAGTCAAAATTTCCTTAAGAGCATCTCTCGATACTTCGCAAGAATATACACTCGCCTCCCGACAGCCATTTCCAGTGAATCAGCTTTTCTTTCTCTTTAAAATCCCTCAAAGATTCAAGATCAAATAATTTATTCAGGCTAAAAGAATGAAAGAATTCAACTACGTTTTTCATAACCTGGTCTCTGATCTGTACAAGAAATTCGACGTCTCCCCAAATCAATGCAACCATATCCCTGGCAGGATTTCCCTTGACTATATCAACTTCCTCTAAGGGCTCCTTCCCTTTATCATGAATAGAGATTCGAGGGAGATTGGAATAGTACCAGTCTCTGTCCTGCACTTCATTTATTTCTATTGAAGAACCAAGCTTGGTTTTGGTAACTTCAGCGGCAGTTACTGACGGAAGCATCATATTGTCAGATATTTGCATTAGTAGATCATCAACAGAAATGAGCTCCTCGTCTGTTTGGTTTCTGCCGACAGCTTTCTCAGGGGCCTTTGCACCCACAATATCCTTGCTGCCCTCAGCTTTGTCAACAGTCTATGTTGCAACAAAATCTTCGTAAGACTCATCCAACCACTGCTCAAAATTGTCAGATTTGTCAACCGCTGTATCCTCAAAAAATATTTCCTCAACATTTGTTTCATCAAAAGTTTGTTCCAACTGTTCTGCCTCATCTGTTCCCATCTGAGAGGTCTCCACATGAACCTGCCTGATAATAACATCCACCTCATCAGTATGTTCCACAACAGGTTCTTCATCAGCAACCTCAACAGTAACTTGCTGCTCAACATCCTCAATAGTTGCGACAGTTACCCTCTCCTCAACAGTTTCATCATCAGAGCCCCTTGGCAGAACCAACTTCCTCTTCTTTGATTTACGCTTTGGCAAAGGAGATTTTTCAGCTGTCGCAGCAGGGGTTGGTTCAATAATTGTAAGGGGCACTGCCTCCTGTGCGACATTCACCATATCCAAGCTGGCTTTGGAGGGAGAAGCTTTGCTTTTCACCGTCCTCCTCTTCTTAGGAACCACTGGCTCATCGCCCGCAACGGTTGGTCGCTTCTTCGACACAACCTCAGTAACCACCTCCACTGGTGCCTCACATGTGGATTCAGATTCCTTCTTTGATTTGGATTTCCTTTTCACAATTGCTGCCTTAGCCATGCCTGGATCCTCTGATTTGCTCCGAGAATCGATAGTCTCGTTCATGACAATATAAGTGTGAACGGTCTTAATAGACAGAACCTTCGATGTTGGAAAGGGGACGGCTTCACCCATTGTTATCGCAGGGTTGCTTTTCAATAGAACACAAATTTGCGCTGCATACCCCTTGGCCTTCTTCTGTGTCTTGTCTACCATCTCTTTCAAAACACTAAACAGTATCTTGCTCCAGTTCACTTTCAAACCAAATTGAATAGCCGTCATCATCAGAAAACGTTCATTTGTAGTGGCATCAAATGCTCCGGCCTTAAAAGTGATTGCCTTGGCCAGAATATCGTTTAGCAGCCGATATTCATATTTCATCAATTTCTCTTGCCATATGTAGAAACAGGCTCACCAGACTTCGAAAAGATGCTCCTAGCATCATAAACCAGATTCTTCGGAACCTCAGAAAAATCTACTAACCCTTCCGTTGGCAAGTCAAACACCTCCGCAAACCTAGACTGAGAGATAGAGAAAAACTTGCCTGATATAGCACCTGTAATATCGCCGTCTTGCACTAGTGCCGTATCGATTCTCTTGCCATATGTAGAAACAGGCTCACCAGACTTCGAAAAGATGCTCCTAGCATCATAAACCAGATTCTTCGGAACCTCAGAAAAATCTACTAACCCTTCCGTTGGCAAGTCAAACACCTCCGCAAACCTAGACTGAGAGATAGAGAAAAACTTGCCTGATATAGCACCTGTAATATCGCCGTCTTGCACTAGTGCCGTATCGAAAAACTGTTCCAGTGCCTGCTCATACAACACTGATTGACACCCCAAGAATCCGCGCAGTCCACTGGCCTCCAGAGTCTTAAACATATTCAACATCCCTTCATTGTCTGGAATCGCCAAAATGGATTCGAAGTTGACTTGGTGGGCGTTGGCGATGAACGATGATGCCATTTAAGTAGATTTAGGGAGTACGAAAATGCCTGAAATAGATTGTCTGCAAAGGAAAAACAAGAGCACGAGAGCAAGAAAGCACAGAGTGTAATTTTGCACAGTAAATGTTATCGAAATTGGAAACACCGTAACTAAAGACGATGAATGCGAAAAGGTAAGAGAGAGAATGATGTGATGTGATGGTTCGGATGATGACAACACGTGTCAATCATCCGACGGCTCGTACTGTATTTTGAAAAGATTTTAAAAATATTTTAGCAAAAATTATTAAATATAAAGTTGATTTGAAAATATTTTACCCGTACAGTGAAAAAGTTAAAATCACGCGCCAAAATCTTAAATCGTCAAAACTAAGGGAATCTGTTTCAGGGATGGAACGGAATCTGTTAACAGATAAGCATCAGTTGTGTACAAGAGATATCTATTGACAGATTTCTCCTGTTCAACTGACGTCACGCTTAACAAATCATATTCCTTGTTCCCCCTACGACAGATACTCTTCCAATGGTAAGGCTTACGTAACCAACGCTATTCCCCCTGAACAGAAGCATAGCAGCTGACGTAAGCATCACTGTTCCCCCTGAACAGAAGACCCGAGGCTGACGTAAGCAGTTCTGTTCAACCTACAAAAATTTTTAACGCACAGACAATTTTATGGCAGTTCTAAGAGACCTAATATGTTCCTAAAGTAGGAAAACTTAGCGTCTGGTAGAGGCTTTGTGAAGATGTCAGCAACTTGCTGCTCGGTCGACACATACTCCAATCGGACGTCTTTATTCAGCACATGGTCGCTTATGAAATGATGCTTGATGTCGATGTGCTTTGTTCTTGAGTGGAGCACGGGATTCTGGGTGATCGCTATCGCACTGGTGTTGTCACAGAGAATAGGCGCTTCAGAAGCATCAATACCATCATCCTTCAACTGATGTTGTATCCAAAGTATTTGAACACAGCAGCTGCCAGCAGCTAGGTACTTGGCTTCAACTGTTGACGTGGCAATGGATGTCTGCTTCTTACTAAACCAGGAAATCAATCGATCTCCCAAGAATTGACAAGTCCCAATTGTGCTCCTGCGACCAATCCTGCATCCTGCGTAGTCTGCATCACTACAACCGATTAGTTGAAACCCTGAGTCTTTGGGATACCAAAGACCCATGTTGGAAGTACCCTTTAGATATTTAAGGATTCTCTTAACAGCAATGTAATGTGATTGCGTTGGCTCTGCTTGGAATCTAGCACACATACAGACAGCGAACATGATGTCTGGTCTACTAGCAGTTAAATAAAGTAAAGAGCCTATAATACCGCGATACAGTGATACCTCTATGGCAGTTCCAGCTTCATCTTTATCCATATTTATTGAAGAGCTCATCGGGGTTGCTGCTGCTGAGCTATTATCCATGCCAAATTTCTTCAGCAATTCTTTCGTATACTTAGCCTCGTTAATGAAGATTCCATTCTCCAGCTGTCGAACTTGTAAGCCCAGAAAGAACGTCAGCTCCCCCATCATACTCATCTCGAATTTATCCTGCATCAACTTCGAAAATTTCTTGCACAGTTTGGGGTTAGTTGACCCAAAGATTATATCATCGACATATATTTGAACTAATAAAACATGGTCAGCTTTAACAAATTTAAACAGTGTCTTATCAACTGTGCCTATTGTAGTTTGGGGTTAGTTGACCCAAAGATTATATCATCGACATATATTTGAACTAATAAAACATGGTCAGCTTTAACAAATTTAAACAGTGTCTTATCAACTGTGCCTATTGTGAAGTCATGCTCGATTAGAAACTTAGACGGTGTATCATACCAAGCTCTGGGTGCTTGCTTCAACCCATAAAGAGCTTTATCCAACTTATAAACATAGTCTGGATGGGTATGATTAACGAAGCCAGGAGGTTGTGCAACATACACTTCCTCTGTTAAGACGCCATTAAGAAAGGCACTCTTAACATCCATCTTAAAGACTTTAAAGTCTTTAAATGCAGCATATGCAAGAAACATGCGGATGGCTTCTAACCTAGCTACTGGTGCAAATGTCTCATCAAAGTCTATTCCTTCCATTTGCCTAAATCCTTGTGCAACCAGTCTAACCTTATTTCTAGTTACTACACCATCTTCATTCAGTTTATTCCTAAAGACCCATCGAGTTCCTATGACTGAATGATTTAGAGGGTCTAGGTACAAGTGTCTATACGTTATTACGCTTAAACTGATATAATTCTTCTTGCATTTCATCTATCCAACTTGGGTCAGCTAAGGCTTCATCAATTATCTTAGGTTCTATATGCGAAAGAAATGCAGAATCAAAATTATCATGAGATAGCTGGCCTCGTGTGCGAACAGGAGATTGAATATTACCTATGACTTGCTCAGGTGGATGATTTTTATTCCACCGAAGATCAAGTCCAATTGGATTTGCTCCTTGTTCCCCCTATGTCGCTGGCTGGTTTGCAATTGTTGGATCAGCTGACGCCAATTGGTATTCTACGTTGTTGGCTTGTGCGTCAGACTCTAGTTGTTGCATTTTTTTTGTTCTAGATGTGCATTGGTGTCAGCTCCTTGATCAGCTGTTGGTCGAGCATCATCTGGTTGATCGATGTCTGTTGGAGCAACATCTAATTGTGCGTTGATTGCATTTGCTCCAGCTGCTGTAAGATCTTGTTGAACAATATTGCGCAATGTGCTTCTGCTAATTGTTCTTCAGCTGATTGTCTTTGTGGCACGTCATCATCAGATTCCTCAAGGTTTGTTGATTCCAGACGTGTGCACAAGTCATGTAAGCTTGCAGCTGGATTTGATCTAAAGCTAGTCTCATCGAACACAACATGAGCAGATTCTTCAACTGTCAGACTTTGGTTATTGAAGACTCGATATGCCTTGCTAACAACTGAGTACCCTAGGAATATACCTGCATCAGATTTTGGTTCAAAAGCTGTTAGGTGCTTTTTGCCATTATTATGAATAAAACATCTACACCCAAACACCCTGAAGTAAGATATATCAGGTTTCTTGCCATGCCAGATCTCATATGGGGTTTTATCGTGCATCCTATTAATCATAGATCTATTTTGAGTGTGACACGCTGTATTAACTGCTTCTGCCCAAAATTTTTGTGAAATACCGGAATAAGCAATCATAGACCTAGCAGCTTATTTTAAAGTACGGTTTCTCCTCTCAGCTAACCCGTTCTGCTGAGGAGTTCTAGCTGCTGAAAGCTCATGCTTTATCCCTAAGTCTTCCAGATAAGAAGTTAATTTTGAATTTAAAAACTCAGTACCATGGTGACTTCTTATACGGTTGACTGAACAAGATCTGTCATTTTGAAAACGTTTTAAAAGACGTATCAGCTGGTCTGCGGTATCAGATTTTGATTTTAAAAACAACAACCACGTATATTTTGTAAAATCATCAACAACAGCAAGGGTGTAGTTCGTTCCCCCTAAGCTAGTTACGGGTATGGGACCAAAAAGATCCATATGTAAAAGCTCTAAGCTACGGGAAGAACGCTTACCGCCTTTCTTTTTAAAAGTAGATTTTATTTGCTTACCCAGCTGATAGGCCGCACAGATCTTATCCTTAGAAAATTTTAATTTGGGCATACCAGAAACCATTTCATGCTGACTCAAATTAGCAAGTGTTTTGAATGATAGATGATTAATTCTTTGATGCCACAACCAGCTCTTGGAGGAGTCAGCTGTAAGGCATAACTATTCAGACCTCAGTTGCTCTGACCAATCAATAATGTAGGTATTCCCCGATCTTTTACCCACCAATACGGTCAGACCATTTGATTTCTGAACTGTGCACGTGTGTTGTTGAAATTAACTATGTAACCTTTTTCACATAGCTGACTAATGCTATGCTGACTCAAATTAGCAAGTGTTTTGAATGATAGATGATTAATTCTTTGATGCCACAACCAGCTCTTGGAGGAGTCAGCTGTAAGGCATAACTATTCAGACCTCAGTTGCTCTGACCAATCAATAATGTAGGTATTCCCCGATCTTTTACCCACCAATACGGTCAGACCATTTGATTTCTGAACTGTGCACGTGTGTTGTTGAAATTAACTATGTAACCTTTTTCACATAGCTGACTAATGCTAATTAAATTATAAAGGAGATTATCAACAACTAAAATATCTGAAATAGAAATGTTACCATGGGTAAGCTTACCCTTACCCACAGTGTTACCATGAGCGTTATCACCAAAAACTATTTTTGCTCCTTTGTGTGGAACGACATATGTCAACAGCTTTTGGTTCCCCGTCATGTGTCTCGCACAACCGCTGTCCAGGTACCATATGGTTGATACATCTACTGGTTCGTACCTGTTGTCCTGCAAACATACAAACAGCTTTTGGTACCCAATTTTACTTGGGTCCTGATCGGATTACCCCTTTTGTGACCCATACTTGAATTACCTTAATAGTTTTTCCAGTACTAGAGTCCGTGAGGGTCTGTGCATAATTACAGTGAGATCTGTTGAGTTTTGATTTCATACTTTGACCACTTAGATCTCTCCTCGGCTGAACCTTTTTCCAACCAGATTTTACCTTCGTTGAACTACGCCATGACTGGTTAGGAACAAATGACTTTCGACCAGCTTTTGCTTTATCTTTTTCCAGTTTGTTCTTTATCCAGCTTGGCTTGGAGTTCTCAGGTTTGGAATAGCCGATACCAGCTTTTCCTTTCTGATTCAGCTGTGAAGAGTTCTGGTCATTGTATGTCAACGACTCACAGCAGTCATATATCACGCTGGCTTTGACAAAGCTCATTTTATTGAACTTGTCATACATCGGCTGTGACTGAGTACTTGTTTCTCCTTCACTGCTTTTACTACTATTGAAACCCAAACCGGATTTATCATTTACTGGCTTTTGACTTTCTTGCAGCTTGGGGAGAGAACGAGAAGACTGGTTCCAGGAGCTCATTACTTCATTCAATCTTTCAATTTCAGCTTTGAGCTCACTAGACTCGTTCCTCAACAATTCATTCTCAGCTGTCAGCTTACTTAACTCGATTTCCAAACTATCAGCTTCACCAAGTTCAACAACACTTGGTTCAGCTGAACTATTTTTCAAATCAATGTTTTCAGCTTTAACTTCCTCGAATGTGTGAGAAAGCTTCCTGTACTCTTTTACCATGTCATTAAGTGCACTGACAAGGTCTTCACGTGTAAATTCAAGATTGGAGAAATCAAATACCTCGTCATCTGATGTTTGATCAGCCATGAGACATTGAACCTCCTCTTGTTCACTATCGCTGGATGAGGAACTGCTGGAAGTAGAATCTGAATCGGTGTCTGCCCAGCTTTTGGTGCTTTCCTCAGCCACAAGCACTTTGTGATCATTCCTGCGGCTGGTCCTCTTATCACCTCGTGTCCTCATTCGTCCTTCTTTAGATCTATCCTTGGATTTGTTGACAGTTCTCTCATCTGTCTTGTCATCGCGTTTGTATCGATCCTCCTTCTTGTCATCCCTCCTGTGTCTATCGTCTTTCTTGGGTCTGTTGCAATCAGATGTAAAGTGACCTGGTCGACCACAGTTAAAGCAATTTTGATCAGTGGAGATCTTTTCAGATTTATTTGCATTATATTGAAAAGAGGGGTTGTAGGATCTTCTCATAAATTTCCCAAACTTCTTTACGAAGAGGGAGATAGCGTCATTGCTGATTTGCTCAGCTGATTTTATTGTGCTAGGAGAGCACTGTTCAACAGATGTTGTAGCTGCTAGCGCTTTGGTCGGCTGGGAAGTAGGTGGCTCTTCAGATCCTGTTTCGAGTTCAAACTCATATGCTTTCAGATTTGCGAACAGGTCGTGAAGCTCCAACTTATTCAGATCCTTTGATTCATGCATGGCCATCATATTCACGTCCCATTCCCTGGGCAGCGCTCTCATAACTTTCAAAGCCAACTCTCGGTTTCTATATTGTTTGCCCAATCTCGTCAGCTCTATGACAACAGCACTGAATCTCTCATCTAATTCAGCCATGGATTCGCCATCCTTCATCTTTGTCGATTCGTATTTCTGCTGAGCCACCGTGAGCTTGTTTTCCTTTGTCTCGTCATTTCCCTCACAAATTTGGATCAGCTTTTCCCAGATCTCCTTGGCAGTAGTACATGTCTTGATCTTGCTGAACATGTTCTTGTCCAGTGTCTTATAGAGAATGTCTCTAGCCACGTTGTCCAGATTGGCTTTCTTTTTATCCTCGTTGGTGTAATCATGTCTGCTCTTCTCCAGAAACTGAGGTTCGTCGTTAGATATCGAAAAGGCTAGGTTTGGCTTCATTATCGTCAATGGCCCTTCTGTGATGATCGACCACATGTCATCATCAAGAGCAGCCAGATGCGCCTGCATGAGAATCTTCCAATCATCGTAGTCCTCCTTGGAAAACATGGGAATCTTTTTGTGAGAAGTCGACATTTTAATATAAGATAAAGCACAAACAGAAATTGTTCAATAACTGAGATGCGCAGGCTCTGATACCAATTGATAGGATCAATATGGCACGAAAACAGCCCTAGGAGTTCAGAAGGGGGGGGGGGGGTTGAATGAACTCCTTGGTATTTTTAGATTTTCGAAACCGTTTAAGAATATTTTTACAAGCACCGCTTAACTTAAGTCCGAGTTACCAGACTTAAGGTATCTCAGTTTAACTGCTGATTTCTTGGCTAACAAATATGTGCGGAATAAAGTCAATTGATCAGTGAACAGTATAACAAGTAAGTAAATGCGTAATGTAAAAGTTAAGGGACAGAGTTTGTTTGTGGAAGTTCAGATATAAATATCCTACGTCTCCCCTTATTACTTTTCAGGAAGGTTCCACTAGAAGATTTGATGCGTGCAGGCCTTCTACAAACACCCGATCACCGAGCCTTGCTCCAGGTGAACTCCTAGCAACACCAAATACAAAGTGCAGACGCAGCTGCTGAAAATAGGTAACATAATGATGTTTTTCGAACTTCTTCACAAAGCCAGTTCGTTACAGACTCAATAAAACATGACAGTGAAATACAAATCTATGAGACTGTAAATTCTCTGGTTTCTAAACAACGAAACACGATTCAAAAGATTGAACCAGAGAATGACTCGAAGGTAAATTTTTGAGGAGATCAACACTTGTGTTCTTCGAGTTGTATGAGCTTCTTAAGAGTAACTTCAACAGATAATAAGCTCGAGATAGAAAAATGGCAGAGTAACGGCAAGTGGTCGAGAGCGAAGGAGAGTTCTTCAATTCAAACTTCTGCTATTTATACTCTTCGCTCAACGGTCGATTAATTCTGTAAAGGAACATAATCCCTTTTGAAAAACTGTTATACGTACGACCGTATATCCTGCTCCTCCAAATGGTAAATTGCACAACGTCAGAGCCAATTTTGTCATTTTCCAAATTTGTGCAAAACACCGTGTAACGACCTCTGTATATCACGTACTATTTACCCAAAATAGTACCAATCTTGTCTCCTTAATTCCAGGCAATTATACGATTCTGTTGATCTTTTCATTTTGAGCATATGATCGTATTTGAATCGATTTGTCCCTTGCGCCTGAACTCCTTTGTTGAACAGATATATCTTTCTTGAAGATGATTGAATAGTCCATCGCTGATAGAGTATATAATTGACACTTCTGAAAACATCGAAATACCTGATCACTTGCAATCTCTGAAATACTGACGTCATCGTATCTGTTAGACAAACTATAACATATCTGTTAAATGCACTGTAGCGTTATCTGTCAATATACTATCATGGTTATCAACCTACGAACACTTCTGTTGACAGCAACCATGAGTGATACTGTTACGGTATCTGTTTAATATGACGTCACGGTCTCTGATAACCATAATACAAACATATCTGTTGACAGCAACCTTCGTTGTTATCTGTTAGACAGATTGTAATGTTCCTGTTGAACTCACTGTTGCGATATCTGATGACAGCAACCATTACTGATCCAATAACAAATTCTGTTGGCAGATACCTTCACCGATGCAATAATCGAAGTCTGTTGACAGATATCGTTTGATTCAATAACGATGTCTGTTGACAGAAACAATCACTCTTAATGCACTTTCAACAGTAGATATTTGACCCGATACTGTTGCGATATCTGATGACAGCAACCATTACTGATCCAATAACAAATTCTGTTGGCAGATACCTTCACCGATGCAATAATCGAAGTCTGTTGACAGATATCGTTTGATTCAATAACGATGTCTGTTGACAGAAACAATCACTCTTAATGCACTTTCAACAGTAGATATTTGACCCGATAACCCAAATAACTGATCCGATAACTCAACTGTTCCAAAACCCGAATAACATATCTGTAATATAAACTGATCACTATTGTCAGCACTTCTGATATCCATGAAATGGATTACTCGAATTTCATCGTTAAGTCCAATTCTTTTTCTTACTTTTGTTATCACCAAAACTATAAATTTTATCCTAACACCTCTATACCCGCACAGTGTATCAACCGGGAAAATCATCGATCTGTGATCTTCAGGCCCATCAGCCATCACAGCTCGGTGGTTTTCAGACACAACTAATCAGTTGGTCACCACTCCGATGATAGCGTTGTACCTTTCAGGCACGACACATCTGTCTGCCGGTCACAGTGTGGCTCTATCTCAGGTTCTCAATCGATCAATGGCTCAATATGTATGCATGAATGCCATGAAATTCAAATCTGATTTCAACATGCATAAATTATCTAAACATGGCATGTCAATTCAATCAAGCTGTCACGTAATCACAGACATCACATAGCACAAATTTCATGCCTCAAATACTAGCACGCTATGTCTAAGCTGTTAACAAAAGCTCAACTCGTACCTTAAATCCTCAGTACGCTACCTCAACAGATCTCACCAGGCACAGCAATTTCAGCCCACACCAACTGCTTCCTCACTGGTCACGGCACACACAACAGGAGGAACTGTCCGGGAGCTAAATCCAAAAGCTCTAGAGAGTTGAAGAACTCTCGGGTCTAGCTTGCGAAAACGTTCGAGCAACTCTGCTACTTCGCGTTCCCTCTCCAACGTCAACTCAAGCCACCTAACTGGTATCAATCTAAAGAGCTACTGAAGACGAGCTCAACGCCACCAGTCTCGCTTCACACTACGGTGGAAATCGATGGCAATCTACCGGAGAAGGGTTCGAATGAACACTATCTATCGAGGGTTTACTGGAGAAAACGAGGAGGAATGTCGGGTTCAAAAAATACGCTAAGTGTTGAGCCGAACTTGGTATTAAATCCTCGATTCACTACTGTTCTAAGCAATTCAGATCTCTGCTTATACTAAGGCAAAATTCCTCTCAAAGCTGACTCCAGCTTTCGCTCTCAACTGGCTATGCTGATATGGTTCAGGTGTCTAAACAAGTTACTAACTCCACAGCAAACGATGTCGCACCAACTAATCCAAACGACGTAGCATAGCTTCCAAAGTTGAAACAGATCTCTCCCTCTAGCGACATCTGAACATACCTCTCTGCCTCGCTAGAAACATCTGAACAGCGTTAACAACCAGCAGTCAACTCAGACGTGTTGACCAACCCGTGGAATCTTCTCGCACCCGTGCGCTAACGCGAACAGCTGCTTCTCACTACACTCTCACATCTGTGTTGACTATTGTTGACATCTGTTCACGCTATACTGAACTCCAAATTCCACGCTGATTTCACCCGATAACTAGCAACTCACAGCTGATCAACTCTACGTCAAAATCTGAGCACCCAGAAATCACAATTTCCGTGACAAATCTTAATTCAAAATCTGAGTAACCATTAAATCATACTTAGCAGATTTCTAGTCCTCACACTCTCCCCAACTAGAAATAGATTTCGTCCTCGAAATCAGTTAAGACATCGAATCAAAAATCACAACAGCATGATAGCTTATTCACAACACACTATGCTAGACACCATTCCTAATATACTCAAGCCATACTGCCTAGTACAACTCAATACTAAACAGAATCTCAATTCAGCAGCAAAATCACTCAAATTGCATAATCAATCAAACTAGAAGTTACCTGAAACGCTGTTGTCATAGCTCAAACAGATGAGGCACTCTTGTCTCATCTTTTCCTCAACTTCCCAGGTAGCTTCTTCACGCCCATGCTTGCTCCATTAGACCATCACCAACGGTATAACCTTATTCCTCAGTTGCTTCTCCTTCCTATCCAGAATCTGCACTGGTTATTCAACATAGCTCAGAGTCTGGTCTAGCTCTACTTCATCAGTCCTCAACACATGGGATCGATCTGGCTCATATTTTCTCAACATTGACACATGAAACACATCATGCATCGCTGCTAACTCATCAGGCAGCTTCAACCTATAAGCCAACTGTCCAATCCGCTCAACAATCTCAAAGGGACCAACGAATCTAGGAGCTAACTTACCCTTAAATCTGAATCTCATAACACTCTTGAAAGGAGAAATTTGAGAAATATCCGATCGCCAACCTCAAATTCCAACGGTCTGCATCGCTTATTAGCATAGTTAGCATAACGGTCTTGTGCAGCTTTCATCCTACTCCGAATCAAATCAATCTGATCCTTCATATGCTGCACAAACTCAGGAGTAGATAGCTGTTTCTCGCCAACTTCTTCCCAACAAACTGGAGATCTGCACTTGAGACCATACAAAGCTTCAAACGGAGCCATTCGAATAGTCACTTGGTAGCTTTTGTTGTAAAAAAACTCAACTAAGGACAGAGAATCCTGTCAGCCACCACTGAAATCCATCACAACTGCACGCAGCATATCCTATAAAGTCTGAATGGTCCTCTCAGATTGGCCATCTGTCTGGGGGTGGTACGTCGTACTCATAGCCAATCTCGAACCCGTTGCTGCTTGCAAACGCTTCCAAAATCGAGAGGTGAATCTCGGATCTCTATCTGACACTATCGAAACAGGCACTCCATGCAATCTAACCATATGGTCGACATACAATTTCGCCATTTTCTTCATCGAGCACCTCACATCATAGGGAATTAAATGGGCTGACTTCGAGAGTCTATCAATTACTACCCAAATCGCATCGCATCCCCTAGTCGATCGAGGAAAATGAGTCATAAAATCCATGGCGATGTGCTCCCAATTCCATTGAGGCACTTCTAAACTCTGCAAAAATCCACCAGGTCTCATTCTTTCAGCCTTGACCTGCTGGAAATTCAAACATCGAGCAACAAAACCATAAATGTCGCTCTTCCTGCCTTCCCACCAGTAGTGAGACTTCAAAGCATGGTAAATATTCTTCTCCCTCGGATGCACGCTATAACGACTGCAATGCGCTTCATTCAGAATCGTCCTTTCAAATCAATCAAGTTCGGAACCACTAATCTACCACGGAACCGCAAACACCCATCCGAAGCAACAGAGAAATCTTCAGACTGACCATTCTGGGCTTTAATACTTTTCAGCCTTGACCTGCTGGAAATTCAAACATCGAGCAACAAAACCATAAATGTCGCTCTTCCTGCCTTCCCACCAGTAGTGAGACTTCAAAGCATGGTAAATATTCTTCTCCCTCGGATGCACGCTATAACGACTGCAATGCGCTTCATTCAGAATCGTCCTTTCAAATCAATCAAGTTCGGAACCACTAATCTACCACGGAACCGCAAACACCCATCCGAAGCAACAGAGAAATCTTCAGACTGACCATTCTGGGCTTTAATACTCAACTCATGGATATACGGATCAGTCCTCTGCGCCTCTCTGATGTCAATCACGATCTGTGGCTCAACCTGAATTGAAGAAACTATGAAGTACTTGTTGGGGAACCACGGCGGATCCGGATCACGCCTCCCGGCGAGGCAGCGGAAGAACAAAAATTTGGCCGGGATACAATCAATACAATTCTAAACAAACACAATATGACATTCATAGGGTGTTTTAGTTGGTTACCTTGCTGGCAACTCGTGCCTGGCTCCGACCAGTTTCGCGAGGAAACCGGCACTTCACGGTAGGCGGCGGTAGATTACGTCAATCAGGTCCACGACCGGAAGGGAGAATCCTTCGTCAGCCTGCACTAGAAGGCCTGACGAGATCGGCGCGGACGGATTCTCCTCGTCAAGTTGGCCGGAACAAATTCCGGCGAGAGAGGCGACGGCGGCGGCGGCGGCTTTTGAGGAGACGAGGGGTGGCGGCTACTAGAGCTTTTAGGGTTAGGGTTTGTTGCAAGTTGTTAGTGATTAAGTCTAGTCTAAGTCTACTTTAAGTAGACTTAATGATGGACTTGGACCGGCCCAACGGGCCCGGGTCCAACGGATGAACATTCGGTTCATCCCCATCACTGTGACTTCATCATAACTCCGATCGCCGATCAGATAGGACCGATCGACTCAGTTTCCAAAACTGAGTACTATGATCTGAAAAACCATTTTTCAAAACCCCAGTGCAAAATGACCGTTTTGCCCCTCAACAGCGGAAATCTCGATTTGACCCCTGTTGACTTTTAGGAAGTCGCACTCCTCAAAATCCTCTTCCTTTGCTCAACACATTGAGCTCAGTATCCGTGCGGGAATCTCTAATCCAGTACTTGTGTGACCCTCAATGGTTCAGGGATACAGCTAGCCGTGGGCCCACAACCATTGTGGCTCCGGAATCACAATTCCGAACTTGCCCATCAGATCATGGTAAGAGCGTCTAGCAACATCGCCCCATGATCCCCTAGGTATCACTGATAGTGCCTGTTGGATCTGTTTTTACAGATCCTGATTAAGTTTTGAATTACACAAAACCTATTATTGTGATTCTAACAATTCCACTTAAGTGTACAGGTTTTTAGGAACGAAGATGAATATCAGCAGGAAGAAGCTTATTGCGCAAAGAAGATAAGCTGATAAATATGTCCAGCAGTTGGTTCGCAACATTATCAATCAGCATTTGGTTTGGTGTTCATGGAATCAGCAGTCGAATTAGCGATGGAGACGTCCAGAGTTGATTCAGCTGTTCGTAATCAGGAAAAGGCCAAGTTGAATCAGCTGGAACATGATGAACCAGCTGGAACGATAAACAACCAGCTGAAGAGCTAAAGTGCGAAGCGAACCAGCTGGATCATGTATTGAGAAGCTTGCTGAAGAAAGCTATCGAAGAAGAAGATGCGTAAGTACTGCTGACGAATCTGTTAGCAGTCGCTGATATAAGTACTGTTGATGAATCTATCAACAGTCGCCATTCAAGAAGATTAGAAGAAGCACAAGCTGAAGCTGGAGCGATGAAGAGATCAGCTGGAGCGTAAAACGTAGATGACATCAGCAGTGACGTCATTATTCAGAAGGAAGCTACAGTGTTCAGCAGATGAGGATTCAGCAGATGAGAAGAGATGCGCTAGATATGGAATGAGCTGTGATGACATCAGCCTTGATGTCATCACATGCTGATGATGTCATAGGTGACGTCATCATATTCAGCAGATGGCTTGAGAGAACAATCGCAAGATTCAGCAGGTAGCTTGTATATCCAGACGCAAGAGGAAGCGACGTCGTAGAAGAGATATCCAGTCGCAAGCTACAGTGCAATCAGCAGATGCTATTTGAGATAGCGATTGCAAAACGATGTCGTTTACTTAAGTTGATACGACAGCGTTTTGCTCTTGCGATAAAGATTCAGCAGGAAGACTTTGCGTTGATTATTTCAGCAGACGAAGCTACAGTGGATTCAGTCTCAACGCAAAGATATCCAGACGTAATTGATGAACCAGATGCTAGCAACAGCAGCATCCAGTCGAGAGCTTATTTGAATCAGCTGTTGCTAATCAACCAGTCGCAAGCTTTGCATATTCAGTCGCGAGATACAGTGTCCAGTCGCAAGAAATCCAGGCGCAAAGAATAGAAGAATTAGCAAAGCGCAGCAGTTGAAGGATGAATCAGCAGCGAAGCAGTTGACAACTTACGAAGAATTATCAAAGCTGGATGTCAACTGCTGAGCTCAATTCAAATGGCGAAAGCGACAAGAAGCCTGCAAAAGAAAAGGACACAAGTACTGTTCCCCTGTCGGTACTTTACAGAGGAGCGTTGCACTAAAATGGAAAGAAGACAAGATAGCCATCTGAAGCGCTGAGTAGTTTTGGAAGCTTTCCAACGGGAAGAATTCTACAGAGGCTATTTATTCGAGGCGACGCCATTGAAGAAGTCTGTCATTCGTCCAGTTGAGAGACGACGTTGGTGCAACTACATACTGTGGTAGAATTACATTGAATATACAGTGCACCAATAGAGGGAAAAATGAAGAGATAGACGAAGCAATCGACCGCCATTAGAGAAGAGTTTTTCACGAGTGTTGATTGCTGAGTCTAGATTAGCTTGTATTAGAGCATGTCCCTCGTGTGTGAGAAAAACAGAGAGTTGAGCGTTCATTGTATCAATCTCACACACCCGGATTCATTCACATCTATGTGTGAATGAATCTCGAAATATGTTCACAGTTCCCGTCCAAGCATGAAGACGTAAAACTCTTGTGTATGTAGTCAGTCACACAGTTGAGGCTGTTGTGCATTTGAGAAGTAGTGGATCCTTCCGAGGTGGAAGAAGGGGAGATGTAGGATGTTGATATCCGAACTTCCATAAACAAACCTGCTGAGTATCGTGTTCTTTAAGCTTTCTGTACTTCATATTTTACTTAGCATTCTAGCACGCATCTCACGCATAAGCATAAATCAGCACGCACGTATTTCAGCAGACTATACACTTAGCATCACACTTCAGCAGCACACAAGCACAAGTCTCGAACAAATTTATGTTGTACATAAATCTGTTTGAGTTGTTTTAAAATATAGGATTCAGTTCTGGTATTTTCCGCATGATTTTCAAATCATACCAGATCTGTCTCCGGTGCTCTGTTTATTGCTAATGTTCAAGAACAACGAGCTATTGCAGCTCAAGTATTAGCAGCGCGCAAAATTTCAAATGGTTGTCAAAACAGCGCCTGCTGATCTTTTTGATCCTTAAAACGGACCAACAAGTGGTATCAGAGCAGGTTTGTTCTTGAACGAGCACTGATTTTAAAACACATGAGCTATGTTTTAAATGATTTAAATGTTTTGAGAAACTTATTTTGTGAAGGCCAGATCTGTTTTTATATATAGAACCGGTTTTTCGCTTGATGAACTGTCGGGATGCGCGAGTCTCGGGCAGATGCCAAGCTTCTATTTTCGTTGTGCTGTAAGATCACTTGGAGCGAGGCTCAGTGACAAGCACATGGGGCGAGATAGAAGAATGAAAAATCTGAGCTGTTCTCTGTACTGGTCTTTCATAATTTTGAGCAACTCAGTAGCACATGTTATTTGAAATATTTGTATGCTCTGATTTGAGTTTTAAATTGTTATGTTTTGCGGATTCCAGCTGATGCAAAATTTTGAAGTTTAAAAATGATTTGAGCTCATGTTATAAAAGACAGGGAGAGTGGCGTCACTGTCGTTTATAACTTTGAGTAATGCATCAGCTTCGGTTTTTCAAAATCATATACTGTTGCATATGGTGCTTCCCAAAGCAGTTTTGTTTTTCAAAGATAAAACTCCTGTTGTTTCGTTGTTTTGTTGAAACAGTGTAGGGAGAGCTTTTATTTTAAATATGGGAAGACCAGCTGTTCAATCTCTTTTTGATTCCCACAAAAAGGGAGAGAATTGTTAGAACATGCATCGTTGATTTAAGGTTTTGTGTAAATCAAAAAGGGAGAGATTGTTGGATCTGTTTTTACAGATCCTGATTAAGTTTTGAATTACACAAAACCTATTATTGTGATTCTAAAAATTCCACTTAAGTGTACAGGTTTTTAGGAACGAAGATGAATATCAGCAGGAAGAAGCTTATTGCGCAAAGAAGATAAGCTGATAAATATGTCCAGCAGTTGGTTCGCAACATTATCAATCAGCATTTGGTTTGGTGTTCATGGAATCAGCAGTCGAATTAGCGATGGAGACGTCCAGAGTTGATTCAGCTGTTCGTAATCAGGCAAAGGCCAAGTTGAATCAGCTGGAACATGATGAACCAGCTGGAACGATAAACAACCAGCTGAAGAGCTAAAGTGCGAAGCGAACCAGCTGGATCATGTATTGAGAAGCTTGCTGAAGAAAGCTATCGAAGAAGAAGATGCGTAAGTACTGCTGACGAATCTGTTAGCAGTCGCTGATATAAGTACTGTTGATGAATCTATCAACAGTCGCCATTCAAGAAGATTAGGAGAAGCGCAAGCTGAAGCTGGAGCGATGAAGAGATCAGCTGGAGCGTAAAACGTAGATGACATCAGCAGTGACGTCATTATTCAGAAGGAAGCTACAGTGTTCAGCAGATGAGGATTCAGCAGATGAGAAGAGATGCGCTAGATATGGAATGAGCTGTGATGACATCAGCCTTGATGTCATCACAATCAGCAGATGGCTATCGGCAGATGGTTTAGTTGTTGATGACGTCATCGGTGACGTCATCATATTCAGCAGATGGTTTGAGAGAGCAGTCGCAAGAATCAGCAGGTAGCTTGTTCATCCAGACGCAAGAGAGAAGCGACGTCGTAGAGGAGGCAATCCAGTCGCAAGCTACTGTTCACCAGCAGATGCTATTTGGAGATAGCAATAGCAAAACGATGTCGTTTACATAAGTTGATACGACAGCGTTTTGCTCTTGCGCTAAATGGTGACGTCATTCAGCAGATGGCTTGAGAGAACAATCGCAGGATTCAGCAGGTAGCTTGTATATCCAGACGCAAGAGGAAGCGACGTCGTGTCGTAGATATCCAGTCGCAAGCTACAGTGCAATCAGCAGATGCTATTTGAGATAGCGATTGCAAAACGATGTCGTTTACTTAAGTTGATACGACAGCGTTTTGCTCTTGC
>KQ995299.1:78058-101339 GCA_001598015.1 Dorcoceras hygrometricum
ATTTACCAATGGTCGTTGATCTGATCGGGATATATGGATTGAAAGGACCGTACAGTACGCTAATCACGACCGCCTGGTTTTTGCAGGCACTATCAGTGATACCTAGGGGATCATGGGGCGATGTTGCTAGACGCTTTACCATGATCCGTTGGGTAGGTCCGGAATTGTGATTCCGGAGCCACAATGGTTGTGGGCCCACGGCTAGCTGTATCCCTGAACCATTGAGGGTCACACAAGTACTGGATTCGAAACTCCCACACGGATACTCAGCTCAATGTGTTGAGCCGAGAAGAGGATTTCGGGAAGTATGACTTCCTAAAGGTCAACAGGGGTCAAACCGGGATTTGACTCTGTTGAGTGGCAAAACGGTCATTTTGCTATTTAGGGTTAGATGATCTGAAAAATTGTTTTTCACATCATAACATTCAGTTTTGGAAACTGAGTCGATCGGTCCGATCTGATCGACGATCGGAGTTACAATGAAGTCGCAGCGATTTATATCGTCATTTGGACCCGGGCCCGTTGGACCGGCCCAAGTCCAACTTTAAGTCTATATATGTCTAGACTTAATTAAAAGACTTAACAACTCACAACACAATTAACCTAACCCTACACTAAAGCACGCCGCCTCCCTCCTCACTCTCCAAGCGCCGCCGCCGCCGCCCGCCGTGCGCCGCCGCCGCCCGCCGCCGATCTTCGTCGGAATTACGTTCCGGCCAGTTCGACGTGGAGAATCCGATCGTGCTGATCTCGTCAGGACTTCTAGTGCAGTCTGACGAAGGAGCCTCGAGTCTGGTCGTGGACCGGATTGACGAATCTACCGCAATCAACCGAGAAGCGCCGGGTTCTTGAAACACCTGTTGGAGCCAGGCACAAGTGCCAGAGAGGTAACTCGTTAAAACACCCTATGTATGTTGATACATATTATTGATTTGATTATTCGTATTGATCGCATCCCAGTCAAATTTTTGTTCTTCCGCTGCCTGCCGGGGTGCGGATCCGGACCTGTCCAACAGTGGTATCAGAGCCATGGTTACCCGGATCTGATCAATACGAATTGTGCCTTATTGTATCTAACGACTTGAATTTCAGATCGGGAAAAAAGAAAAATCGAGAAACAGACGTCGGTCGCCGCCGTGTGCGGCGGCGCCCCAACGCGCGCCCATGAGGCGCGAATTAGTAAAATGTGATTTTAATTATGAAATATGATTTTGTAATAAAATATGATTTTGTTGATTAAATTTGTTTTTCGGCAAAATACGATTTTATTATAAATTATGATTTCGTAATTAGAATATGATTTTACGATAAATAATTAGATTATTTAATTATGCATGTTAATTAGATTAATTGCATGATTGGGGTGATCGAGAGCCGTGCCCAATGTGTTAGGTGTATGCAATAGGTTTTATTTGATTTCGGTTTTTTAAGTTTGTCAATGGCGTGGACAGCTTTCCGGCATACATGACCCCCTCAATAATATGAGCCGGGCCATGTATACGGGTAGCATCGACGTACACCCATTGTTGATGGAAGGTAGGGTTAATTTAAACAAATTTAAATACCCTTCAGTTTATCAAATAAACATTTATCTTGATATAAGTTTTAAATCATATTTAAAACGAGGGATTTTATTTTTGAAAATTTGGTCTCATGCAAATATTTTAAATCAAATTTAAAACATGCAACATGCGGATTCAATTAAACTATATATCACATATATAAATATTGGGATGATCGATCGCGAGAGCTATGCGGTCCGTGGTTGCCAGTCAAGGACCTGGGTCCAATCCTACGGGTAATGCAATATGCAATGCAATCCTATTACAATATGCTTCCTGTTTTACAGATCTTCGGCCTTCAATATTCTTGATCGTCATTGTCAACCGTCTTCGGATGTCCTCCCACTAAATCTAGTAATTTTACATTTAAATTTAACATGACATATAAGGGATACATTTATCAAGGGGTGGGAACGGGCCACAAACAGGCCCACTTTAAATGATAATCAAAATATTTACAAACCGAATCACAAAAACCTATCGCATACACCAAACAAATTGGGCACGGCTCTCGATCATCCCAATCATGCAGATAATCTAATTAACATGCATAAATTAAATAATCCAATTATTTATCGCAAAATCATAATTTTAATTACGAAATCGCATTTTATAAATAAAATCGTATTTTGTCGATAAAATAAAATTTTAATCAAAAAAATCATATTTCATTATAAAATCATATTTGATAATTAAAATCACATTTTGTTAATTTTAATTGTATCATATTGGGTTTAAAACAATTTTAGGCCCACAAATCTCAAAATTTCAAAATCGACTAAAACGGGCCCGATATCGAATATTGGCACGAAAACTTCATGGGCTGCCCGGGACAGGCCCGAACCAAACCCTAGAAGAATTCATCCGTCACGACATCGCCGGAGCATCGCCAGGCGGCGGCCGGCGGCGGCGGCGCCACCACGAAAAATCGCGCGGCGCAAGGCCACGCATGCGGCCGCGACAAGCGCTGCGCTCCATGCGCCATCGTCTCGCGCGCGCTGTTGCGCACGCGATGGGCCGCCGCTTGAGGCAGCGGCCGGCCGGTTGTTTTTTTTAAAAAAAATTTGTTTCGATTTTTAAAAACAAGATCTGATGCAATATGGCACTACTGTCTTGATCAGATCCGAACCTTGGCTCTGATACCACTGTTGAGGAACCGCGGCGGATCCGGATCGCGCCTCCCGGCGAGGCAGCGGAAGAAAAAAAATTGGGCCGGGAGACGATCAATACAATTCTAAACAAACACAATATGACATTCATAGGGTGTTTTAGTTGGTTACCTTGCTGGCAACTCGTGCCTGGCTCCGACCAGTTTTGCGAGGAAACCGGCACTTCACGGTAGGCGGCGGTATATTACGTCAATCAGGTCCACGACCGGAAGGGAGACTCCTTCGTCAGCCTGTACTAGAAGGCCTGACGAGATCGGCGCGGACGGATTCTCCTCGTCAAGTTGGCCGGAACAAATTCCGGCGAGAGAGGCGGAGGCGGCGGCGGCGGCTTTTGAGGAGAGGAGGGGCGGCGGCTACTAGAGCATTTAGGGTTAGGGTTTGTTGCAAGTTGTGAGTGATTAAGTCTAAGTCTACTTTAAATAGAGTTAATGATGGACTTGGACCGGCCCAACGGGCCCGGGTCCAATGGATGAACATTCGGTTCATCCCCATCACTGTGACTTCATCATAACTCCAATCGCCGATCAGATTGGATCGATCGACTCAGTTTCCAAAACTGAGTACTATGATCTGAAAAACCATTTTTCAGAACCCCAGTGCAAAATGACCGTTTTGCCCCTCAACAGCGGAAATCTCGATTTGACCCCTGTTGACTTTTAGGAAGTCGCACTCCCCAAAATCCTATTCCTTTGCTCAACACATTTAGCTCAGTATCCGTGTGGGAATCTCGAATCCAGTTCTTGTGTGACCCTCAATGGTTCAGGGATACAGCTAGCCGTGGGCCCACAACCATTGTGGCTCCGGAATCACAATTCCGAACTTGCCCATCGGATCATGGTAAGAGCGTCTAGCAACATCGCCCCATGATCCCCTAGGTATCACTGATAGTGCCTGCAAGAACCAGTTGGTCGTGGTTAGCTTACAGTACGGTCCTTTCAATCCATATATCCCGATCAGATCAACGACCATTGGTAAATCGAGAGTCGCTATAGATCCGATAGCTATGCATACATCTTGGAGATCGAATAGTGACATCACGAGTGTAATTAGGTAAACACATTTACCTAAAACACTTCTAGTACTCTGGCCAGAGATTTATACACTATTATCCCCTCAGATAGCATAGGATATCCACGCATGTCTGCGAGCGGTGAATCCTCGACAACGATGCATCGACTCCTACATGCATTGGGGTCTCACCCAATCCCGCCGCCTGATGACCCCAAGTGAGTCGGCAAACGGGTCAAAGTGAGACGCCTATCATGTAGAGTCTCAATGACGTTTCGAGTCGTGAGGACTAATCAGTACAACCAAGACCTCGGACTTATCCACTCGACAAATGGTAACCATTTGGAAAGTCCGAACGAGGGTAGTTCGATAGATCACCAGGTCACTATCTATCTGCATGCTCAGAACATCACAATGTTCCCTACCAATGAAACATGGTACTTTGCATCGCAGATACTAGTCTCAATCTTGGACGGCCTTATCCTCATTTCGACGGCCGACTAGGAACTAATTCAGAATATACAGTGACTATTAGATGTGTTTCATGATAGCCGTCATACCCACTATCACATCTAACATACACTATAGTGCATTCTAGGTCTTTACTAAACGCAATTGTTAATCATTATACAACACAATGAAAGTAAAGAATGCCATAAATGAAATGCGAATATCGTATATAAAGATTGTCATATACAAGAGTCTATAAACCCACACGCCACAAGTTGGCTAGTTGGGCATCTACTCTAACAGTACTGATCATTCAGCTGGAATCGCCAACCAGAAGTACTCAACTGCTCGTGAACTCTCGAGATACTCAAGGATGTTAGCATCGCAGGCTGGGATTTTCTACTCAAAGCATCGGCTACCAAGTTCATTCGCCCAGGCTGATACTGTATCTCGCAATCAAAATCCTTAAGGAACTCCATCCAACGACGTTGCCTCATATTCAAATCCGACTGGGTGAAGATATACTTCAAACTCTTGTGGTCCGTGTACACCACAAATTGCTCACCATACAGATAATGTCGTCATATCTTCAAGGAAAACACAATCGTAGCCAACTCTAGATCATTAATGGGGTATCTCGTCTCATGAGGCTTCAAATGTCGAGACGCATACGCCAATCACGTACCCGTTCTGCATCAAAACACACCCTAAACCACTCAGGAAGCATCAGAGCACACACAAAACCTCCAAAACCCGAAGGCAAGGCTAAAACATGAGCAGTGGTCAACTTCTCCTTCAGCATCAGAAAACTCGACTCACACTCATCAGTCCAAACAAACTTCTCTTTCTGGGTCAACTGAGTCATCGGCCTGGCTATCGAAGAAAACTTCTCAATGAAACGCCTATAATAGCCAGCCAATCCCAAGAAACTATGGATCTCGGAAACATTCCTAGGTCGCTCCCAGTTAAGAACTGCTTCGACCTTACTAGGATCAACAGAAATTCCTTGCGCTGAAATCACATGACCCAAGAAGATAACTCTGTCCAGCAAGAATTCACACTTGATGAACTTGGCATACAATTGTGAGTCTCTCAGTCTCTGCAACACTAGCCTCAAGTGCTCTTTATGCTCTCTGAAACTACTCGAATACACCAAGATGTCATCTATGAAGACAATCATGAATCGATCGATGTACTCGCTAAAGACGCGATTCATCAAATCCATAAACACAGCAGGAGCATTCCTCAATCCAAACGGCATCACAAGAAACTCATAATGCCCGTATCTCGTTCGAAAAGCTGTCTTCGCTACATCAGCGTCTCTAATCCGCAACTAGTGATAGCCAAATCGCAAATCAATCTTCGAGTACACGGCCGATCCTTGCAACTGATCGAACAAGTCATCAATACTCCGTAAAGGATACTTTTTCTTCACCGTCGCTTTGTTCAACTATCGAAAATCAACGCACATCCTCATAGATCCATATTTCTTCTTCATAAACATAATCGGAGCTCCCCAAGGCGACATACTCGGTCAAATGAAGCCTTTCTCAAGAAGATCTATCAACTAATCCTTGAGTTCTTTCAACTCTGCTGGCGCCAACCGATACGGAGCTCTAGAAATTGGGGCTGTACCAGGCACCAACTCTATACTGATGTCAATCTCGCGTCTCGGAGGAAATCCAGTAATATCGTCTGGAAACACATCTGGGAACTCTCGAGCAATCGGAACATCTCTCAACTCCACTCTCGACTCATGGGAAACATCTGGGGCATAGATCATAAACCCTGAATTCTCTAGCGACAGCAAACTAAACATCTCCATGGCTGACACCATAGGAATCTTAGGTCGCGAATCAGCACCATAGAACTCCCAGTTCTCTCCAGTTCGAGGCCGAAACCTCACCACACCATGGAAACAATCAACGGTCACTCTATTTTCAGTCAGCACATCCATACCCAAGATACAATCAAAATCTCTAATTCCCAAAACAATCAGATGGGTCATCAAAACATGCTCATCAAATCTAATTAGGCAATCCAACAACACCTCTCGGGACAACAGACTCACACCAGCAGGGTGGACTCGGAGACAACATCATACAGTGGGGAAGAACTCAACCCACGCTCATACACAAACAACTCAGAAATGAAGGAGTGTGATGCTCCAGTGTCAATCAAAACTCGTGCAGGAAAATCAAAGATAAAGCATGTACCTTGAATCACTCCCGTAGGTATCTCATCATCCTGATCTCTCATCAAGGCATTCGCCTGGGCCTGCTGCGGTCCCGGAAACTGAGGTCTCGAGGGTACTCCAAACCTAGAAGGCACACGAGGTTGGAATCCAGATCGTTGGGACTGAACAAAAGGTTGCTTTCGCTGCGAAGAACCACCAGCGGAACCTTGCTGCGACTGACCCAAAGACTGCCCTCCCATAAAAGGACACGCTCTAGAAAAATGACCCGGTTGTCCACAGAGATGACAAAGACCTCGAACTCCACGGCACTGCGAAGTCTCATGCTTCCCTCCGCACTGCCCACAAAACACACCACCAGAACTACTGCCACCAGAACTCGCAGCGCTATCTCTCAACTGAAACACCGCTAGCTTCAACCTCTTCTCGGGGACGTACTCCAAAGTATCAAACGATTCTTCCATCTGAACTAGCCAACCCTCGGCCATCAAACCTCCCTCGGCGCCCACGAACGTAGGGGGATTCGTCTGCTGAAACCTTGCTAGGACTAACTCCATCTCGCCAATCTGTCTCGTCACATCCTCAACCTCTGCCTGTCTCTCTCGACGACACAAAGGGATATTCTGCTGAATGCCCTCATCACTATCCGAGGCCCTAGAATCCTCAGCGGAACGTCTAGCAGTCCTACCTCTACCTCTTCTCGGCGGCATCTAAACAAATCTCAGGGTAATAACTAACAGCAGATAATCACAGAGGCATGTAACATAATCACATAAGCCACAGAGTCAATCAAAATCAAATCCAAACTCTGTGCCTAGACTCGAGTGTGTTCGAAGGAAAACGAGCTTATCCCAGTTTAAGCTCTGATACCAAAAATGTTAGGACCCGTGCTCATTAACAAGGATTAATACACAATTAAGAACATAAACACGGAAGCATCAAATAGGGCTAAAAATTTTCGAAATAAAGTTGGGCCTGAACGAAATCATATCCTCAAAATAATCATATTCAAGATACGAGTTAAATCAAAACTCATACAACAACAGGTACTCACTAATCAAATCAACAACGATCCCCCAAATACATATAACCTCAGGGTATCTCCTGGATCATTACATAATAATAATAATAACTGGGACTCAAGGAATGTGGATCGACCAGCTGGGATTCCAGTCTGTCAACCTGAAGATCCTGCAAATGGGCAACACAGACCCAGACAACACAAAATCAGGAAAAGAATACGAGGTCAAGACTCAGTACTAATGAGCACTAATATAACAACAAATCATAAACATGCAGTATTCTAAGTCATGAATGCATGCGGCTATCAAAGAAAATCGATCATCAAGGCCTGCTAATCAGCTGGCAGTAATCTCAATCGAGCCTCTATAACCGCACAGTGTATCAACCGGGGAAATCATCGGTCCGTGATCTTCAGGCCCGTCAGCCATCACAGCTCGGTGGTTTTAAGACACAACTACTCAGTTGGTCACCACTCCGATGATAGCGTTGAATCTTTCAGGCACGACACATCTGTCTGCCGGTCACAACGTGGCTCTATCTCAGGTTCTCAATCGATCAATGGCTCAATATGTATGCATGAATGCCATGAAATTCAAATCTGATGTCAACATGCATAAATTACGTAAACAAGGCATGTCAATTCAATCAAGCTGTCACGTAATCACAGACATCACATAGCACAGATTTCATGCCTCAAATACTAGCACGCTATGTCTAAGCTATTAACAAAAGCTCAACTCGTACCTTAAATTCTTAGTACGCTACCTCAACAGATCTCACCAGGCACAACAATTTCAGCCCACACCAACTGCTTCCTCACTGGTCACGGCACTCACAACAGGAGGAACTATCCGTGAGCTAAATCCAAAAGCTCTAGAGAGTTGAAGAACTCTCGGGTATAGCTTGCGAAAACGTTCGAGCAACTCTGCTACTTCGCGTTCCCTCTCCAACGTCAACTCAAGCCACCTAACTGGTATCAATCGAAAGAGCTACTCAAGACGAGCTCAACGCCACCAGTCTCGCTTCACACAACGACGGAAATCGATGGCAATCTACCGGAGAAGGGTTCGAATGAACAGTATCTATCGAGGGTTTACTGGAGAAAACGAGGAGGAATGTCGGGTTCAAAAATTACGCTAAGTGTTGAGCAGCACTTGGTATATAAATCCTCGATTCACTACTGTTCTAAGCAATTCAGATCTCTGCTTATACTAAGGCAAAATTCCTCTCAAAGCTGACTCCAGCTTTCGCTCTCAACTGGCTATGCTGATATGGTTCAGGTGTCTAAACAAGTTACTAACTCCACAGAAAATGATGTCGCACCAACTAATCTAAACGACGTAGCATAGCTTCCACAGTTGAAACAGATCTCTCCCTCTAGCGACGTCTGAATAGATCTCTCTGCCTCGCTAGCAACATCTGAACAGCGTTAACAACCAGCAGTCAACTCAGACGTGTTGACCAACACGTGGCATCTTCTCGCACCCGCGCGCTAACGCGAACAGCTGCTTCTCGCTACACTCTCACATCTGCGTTGACTAGCGTTAAAATCTGTTCACGCTACTACTGAACTCCAAATTCGACACTGATTTCACCCGATAACTAGAAACTCACAGCTGATCAACTCTACGTCAAAATCTGAGCACCCAGAAATCACAATTTCCGTGACAAATCTTAATTCAAAATCTGATTAACCATTAAATCATACTTAGCAGATTTCTAGTCCTCACACGAAGAGTCGGCTGAACTGTGAGCGCTGCTAAACTCGGCGCACAACCCTCTGAACAGAACTCCAGATCGAATCTCTGAATCTCAACCTGTAGTGGCCTATCCACTGACAAACACGCCACTACTGCAGTCTTCCGGCTCAAAGAGTCCTGCCACTACATTACCTTTACCCTGATGGTAGA
The DNA here is from genome assembly GCA_001598015.1 of Dorcoceras hygrometricum. Classification (NCBI taxonomy): domain Eukaryota; kingdom Viridiplantae; phylum Streptophyta; class Magnoliopsida; order Lamiales; family Gesneriaceae; genus Dorcoceras; species Dorcoceras hygrometricum. The sequence goes on from KQ995299.1 coordinate 87,375, forward strand.
TAATGTCACAGTCATAGTCCTTAACCAACTCTAACCATCTGCACTACCTCATGTTCAGCTCCTTCTGGGTGAAGAAGTACTTGAGGCTCTTGTGGTCGGTAAAAATCTATAGTGCCTCCAAATCTTCAATGCAAACACTACTGCTGCAAGCTCCAAATCGTGCGTCGGATAGTTCTGCTCATAATTCTTCAGCTGCCTCGACGCATAAGCCATAACCTTACCACCCTGCATCAGAACTGCACCCAAACCTCTCAGAGAAGCATCTGTATAAACCCCAAACTCCTCGTGGTCCACTGGCATAGCTAACACTGGTGCTGAAGTAAAGGCCTCATTCAGCTGATCAAATTTCCTCTGACACTCGGGACTCCACACATACTTCGCATTGTTCTTGGTCAGGCTGTCAAGGGCAATGAAATTGAAGAGAAGCCCTTGTTAAATTTGCGGTAGTAACCTGCCAAACCCAAGAAACTGCGAATCTCTGCTGCATTCTTTGGAACTCCCCAGTTCTGCACTACCTCCACCTTCGATGGGTCAACTGAAATCCAATCTCTCAACACAATATGCCCTAAGAATGCCACCTGCTCCAGCCAAAAGTCGCACTTGCTGAACTTGACATACAATTCGTGCTCTCTCAAAGTCTGCATGGCTGTTTGCAAGTGCTGTCTATGCTCCTCCAAGATCCTCGAATAGACCAGGATGTCTTCGATGAAAACTATAATGAACTGGTCTAAATACTGTCTGAATACCCTGTTCATCAAATCCACGAAGATCGTTGGGGAATTCGTCAGGCCAAACGGCATCACCAAGAACTCATAGTGTCCGTAACGTGTCCGAAAAGCAGTTTTGTACACATCCTCCTCTTTAACCCTCATCTGATGGTAGCCAGACCTCAAATCAATTTTTGAGAAAACCGAAGCTCCTTGCAACTGGTCAAAAAATCCTCAATCCTCGGGAGTGGGTACTTATTCTTCACTGTAACTCTGTTCAGCTCCCGATAGTCAATACACAACCTCATGCTGCCATTCTTATTCCTCAAAAACAACACTGGCACGCCCCATGGAGAAAATCTAGGGCAGATGAACCCCTTCTCTAGCAAATCCTGAATCTGCCCCTTCAGCTTCTTCATCTCGATAGGAGCTAATTGATACGGTGTCTTAGAGATAGGCATTGTACCTGGCATCAGCTCGATATAAAACTCCATCTCTCGCTCCGGTGGAATTCCCACTACATCATCATGAAAGATATATGTAAAGTCCCTGACTACATCCACCTCAGACAGTGAAGGGTCTGCTGAACCACCAGAAGCGGTAAAACTGGCTAATAATTCCTGACATCCGAGCTCAACTAGCTTCCTGTCCTGTAGGAAAGATATAAATCTGGGCTTCTGCTGTCTCCTCGCTGCCTCAAATAAAAAGGCCTCCTACCCTGGCGTCCTGATAGTCACTGTCCTACACTGAAAGTCAATCACTGCTCCAAACTCCGACAACCAATCCATACCTAGGATGAGGTCAAATCCTGACATCGGAAAAACGACCAAATCCGCTCGGACCGCTTGATCCTGAAACGTCATCATCAATCCCTGCACGACGCTGGTCATCGTCAACTCCTCTCCTGATGGAACCGTCACGACGAGAGCTACGCCCATGCTCTTCAGGGTGATTCCCAACCTCTGCATGACGAACTCGAAATAAACGAGTGTGTCGCCCCTGAGTCTAGCAAAGCGAGTATAGTGAAACCTAGCACACGAATCTTGCCTGAAAAAGAAACGTCACACAGGTACGCATTTACGGTTTTACTAAATCCCAAAAAGCAGTTTAGATGCCTAGGACATTTCTAAGTTCGCTATTCTTATCCTTCTAAATTCTCAAGGCATGTTCTAGAAATCTAATGGTTCTACTTAGATTCTACTCAGCAAACTCCTTGGATCCCTGCTTGCGGAACCGCTCAGCCACATCCTCCTCATGCGACTTCTCGGATCGCTCCGACTGACGCTCCAAAAGTCTGGTGATCCCGGCTAGCATATCCACACTAGCCCTCTCCTATGGCGTCAACTACGGAGGTGGGGAGGAGGAGGTGCATCGTCATTCTATTGGTCTCTGGCACATGTGAGAGGCATACTGACACCCAAACCCTCCACGTAAATCTAAATGCATGACTAAGCGTCTAATTCTTAAAATTCTCGGGCCAAATCTCATGCAAAAATAAAACATGCAGCATGCGGACATAAACATGAATCATAAAACAGTAAAACTCACAGACTGGTAGTGCGACTTCCGAGCTCCACGCAGCAGGCTAGTACTCCACCAGAACCACCGCCCTGATACCAACTGAAACGAACCAAACTCTAGAATTTTTTTTAAAACATTTGTGGAATACATAAACTGAAAGTGCGGCTCGTTCCCTTTTAAAACATTTTCCAAACCATTTTCTCAACAAGACTTGAAATAGAAATAAATAAGTATTTTAAAACATAAAAACATCCATACTTCTTAAAAACCAACTGAGTAAAAGTACTGAAAGTGAACATGTTTAAAGCCAACATCTGAAAAGCGTATCATAATAAAAGTGAAACATAAGTGCGGTCACGGGGTACTGCTGCAGCCGACGCTTAGAGGTCCACACCGCCAGTAGGAATGTACTCATCAGTAGGGTCATCACCTGCATCATTTAAACCTAGTGAGCCTAGAGGCTCAGCATGCTCTATCTTGTAACATAACAAAGTACATATTAATAAAGTCACATGCAAGCACATACTTGTAATAAAATAGCGTTAAAACATGAATGCATGCATGATCTTAAAACATTGTTCGTACATTTCATAACATAACATACATAAGGCATGACATAGCATAACATGAAAAACGTATGAGTCGTATCATGAAGTGTGTACCACATTCGATTGATCAATCTATAAACCAACGTACACGGCGGTACGGTTCACCCGACATTACCTCGGGATCCCTATAAAGTCACATCTGTATGCTGCCACTTCACCATGCCGTGAACACATGAATCCATAAGCTCGTAATACATGAACAGAAGTTCAACAGTCCCGGTAATCCGCATCCCCTCATCATAAACTTGCCACAAATCATTCAATTCCTCGGGTTTTGTCTTTTAAAAGAACATGCTTTTATCGTTTCATAAAACATTCATGATGCGTGCATTTTGTAAAATCATGCAGTTTAAAAGCTTATCCCGTCAATGTATATTTAATCCTTTCCTTTAAAATATTTACGTACATAGAATACTACATATATGATTAAATATACATTCACGGGTTTCTACACTTTCTACTTCGGTCAAGAACTTGTTCAGGAGTCTGGACCACTACTTCTAGACTTACATCAACATTGGCTTAGCCCAATACTTAAGAGTTCCTCTTTAAAATTTCTAACACCATCTAATTTTGACTAATTTTAAAAATCAATTTAACCAATTTTGACTTTTAAAAAGATGACTTAATCAATTTTGACCCAAATGACCAATTTTGACCAATGACAAATTTTGACCAAATTAAAAACAAAATCAATTTAACCAATTTTGACTTTTTAAAAAGATGACTTAATCAATTTTGACCCAAATGACCAATTTTGACCAATGACAAATTTTGACCAAATTAAAAACCAATAATCGATTTTGACTAACTTAAAAATTCAAGGACTCTAATTTTGACTTAAAAGCTTAAAATAAACATCAAACCCAATAAAATTAAAAATTTGATTCAATTTAAAAATTTGATCATTTTCTTTAAAAATTGTATCTTTGACTAAAAATTAAAATAACCGGTCCATAATTAAAATAACTCGGACCAACTTTAAAACATTTTGACTCGACACTCGACTACTCGACCCAGTCCAACCGAACCAATTTAAAAATCACACATGCTAAAAATAATTTTCAAGGCATTAATTTGTCATGAAAAATTGCCAAAAATCTCATAAATCAAATAAATTCTAAAAGGCTGGAAAACATCTTAAAATATGCTTAAAACATTAAAAAATCATCCACGAACTTTGGCAGCCTTAAACTCGAAATCTCAATTTTCACAAAAATGACCCGACAAGGCTCACTTCGAGCGACAAAACGGTAAAAATCATTAAAAATTCATTTATTAACCAAATCACCCTCTCTTTCGACCCAAGTCACCCTAACTCACCTCACTAGCCACTGTAGCAAACAAGACTAAAAAACGATTTAGGAGGTGACCAACACGACGCCCGCAAACCCACTGCCCGCGTGCAGACTTCAACCAGGACACGTGCTATCCATAAAATTAATAACTAATTCTTTTCTTGACCAAATCGCTTCCCGTTTTGACCTACGTGATCCTAAATCAATGGGTTATCTCTTGAAATCAATCTCGACCACACAAACCTTATTTTTAAAAATCTAATAACTTAAAAATCTTAAATTATTTTCATTCTGATCGTCCCTAGTCTCGTCCACGTGTCCGTAACCCAAATAGGTTGAAAAACAAGACATGCATACCATGCAACATAAATCATAAATAAATCACCTAAAATGGCATGTAATCATCAAAAATTATTTTCTCCCTATTCATGCACTCATTTCTATGTAGTCAGGAAATTTCTAGAAGTTACAGGTGCACTTCTCTTCTTTTTGATGATAATATTCTTCACGCGACTTTGATAGATGCTTTCGGTAGGAATCGTCTTTGAAAATTGTCACGTACTGACTTTGGATGCTTTTGAGGCAAGATGGTGCAAGTCACGCCTGAAAAGTTGATATGAAAATATTTTTTGTATTTTTTTTGATAAACTAGAAATCAAAAGGGTCTTGAGCGGCGGACCTCCCATGGGATCCGAGGAGACCGATTCCTCAGATTTTGTTGACTTGGCGGACATTTGAGTCAGTAATTCAAAAGGTTTAGATTGAAAGTATGGTTTTTTTTAATGCTTCGAAGAAATCAGTTGGAGCAGGGTTTGGATTTTTTTGAGGCTTTGATGTTTGAGTTTCTTGGAGGATGATGATGATGGGACACTGGGGTCATGAGATTCTTCTTTTGAGTATTTGATTTTTTGACCAGTTGACAAGAAATGTTGGACTGCTTCTTTGGAACAAATATGAGTTTGAAATTTACCTCACCATTTAATACGGTGAGAACGAATAAGTGAGAACGGTACGTGAAACGAAACATACTCTAGAAATTGTTTTTTTGAAATAAAAATGCGGAACAAAATTTCTTTAAAAAAATAAACCTAAACCATTAAAAATCATTCCTCTGTATCGTTCTAAAACATAAATCTGTAAATATCTCCGAAAAATTAAATCATTCATACTGGCTTGAAATCAGAGTAAGTAAAAGTTGTGGAAACTGAACATGTCTCTTAACATGAAATAAAGACATCTGAGTGGTCACGGGGTAGCAGCTGCAGCGAACGCTCAGAGGTCCTCACCGCCAGTAGGAATAAATTCATCTGCAGAATCACATGCACCATTTAAACCTAGTGAGCCTAAAGGCCCAACATGCTCTATTCGATGATAACAAAGTACATATAATAAAACGCAGATATGCAAGCACGTAAATATCGTAAAATAGCTTTAAAACATGCACTTGAAATCAGAGTAAGTAAAAGTTGTGGAAACTGAACATGTCTCTTAACATGAAATAAAGACATCTGAGTGGTCACGGGGTAGCAGCTGCAGCGAACGCTCAGAGGTCCTCACCGCCAGTAGGAATAAATTCATCTGCAGAATCACATGCACCATTTAAACCTAGTGAGCCTAAAGGCCCAACATGCTCTATTCGATGATAACAAAGTACATATAATAAAAGCAGATGCAAGCACGTAAATATCGTAAAATAGCTTTAAAACATGCATGAATGAATGATCCTAAAACCGTGGCTCAAAAGCAGTCATAACATCACATAATCGTATATCATAACATAATGAGGCATGAGCATAACATAACATAGAATAAAATACGTGTGAGCCGTATCCATGAAGTGTGAGCCATTACATTAACGATTGATCAATCATAAGAAACAAACGTACGTGGCGATGCGGTTCACCCGACCTTACCTCGGGATCCCACACACCTCTATACTGCCACTTCACCATGCTGTGAACACATTGATTCATAAGCTCATTATAACATTAACAGAGGTTCATCGCCCGATATCCCGATTCCGCTCATCATTACTTTGTCACAAATCACATCAATCCCTCAAAAATATTTTCTTTCCTGTCAGGCCTTTAACATTTCAAAAACTTTCATGATGCGTGAAATTCATAAAATCTGCAATTTAAAAGGATTAGCCTGTCAATATATATTTAATTCCATTAAACATTAATATATTCATATACGTAATACTATATATATAATTAAATATATATTTAAGAGCTTCTACATTTTCCTTCATTCTCCAGTCAAAGACTGGTTCGAGAGCCTGGCCCACTAAATCTAAGCCCAAACTCCTAGACTCGGATCTTAAAATGAAACTTAGCCCAAACCTTGACTTAACAAATAAAAACTCAAACTTAACCTTCAAAACGATAAAAGTACTCGGTCCCTCAACTAAATCAAACATTAAAACTTTTGATCAAATAACATCCCCATTGACTACAAATTGGACTTTAAAATATAAAACCAAATATTAAGGCCGATAGAATAATTAAAATTTTGACTTTAAAGATTGACTAAAAATATTTAGGTCTAATATCCTTAAATTGGACTTTAAACTTAAAAAAAATACCCTCCCAAAAATAAAATAACTCGAACCCGACTTAAAATAATTTGACCCGACCACGACTGATCCGACCTGGTCCAGTTTTATCGACCCAACCGGCCCAACCGAATCGGCCAAGCCCATGCAAAACCCTAGCGCGCAAGCCACCACGCCCGCGGCCTCTAGCCAATCACTCGACCAGTTTCGGCCACCCTTGGTCGAAGCCCCATCGGTAGGACCACCCCCAGGTTCAGTCGGTCCTCCTAGACCGAACCATGGCTCGGGCCATGGCTTGAAACGTGCGGCCGATGCACGCAAAGGCCATGCTCGATGCCTCCCGATGGGTGTCGCCACCTTGACTTGACCTTGGCTCGACTTGGTCGAGCCCTTCTCCACCTAGCCTTGGCCACCATTGAACCACCATGACTCGAACCCAAGCTCCATGAACCGTCCAAGATGTATGCATAGCTATCGGATCTATAGCGACTCTTGATTTACCAATGGTCGTTGATCTGATCGGGATATATGGATTGAAAGGACCGTACTGTACGCTAACCACGACCGACTGGTTCTTGCAGGCACTATCAGTGATACCTAGGGGATCATGGGACGATGTTGCTAGACGCTTTACCATGATCCGTTGGGCAAGTCCGGAATTGTGATTCCGGAGCCACAATGGTTTCACACCCAACATTTCAATGGAGCTTGAGTTAGGGGGAGTGGGTGGCATGAGTGAGAGGGAGAGGGAAAGGGACAGGGAGAAGGAGGCTAGGGTTTCAAAATCCTAGGGTTGCAAAATGAATGGAGTACCAAAAGACCCCTCCAAGGTTTAATTAGGGAAATAAAAGGGTCTTTTCCTTCCTTAGCCCCCCACGAATTAAAAATGTTAATTAAACTCAAACTTAAACTTTAAACTCTTATTGTAATATAAAACCCTCTAATTTTTAAAGTGTAGAAAAGTTCAATAAAATAGCCCGTATAGGCCAAAAAAAGGGTTCCCCTTGCCCCATACATATAAAAATCTTACTTTTCATAAATGCTGCTTAAAATAATAAATTTTAGCTCTTAAAAATATGAGGGCTTAAAATTTTAAATAAAATATACACCTCGGTCGTCCCTAGTTTCGTCCACGTCCGGAACTCAAACAGGCTACTAAAATGACATGAGCATTTTAAAACATAAAATTATCACGTAATGACATAAGTTGACATATAATTTTCTAAAAACAATATTCCCCTAGTCATGCACTCTTTCTCACGTAATCAGGATTTCTGGGCGTTACAACTCTCCCCCCTTAGAGGAATTTCATCCCCGAAATTAAGCTATGTACCGAAAAGCTCTGTATAGCGCGTCCGCATATCGGCCTCGGTCTCCCAGTTAGCCTCATCCTCTGAGTGATTCTACCACCGGACCTTGACCATCGGAATACTCCGCGCTCGAAGCCTGCGATCCTCTCGAGCCAAGATCTGAACTGGTCGCTTCTCAAAGGATAGATCTGGTGCTAACTGAAACGGCTCAAAATCCAACACATGCGACGGATTCGGAACATACCTCCGTTGCATCGAAATATGGAACACATTATGCACTGCTGACAGACTGGGTGGTAGTGATACCCGATATGCCGACGTACCGACCCTCTCCAAAATCTCAAAAGGTCCAATGAATATCGGAATGAGCTTGACTCTCAGCCAAAATGCATCACGCCATTCATGGGAGATATCCTCACAAATACATGATCCCCTATAGACAACTCTAGATCTCGTCGTCTACTATCGACATAACTCTTCTGACGACTCTGGGCTGTCCTCATCCGATCTCGTATCCTGGTCACAATGTCCGCTATATTCTGCACCATCTCCGGTCCCGTCAATACTCTCTCACCAACCTCGTCCCAGTGCTTGGGAGATCGACATCTCCTCCCGTATAGAGCCTCATATGGAGCCATCCCAATCGATGCCTGAAAGCTGTTGTTGTACGTGAACTCTAACAAGGGCAATCTAGAATCCCACGTACCCTGAAAATCTATCACACATGCTCTCAGCAAATCCTCTAGAATCTGACTGACTCTCTCTGACTGGTCGTCTGTCTGAGGGTGAAAAGCTGTACTGAACGATAAATGTAACGCCCAGAAATCCTGATTACGTGAGAATGAGTGCATGACTAGGGGGAAAAATGTTTTTTGGAAAATTATGTGTCATTTATGTGATAAGTGATGATTTCATGCTTTATGATGTTCATGTCATTTTATTAGCCTGTTTGAGTTTCGGATGCATGGACGAGACTGGGGACGACCGAGGTGAAAGTTTATTTGAAATATTTAAGCCCTCATATTTTTAAGAGCTAAAATTTATTATTTTGAGCAACATTTACGAAAAATAAGATTTTTACATATATTTGTCTAGGGTAACCCGTTTTTAGCCTATACGTGCTATTTTAATGAGCTTTACTACATTTTAAAAATTGGAGGATTTTATAATTACGAAAATTAGAGGTTTATAGTCTAAACTTGGATTTTTAATTAGCATTTTAATTGGTGGGGGCTATTGAGGGAAAACTCTTATTTTCCTAACTTAGAATATTGAGAGGGGTCTTTTGGTACACATTCATTTTACAACCCTAATTATTTTGAAAACCCTAGCCTCCCTCTCTCTCTCTCATCCTCACGCCTCCACCCCTCCCCTCTAGCTCGATTTTCTTCAATTTTGGTGTGATTTCAAGGTTTGTTCGTCCCAATCTCTTGTCCTCCTCTCCGGTAACGTGTATTTCTCATAGTTCTCCAAAAAGGCACGTTTATTCTTCCTTTTTCTCTACCATTTAAATCATATTATGTTGTTTTAAAATGATTTTGCATTGATTTTTATGCATTATGTTACGATTATACGTTTGTCGTTTGAGATCCATGCATGTATCACGATTTTTAACATGTACTTGATTCATTTCTCGTGATGTTTCGGTCATGGGCAGTTCATAGGGCTGGTGGTTGGTCATGTCGGGATTCATGGTCGGGTTTGGTTGGTCCCGGTATTTATTCCATCTAGTTAGGATCATGTGGGTCCAAACAGGGAGTGATTTGGTCAAGGAATGAATTAGTTACGAATTTTATGATCAGCACGTGTTCTGGATTGTCGTCTGTGCACGACAGTAGAATTTTTAGTGTCGGGTAAGTCTCTATATGTATTACATGTGGTCAAGTTTGATGTCGGAGATATCACATTGAGTTAGGGTCACGCCGGTCCAAATGGGGAGCGATTTGGTCAAGGAACGAATTAGTTATGAGTTTTATGGCTAGCATGTGTCCTGGTTGCATTCTGTGCGCGGGCATTGGGTTTGCAGACGTCAGGTTGATCATTTCGGGCATCTTGGTCGGTTATGGTTGGTTCCAAGAGCTAGCCCTCACGGTAGGGTCACATGGTTTTATACGGGGAGCGATTTTTAATGAATTTTACGGTTTAGCCGCTCAAACTGCATCTCTTCGGGACAGAAAATGTAAAATCGGGTTTTTGAGGCCTAGAGGCAGTCTAATGTCATGAAATGTTTAAAATGATGATTTTAAGTTTATGTTTGATGTTTTAGCAAATTTTAATGTCTGATTTCTAAGTTATAGGACCGAGTAATTTTAAAATTTTGAAATGTAATTTTTAGTTTAATGGGCCAAGTTGAGTTTTGGGTTAAGTTACATCTTAAGATCAGGTCTAGGCATTGGACTTAGAGTTAGTGGATCAGTCACTTGAACCAGTCCCGGGGGAAGAAAATGTTGAAGCCCATAAATATATATTTAATTATATATGTAGTATTTTACGTATATGATTATGCATTTGTTTAAAGGAAATTAAATATATATTGATGGGCTAAGATTTTAAATTGCATGTTTTATGACGTACACACATCATGAAATCTTTATGAAATGTTAAGGAATGAGGAAAGAAAATATTTTTTTGAGGGGTTGAAGTGGTTTGTGGCAAGTAATGATTAGCGAAATCAGGATGCCGGGCCCGATGAACCTTTGTTAATGTTATAATGAGCTTATGGATCCATGTGTTCACGACATAGTGAAATGACAGCATAGAGGTGTGAGGGATCCCGAGGTAAGGTCGGGTGAACCACATCGCCACATATGTTGGTTCTTATGATTGATCAATCGTTAATGTAATGGCCCACACATCATGGATACGACTCACACGCCTTTTACGTTATGTTATGTTCATGCCTCATTACGTTATGATATACGATTATGTACTTTTTCGACTAGCTTTTGAGCCATGATTTACGATAATTCATGCACACATGTTTTTAAGTTATTTTAAGCTAATTATGTGCTTGCATGCGGTTTTATTATACGTACTTTGTTATTATCAGATAGAGCATGCTGGGCCTTTAGGCTCACTAGGTTTAAATGGTGTAGGTGATCCTGCTGTGGATTTTATCCCGAATGGTGGTGAGGACATCTGATCGCCCGTTGCAGCTATCACCGCGTGACCACTCAGATGCTTTCGTTTCGTTTTATTAGACATGTTCAGATTTCCGCAACAATTTATTTACCTGATTTTAAGACAAAATGAATGATGTGATTTTTGAGATATTTATTTATTTAGGTTTTAAAGTGATGTTGAGAAAAGATTTTTAATGGTTGATTTATAATTTTAAAGAATGTTTATTCCACATTTTATTTAAAAATAAAAAAAATTCTAGAGTTTCAGTTCGTTTCAATAACTTAGTCCCCAACACGGCGTGCAAGCTCCTCCAAAATGCTGATGTAAACCTGTGTCCCGATCGGACACAATAGAGACTGGTATGCCATGCAGTCTAACAATCTCTCTAATGTATGCTCTGCATACTGCATCAAGGTAAAAGTGGTCTTCACCGGTAGGAAATGTGCGGACTTGGTGAGTCGATCCACAATCACCCAAATCGCCGTGTAGCCTTTGGGACTCCTGGGTAATCCAACCACAAAATCCATCGTGATGTTCTTCCATTTCTACTCAGGAATAGGGAGCGACTGTAACAACCCTGCTGGTCGCTGGTGCTCTGCCTTGACCTGCAGACAGGTCTAACACTCATATATAAATTGCCCGATGTCCTTCTTCATCCCTGGCCACCAATAAAGAGTCTGCAAATCTCTGTACATCTTCGTACTCCCTGGGTGGATGGAGTACGTCGATGCATGAGCCTCTGCTAAAATATCAGCAAGTGCGAATTTTAAAATCAGTTAAATAAATTCAGGTGTACAGGTCTGTATACAGTTGAGGATGGGATCACTCGTTTCAGGGGTCGTATATTTATTTACCTGATTTAAAAACTCGCACTTGCTGAACTTAGCATACAATCTATGCTCTCTCTACGTCTGCAGTGCGGTCTGCAAATGCTGTCTATTCTACTCTAGGCTCCTCTAGTAGACTAAGATGTCGTTGATGAATGTGATGATGAATTGGTCTAAGTACTATCTGAAGACCCGGTTCATAAAATCCATGAAGATCGCTGGGGCATTCATCAGTCCAAATCACCAAGAACTCGTAGTGGCCGTAATGTGTCCGGAATGCAGTCTTAGATACGTTCTCCTCTCTGACTCGCAACTGATGGTAATCAAACCTCAAATCAATTTTGGAGAAGACCAAAGCTCCCTGCAACTGATCAGACAAATCCTTGATCCTCGGGAGTGGGTACCTGTTCTTCACTGTAACTCGGTTCAACTCTTTATAGTCAATGCACAACCTCATACTGCCATATTTCTTCTTCACGAACAGCACTGGTGCGCCCCATGGAGAAAAACTAGGGCGAATAAACCCCTTGTCGAGCAACTCCTGAGTCCGCTCCTTTAGTTGCTTCGTCTCGGTAGAAGCCAGTCGGTATGGTGCCTTAGAGATAGGCACTGTACCTGGCACCAACTCAATTGAAAACTCTACCTCTCACTTCAGTGGATCTCCCACAACGTGATCAGGGAAAATGTCTGCAAAGTCCCTTACTACCTCCACCTCAGACAGTGAAGGACCTGCTGAATCCACTGAGGTGGTAACAGTGGCCATGAACGCCTGACATCCAAACTCAACTAGATTCCTGTCCTGCAGAAAGGGGACTAACTATGGGCTTCCGCGGTCTCCTCGCTCGCTTCAAATAGGAAATTCCCTTAAGCAGTTTAGATGCCTAACACATTTCTAGGTTCGCTAGTCCTACCCGTCTACGTTCCCAAAGAAAGTTCTAGGAGGTCTACAGTTCTACTAGATTCAACCCAACAACCTAAGGCATAAAACCTCCTAGCAGCGTTCTACTCAGCATGCAATTTAGAACACAACGAATACCAAAATTCCAAGATCACGGAAATGGCGGAAATTCTAAATTGGAATACCTATGAGCAGCGTCGTGTCTGGGTCTGCAGCCTCCGCCTGCATCGTGTAAACACGACCTGTGGCCTGTTTCTTCTTAGGAAAATCCCTAGAAATATGCCTTGGCTCCTTGCAGTGATAGCATCTGCTTGATCCCGCCATGAAATGTCAGGCCCCGTGCTAATCACTCAAGATTACAGCACAAATAAGCACATAATAGCGGAAGCATAAAATAGAGCTTAAAAATTTTTCGAAATCATTTGGACCTGAACCCAAAATCATCATTCAAAATATTCATAATCAAAATACGAGTTAAATCAAACTCATATAAAACAGGTAACAACAAGTCTCAAATCAAATACAGATCCCCAATACAATAAAACACGGGGCATTACCCGGTTCAATACATATCATAAAATACCCTGGGACTCAAGGAAACGGGAATCGACCAGCTGGCACTCCACTCGGTCCAGCTTGGTTACCTGAAGATCCTGCAAATGGGTAACACAGACCCAAACAATACAAAAGCAGGAAAACAAATATGAGGTCAAACCTCAGTACGAAGAGCTATCAAAACAGCTAATCATGCAACATGCTATAATCAATGCTATGAAATGCATGAGGGCTATCAAGGATCGGATAGCTAGAACAGTGTATCAACTAGAAAATCATCATAATCAGCCTCTATACCCGCACGGTGTAACAAAAACGGGGAAATCATCGGTCCATGATCTTTAGATCCCGTCAGCCCATCACAGCTGGGTGGTAGACACTCGAATCCGGTAGTCACCACTCCGATGTAACGTTGGACTTTTCAGGCACAACACATCTGTCGGCCAGTCACAACGTGGCTACCAATCAGGTCATCAATCAATCTGTAGATCAGGCTCAAGATGTATGCATGTATGCCAAATCAATATCCAATTCTCAATGCATACAATTTAATACGTGAAA
>KQ995299.1:101612-141698 GCA_001598015.1 Dorcoceras hygrometricum
AATCAGCCTCTATACCCGCACGGTGTAACAAAAACGGGGAAATCATCGGTCCATGATCTTTAGATCCCGTCAGCCCATCACAGCTGGGTGGTAGACACTCGAATCCGGTAGTCACCACTCCGATGTAACGTTGGACTTTTCAGGCACAACACATCTGTCGGCCAGTCACAACGTGGCTACCAATCAGGTCATCAATCAATCTGTAGATCAGGCTCAAGATGTATGCATGTATGCCAAATCAATATCCAATTCTCAATGCATACAATTTAATACGTGAAAACAGAATGTACAACTCAAACAATTCAACAAAACTGTATCACATAAAAGCACAGAATCACATCAGCAGAGTTCATAACATCAATCACAGCCATGTCCACGCTCAAAGCTGTTAAATCTGCTCAATTCGTACCTTCAACGACTGATTTCTACCTCAACAGATTTACAAAGGTAGGGCACAAACAACTGAAGCAAGTCAGCTTCCTTCTGCTACGGCGATCACGGCAGGATGCACCTAGAACCTCAAATCTGTTAAGGAAACTCAATAATTAACTCATGACTAGTTCAAATCTGAACTTCTCAACAATATTTCCTATGGCCAAGAACCTAACTCCGGTTCTACTTCTAAACAAAGTACTAACAGTTCATACTAAGCTTAGAACAGCAGGAAATTCTTACCCAGAGGCTGAAACTAGCGGAAGAACTATCGAGTTCCCCTGTACGAAGAAACCAGCAACTTCGCGATCCTATCCAAGGTCGTTCTACAGCCTCAACGGGGTAACAATAGGAAGAGCCACTCACCAGGAAACCAGCGCCACCAAAATCGCTCAAAACAACGGCGGAGAACGGCGGCAATCGACGGGAAAAGAGTTACGGTGAACAGTAGCCAAACGAGGGTTGAAGAATGAGATGAGAAATATCGAGCTCTAAATAATTCTAAGTGTCGATCAACACTTGTCTATAAAACTCCATACAACAGCCGCTGATTTAATCTATCAGACGTTGCTACAGTAGGAATATTACAACAGAAACTAGCTTTTCCTTCCAACGAAACCAGCAGCAACCATCAGACGTTGCATTCACAAAGGAACATAAAAACGACGCCGCATCAACTAATCAAAACGACGTCGCAACGCTACAACAACTGATGACAGATTCCTTTCTAAACAACCAACAGCTGGTCATGCTAAACAATTCAAACGACGACGTAAAGAACACGTCACCTTCGCTGCCAACAACTGATCAAAAGCGTTGCACCAAAAACGCTGCGTTTCAACTTATCAAAACGACGTCTCTTCACCATCAGCGACTGGTTCCTCAAACCAACAGCTGGTCGCCCGACTAAATCAATTCCTCACAAACGCAACAGCAGATAGCGCTTCTACATCAGCAGTCAACACCAAAAGGTTGAACAACACGTGTCGCGTTCTCGTTAAATCTCGCGATTGCGCGTTAGCTGCCAACAGATTCCTCTTCAAACGCTACTACTGAATAGCGAAACGACGACGCATCATTCCCCCGCCATCAACGACTAATTAAACTTCATCAGGTAGCGCTACAGTACCGTTGACTCGCGTTGACTTCTGAAATGCGCTACAACTGATTCCTTGCATTTGCGCGACGTCTGAAATTCAACTTGAATCAGATTTCTCTCGCAAAACCCTCAAATCTACGCGACAAATCCTAAATCAATTTCGATTAATCACTAATATAAAATCTGATTCCTCACATTCTCCCCACCTTAAGAGATTTCGTCCTCGAAATCAAAGGCAAACTCACGGGCAGAAACAATCAAATAATCAAATCAATCACCAACAACTAAACAAGCTCAAATCAAAGCTTTAGAAATTACCTGGAATTTACACTATCATTGCTCAAACAGATGAGGCCAATCCTGTTTCATCTTCTCCTCAACCTACCAAGTAGCTTCTTCTCGGCCATGCTTACTCCATTGGACCATCACCAACGGAATCACTTTGTTCCTCAGCCGCTTCCCCTTCCTATCCAGAATCTGCACTGGATATTCCACATAACTCAAGGCAGAATCCAGCTCAACTTCGTCAGTTCTCAAAACATGAGAAGGATCTGGCTCATATTTCCTCAATATTGACACATGAAAACGTCATGTATCGCTGCTAACTCATCAGGAAGCTTCAATCGATAAGCCAATTGTCCAAGCCGCTCAACAATCTCGAAGGGATAAACGAATCTAGGAGCTAATTTGCCTTTAAATCTGAATCGCATAACGCTCTTGAAAGGAGAAACTTTGAGAAATACTCGATCGACAACCTCAAACTCCAAAGGTCTGCGTCTTCTATTAGCATAGCTAGAGAAACGGTCTTGAGCAGCTTTCATTCTACTCCGAATCAAATCGATCTGATCTTTCATGTGCTGAACAAACTCCGGTGTAGAAAGCTGTCTCTCACCAACTTCTTCCCAACAGATCGGAGATCTGCATTTGCGACCATACAACACTTCAAATGGAGCCATCCCAATAGTCACCTGGTAGCTGTTATTATACGAAAATTATACCAAGGACAAGGAATCCTGCCAGCCACCACTGAAATCCATCACAACTGCCCGTAGCATATCCTCTAAAGTCTGAATGGTCCGCTCAGACTGACCATCTGTCTGTGGGTGATAGGCTGTACTCATAGCCAATCTCGAACCCATCGCTGCTTGCAGGCTCTTCCAAAAACGAGAAGTGAACCTTGGATGTCTGTCAGACACTATCGATACAGGAACTCCATGCAATCTAACCACATGGTCGATGTACAGTTTTGCCATTTTCTTCATGGAACACCTCACATCATAGGGAATGAAATGGGTTGACTTCGAAAGTCTATCAATCACCACCCAAATCGAATCACATACCCACTCGATCGAGGTAGATGGGTCACAAAATCCATGGCGATGTGCTACCAATTCCATTGGGGCACCTCCAAACTCTGTAGCAATCCATCAGGTCTCATTCTCTCAGCCTTGACCTACTGGCAATCAGACACCTAGCCACAAAACCAGAGATGTCTCTCTTCATGCCTTCCCACCAGTAGTGAGATTTCAAGGCATGGTACATCTTTCTCTCGCCCGGATGCACACTATACCGGCTACAATGCGCATCATTCAGAATGGTCTCTTTCAAATCGATCAAGTTCGGAACCACCAATCTTCCTCGAAATCTCAGACATCCATCAGAAGTAACAGAGAAATCCTCAGACTGACAACTTCGGGCTTTAATCTTCAACTCATGAATATATGGATCAGTCCTCTGCGCCTCCCTGATGTCACTCACAATCTGCGGTTCTACTTGGATCGAAGAAACCATAAAGTACTGATCAACCGGTTGAAATCACCAACCAGAAGTACTCAACTGCTCGTAGACCTTCGAAACACTCAAAAACGAAAGAATCATAGGCTGGGTCTTCCTACTCAAAGCATCTGCTACTGAGTTCATCCGCCCAGGCTGATACTGAATCTCACAGTTAAAGTCCTTGAGCAATTCCATCCAACGTAGCTGCCTCATATTCAGATCATACTGCGTGAAGATATATTTCAGGCTCTTGTTGTCGGTGTACACAAAAAATTCTTCACCATACAGATAATGTCGCCAAATTTTCAAGGCAAACACTATCGCAACCAACTCAAAATCATGAACAGAGTACCTCGTCTCGTGAGGCTTCAATTATCGAGACGCATAGGCAATCACGTACCCTTTCTACATCAAAACACATCCCAAACCATTGAGAGAAGAATCGAAGCACACAACGAATCCTCCAGATCCAGACGGCAGAGCCAAAACAGGAGCAGTAGTCAACTTCTCCTTCAACATCTGAAAACTGTACTCGCATTCGTCAGTCCAAACGAACTTTCGATCCTTCTGAGTCAATTGAGTCATCGGCCTGGCTATCGAAGAGAACTTCTCGATAAAACGCCTGTAATAGCCAGCCAATCCCAAAAAGCTGTGGATCTCAGAAACGTTCCTAGGTCGCTCCCAGTTAAGAATTGTTTCGACCTTACTCGGATCCACCGAAATACCTTGCGATGAAATCACATTACCCAAAAAGATAATTCGGTCAAGCCAAAATTTTCACTTGCTGAAATTGGCGTACAACTGTGAGTCTCTCAATCTCTGCAACACCAATCTCAGATGCTCCTTATGCTCTCTCAAGCTCCTCGAATACACTAAGATATCGTCTATGAAGACAATCACGAACCGATCGATGTACTCGCTAAAAACGCAATTCATCACTCCTCGAATACACTAAGATATCGTCTATGAAGACAATCACGAACCGATCGATGTACTCGCTAAAAACGCAATTCATCAAATCCATGAAAACAGCTGGGGCATTCGTCAACCCAAACGGCATAACCAGAAACTCATAATGCCCATATCGAGTCCGAAAAGCTGTCTTCGCCACGTCAGCGTCTCTAATCCACAACTGGTGATAACCAGAGCTGTAACGACCCTCATTTTCTTGACGGAATAATCATTAGCTTTGGGGTTCAATTGAATAAAATCAAGAGTTATAAACATCGGAGAATGGATCGCTACGGATTATCTGGGTTGAAACGAGAATAATAAAATTATTCACATTCGAAGATGAGAAATCTAGAATAACTCATGCAAAGGTGCGGAAATGAAGAAAGCTGATATATCGTATTTCAATAATGCATCTCGTAGTGTGATAGCGTCTGGTACAGATTCCTATAACATATCAAATTTAGAAATCTGTTTTGATACACATTCATAATAAAATGTTCAGTACACTACAAAAGTTTTCCCAAAAAGAAACTATGAACGCTGGAACCGAAGGAAATAAGAAATCAGCTGTCCACGATAAACACATTCCTTCCATTCTGTTCATCTCCCTCCAGCTTCCTACTACGGATTACCTGCACTCAATGAAAACTAGTGAGCCAAAGGCCCAGCAGGTAAAATCTGGAATAATAAAAGCAATTCATACGATCGCCCAAGAACTAATACATACTGGAGTCTGAACTTGAACCACGCTTATGAACAGACAAGCGTAAACATAACTATGAAATTTGAATCAAGTATGAAAGCATAAGACATGAATCAATTCTGGAAACATTTTCTTTAAACATACTTAAGAGCTGCGATCAAAATCACACTCGTGCTCTTCATTCATTTTCTGCAAAATTATGACAACACTTTAAACATTTGGTCCATTTCGTTTGATCAAACTCCTGATATCAGTCTTAGCACTATGGCTCATGGTTGAAGGGGTATACAGATCCGTCGACCTGTAATCCTAATCCTTCCTGGTTAAAAGGGCACACGGTTCGTCAGCGGTGCACTCACCTTTTATTTAGGGACCCTTTTCATTGTCATAACTTAAAACATTTCATAAAACATGGTTCTGCTCTTGCTTTCTCTCGTGAAAAACTGTTTTCTTTCCTTTGTTTGAGTTACTGGTCTTTGTTTATCTAATGATGTTCTGGAATTGTAAAGGATTTCCTTGTAAAGCTAGCGAAGATGAAAACTGAATAACTTAGCTAGTTGAATCTGTCAGATAAGTCGAAAGATTCATTTGAACTGATTCGAAATTGAAGAAAGAATCAAATTCTGAAATTTCGTTATCTGCTGAAGAAAATGAACAGTACATAAACTACGAAGGTTACCTTCCTCTAAAGACTTCGACATATCTTATGAAACTTCTGGAAAAGATCGAATAAGCTACTTGTAATCTACTTCGATGAATGAATCACTGAAAACCTCAGGAATTCATTAGAAGAACATCATCAAAACATTTTCTAAATCATCTTTGAATCAAAATACAGTAACTCAACTTCTTTCGAAAACAGAGCATGAACTTTAAGGTTTTCTTTAAGAACAGCCGAGGCCATCTCCCTTTTCTTTAAAACCATACATAATCATAAAAACAGAATTGAATATATGCTTTCTATTGAGTGAGCAAGAAACAGAGTTTACCTGCCTGGTATCTTTAAAACAAGAACAGCAGAAAATCCAGTATACTTCTTGCGCACCGCCTGTTTTCTTTAAAACACTTTGAAAGTATTTTGTTCGGCTTCTTGAGAGCGAGCACCGCTTAATATGATTTGATTTTGAAAGTAATGATGCATGAAGCATCTTAAGATTCTATTTATATGATTTACAATGACTAAGGAAAGAAAACACGTTATATCAATATGCCAACTTCTGAAAGGAGCGTGCCCTGTTTTTAAAATAAAAGATGCGAATGGAAACCGAGAATTTTAGTTAAATAAGAATCCACTTGGTTTGCAGAAGTCACTAAACATCGACTGTACTTGCATTCTAACATTTGAATATCAATCCATAACAAAATAAAGATTGATCATTGCATAAACAGATATATTCAAGAATCGAATCATAATAGCAATGTAATCCCTCAATATCATATCTTTCTAATTGTGGACTTCTAAAAGATCTGTTCGTTACATTCTACCCCCCTTAAAAGAATTTTGTCCCCGAAATTCACTTACTTGAAGAAATCTGGGTAAATTTCCTGCATATCAGATTCTACTTCCCATGTTGCTTCCCTTTCGGAGTGGTTCGTCCACTGAATCTTGATCATTAGGATAGTTCTGTTTCTTAACTTACGATTTTCCTTTGCTAAAATCTTTTCTGGGGTTTCTTCGTAAGTCAAGTCCGGTTCCAATTGCACTGGTTCATGCCTGAGAACATGCGATGGGTTCGCAATGTACCTTCTAAGTGCTGATACATGGAACACGTTGTGGACAGAGGACATTTGTGGAGGTAGCGCTAAACGATACGCTAACGTTCCAACTCGTTCTAAGATTTGGAATGGTCCAACATATCTGGGACTTAACTTTCCTTTCTTTCCAAATCCTAAAACACCTTTCATTGGTGAGATCTTGAGGAACACATGATCTCCCACCGCAAAGTTCACATCTCTGCGATGAATGTCTGCATAACTTTTCTGCCTACTTTGAGCAGTCTTCAATCTTTCACGTATTCTCTTAATTGCTTCTGAAGTTTGCTCTATAATATCAGGTCCTATTTCGTTTCTTTCACCCACATTATCCCAAAGAATTGGTGATCGACATTTCCTGCCATACAGAGCTTCGTATGGTGCCATTTCTATCGACGCTTGATAACTGTTGTTGTAGGTGAATTCAATCAATGGTAATTTAAATTCTCAGCTTTCTGAAAAATCCAGAACACTAGTACAAATCTTCCAGTATTTGAATTACTCTTTCTGATTGTCCATCGGTTTGAGGATGGAACGCTGTACTGAAAGTTAAGTTCGTTCCTAAGGCTTGGTGTAAACTTTTCCAGAATCTCGAAGTAAATCTGGGATCTCTATCTGATACAATAGAGCTTGGAATCCCGTGAATTCTGACTATTTCCTTGATATACAACTCTGCATACTTAATTAAATCATCAGTTGTCTTTACAGGAAGAAAATGAGCAGACTTAGTTAATCTGTCAACTATTACCCAAATTGCATTACAGCCTGAAAATGTCCTGGGTAATCCTACCACGAAATCCATTGCTATATTATCCCATTTCCAAACAGGTATAGGAAGTGGTTTTAACATTCCTGCAGGTCTCTGGTGTTCTACTTTAACTTGTTGGCAGGTTAAACATTCCGCAACAAATCTACAAATGACACGTTTCATCCCTGGCCACCAAAACAGAGCTTGCAAATCTTTGAACATTTTTGTTCCGCCTGGATGAATTGAATATGGAGAATTGTGGGCTTCATTCATAATCTCATTGCGCAGATTGCCTGAGCGCGGTACCCACAATCAACCTTGATATTTGACAATTCCCCCTTCCACTGTATACAAATTTGATCCTCTGTTTTCATCCTGCTTCTTCCATTTCTGGAGTTGATCATCCTTCGCTTGCCCTTCTTTGATCCTATCTTTAAGTGTTGATTGGATCGTGAGAACTGATAACTTAGCAGCACTTTCCTTTCGAATTATCTCTAGTTCAAATCGATTGATCTCTAAAGCCAGGGGAATCTGAACTGAGATTTGCGCTAACCCCACGCTTCTTCTACTTAACGCATCTGCTACTACCTTAGCTGATCATCCTTCGCTTGCCCTTCTTTTGATCCTATCTTTAAGTGTTGATTGGATCGTGAGAACTGATAACTTAGCAGCACTTTCCTTTCGAATTATCTCTAGTTCAAATCGATTGATCTCTAAAGCCAGGGGAATCTGAACTGAGATTTGCGCTAACCCCACGCTTCTTCTACTTAACGCATCTGCTACTACCTTAGCTTTTCCCGGGTGATAGCTAATTACGCAATCGTAATCTTTAACCAATTCAAGCCATCTTCTCTGTCGCATGTTTAATTCTTTCTGAGTAAAGAAATACTTAAGGCTTTTATGGTCTGTAAAAATTTCACACTTTTCGCCGTAAAGATAGTGTATCCAAATCTTTAAAGTGAAAACTACTGCTGCTAATTCCAGGTCATGCGTAGGATAATTCTTTTCGTGAATCTTCAATTGCCTAGAAGCGTAAGCAATTACTTTTCTTTCTTGCATTAGAACAGCTCCCAACCCTGTCTTCGATGCATCGGTGTAAATCACAAAATTCCCTTTCTCTGTTGGTAACGTTAAAACAGGGGCTTAAACTAATGCATGTTTTAATTTCTCAAAACTGGATTGGCATTTAGGAGTCCAATCATACTTCACATTCTTCTTAGTTAAGGCCGTTAATGGAACAGCAATCTTCGAAAATCCTTCTATGAATCTTCTATAATATCCTGCAAGTCCTAGGAAACTTCGAATCTCCGTGACATTTTTAGGTACAGGCCAATTTCGAACAGATTCCACCTTTGAAGGATCTACTTCTATTCCATTCTTTGAAATAATGTGACCCAAGAATACTACTTTATCAATCCAGAATTCACACTTACTAAACTTAGCAAATAACTGCTTATTTCGTAAAATCTGCAAGATTTCTCTAAGGTGCTTTTCATGTTCTTCCCTGCTCTTCGAGTAAATCAAAATATCATCTATGAACACAATGACAAATCTTTCCAAATAAGGTTGGAATATTCGATTCATTAAATCCATAAATACGGATGGCGCATTCGTTACTCCAAAAGGCATAACTAGAAATTCATAATGGCCATATCTTGTTCTGAAAGCGGTTTTATGAACATCTGTTTCTTTTACACGCAACTGGTGATAACCTGATCTCAGGTCTATTTTCGAAAATACAGTAGCTTCTCTTAATTGATCAAATAAATCGTCGATTCTAGGGAGAGGATACTTATTCTTAATCGTTAGTTTGTTCAATTCCCTATAATCAATGCATAGACGCATACTCCCATCTTTCTTCTTTACGAAGAGCACTGGTGCACCCCAAGGTGAAGTACTGGGTCTAATGAAACCTTTATCCAGTAGCTCTTGAATGTGGTCTTTTAATTCTTTTATTTCCTTAGGAGCAAGTCTATAAGGAGGCTTTGAAATTGGAGCAGCTTCTGGTACTAAATCAATAGTAAATTCTAATTCTCGAATGGGAGGTAAACCCGAAACATCTTCTGGAAAAATACCTGGGAATTCTCTTACCACAGGTACTTGTTCTAGTTTCTTTTTCTTTTCAGGTTCTAATGATATAATGTTTACCAAAAATCCCTGACAACCATTTCTTAAACATTTCTGGGCTTTCATTGCTGATATTTGCTTAAGGGTCTTCACATAATTACCAGCTTTGAATGAAAATGAATTTCCATCGGGTTTCTTAATAAAGACAGATCTTTGCTTAAAGTCTATAACAGCTTCGTGTTTCACTAACCAATCTATTCCCAATATAAAGTCAAATTCGAACATAGGTAATACTATAAGATCTGCATAAATAATATTACCCTGCAATTCAAGTTATACATTTCGAATTACTCGATTGGTTACTATATTTTCTCCTGTAGGAGTCTGAACACAGTATCCTACCTCTATTTCTACTGGTTTAACAGGTAATTTCTCAGAAAATCTATCTGATACAAAAGAATGCGTTGCACCAGAATCTAATAATGCTACGGTAGGCAAATTATCAACAAACATTTTACCCGTCACCAATGTGGTATCTGCTGGTGCTTCAGCAGCAGTCATCACATAAGCCCTGCTGGTAATGAGTTACTGCTGTGGCTGCTGTTGTTGATTCTGAGGACAACTTCTCGACATGTGGCCTGGTTTATCACAAGTATAACACACATTCTGTCTTTGAAGACACTGTCCCTTATGTTTCTTCTTGCAAATGGGACATGGAGGCCTATTCTCCGTGTGAGGAACCGGAGAAATTGGCTGTGCAGCAATAGGTCCCTTCCCTGCTGACCCTTGCTGGTTGTTGTTATTCTGTTTCTTAAACTTCCTTTTATCATTTTGCTGGAAATCTTGCCTCTTCAATTGTCTTTCCTCGTCAATCGCTTTCCAATCTTGCTCTGCCCTCAAAGCTTTGTTCACCGCTGCCTTGTAGTCTACTGGTTCGGCCAGTCTAACATCATGCTTGATCATGGGCTTCAACCCATTAATAAAATGGCAAAGTTTGGCATCTGCGTTTGTCCCTATCAGTGGAACAAAGTAACATCCTCTTTCGAACTTGCGGATGTAATCCCTCTTCGTCAATCCTTCTTGTTTTAGAGTTAGGAATTCACTCTGCAACTGTTCTCTAACATCCACAGTGAAGTACTGTTCGAAGAAGACTCTCTTAAACTCTTCCCATGTGAGAAGTTCCAAGTCTACAGTTAACTTGGCTCCTTCCCACCACATCATAGCATCGCCCCGCAACATATAGATTGCACATCGGGGTCTCTCTAATTCTGTCAGATGAAGATAATCGAATATCACTTCCATGGATTTTATCCAGCTTTCTACCACCAGGGGATCGGTAGTGCCAGAAAATTCTTGAGGTCGCTGCCTCCTAAATTTCTCTTGAGAATCTTCTCTGTTAATCATTCTACTCGAAGAATGACCATTCCCATTAGAGGTCTGATCAACTAAACGTTCTAAAAGTTGAGCCATGTTGGCAAGGACTGGAGTTATGCCTTCTGATTCACTATCTCCTTCAACAAAACTCCTTCTGCCTTTACCTCTTCCTGACATATCTGAAAAAGGGTAGTCCAAATCCACCACAATTCTATATGAGAGATTACTCTATGCTAAAACATGAACGTAAAACTCACAAGTTTTGAAGAGGCTGGAGAGATTTGCTCAGACTGGAAGTGTGTTTATCTCAAGGACCATGCTCTGATACCAACTTTAACGACCCTCATTTTCTTGACGGAATAATCATAAGCTTTGGGCTTCAATTGAATAAAATCAAGAGTTATAAACATCGGAGAATGGATCGCTACGGATTATCTGGGTTGAAACGAGAATATTAAATTATTCACATTCGAAGATGAGAAATCTAGAATAACTCATGCAAAGGTGCGGAAATGAAGAAATCTGATATATCGTATTTAAATAATGCATCTCGTAGTGTGATAACGTCTGGTACAGATTCCTATAACATATCAAATTTAGAAATCTGTTTTGATACACATTCATAATAAAATGTTCAGTACACTACAAAAGTTTTCCCAAAAAGAAACTATGAACGCTGGAACCGAAGGAAATAAGAAATCATCTGTCCACGATAAACACATTCCTTCCATTCTGTTCATCTCCCTCCAGCTTCCTACTGTGGATTACCTGCACTCAATGAAAACTAGTGAGCCAAAGGCCCAGCAGGTAAAATCTGGAATAACAAAAGCAAATCATACGATCGCCCAAGAACTAATACATACTGGAGTCTGAACTGGAATTACACTTATGAATAAACAAGCGTAAACATAATGTACTGGAGTCTAAACATTACGCTTAAGAATAAACAAGCGTATCACAACTTATGAAATTTAGTAGAAATCGAAAGCATAAGCATGAACCAATTCTGAAAACATTTTCTTTTAGGAGCTGTGATCATAATCACTCTTGTGCTCTTCTTTCATTTTCTGGGAAAATTATGACAATACTTTAAATATTTTGGTCCATTTCGTTTGATCAAACTCCTGATATCAGTCTTAGCACTATGGCTCATGGTTGAAGGAGTATACAGATCCGTCGACCTGTAATCCTAATCCTTCCTGGTTAAAAGGGCACACGGTTCTTCAGCAGCGCACTCACATTTTCTTTAGGGACCCTTTTCATTGTCATAACTTAAAACATTACAAAAAACATGGTTCTGCTCTTGCTTTCTCTCATGAAAAACTGTTTTCTTTCCTTTGTTTGAGTTACTGGTCTTTGTTTATCTAATGATGTTCTGGATTTGTAAAGGATTTCCTTGTAAAGCTAGCGAAGATGAAAACTAAATAACTTAGCTAGTTGAATCTGTCAGATAAGTCGAAAGATTCATTTGAATTGAAGTGTAAATGAGTAAGGAATCAAATTATAGAATTCCGTTATCTGCTGAATAAAATGAACAGTACCAGTCGCAAGACTAATACCAACTGAATGAACAATACCAGTCGCAACGAATAGGAACCAGTCGCAAGACAAGAATCCAGTCGCAAGGTATTTTAATCAAATGTAAAGTGAAACGACGTCGTTAGCGCATAACCCAGTCGCTACAACCAGTCGCTACAACCAGTCGCTGCTGGTTTTATGGAACCAACGCAACTGCTGAATATCAAAATAAAATGCATCTGCTGAATTTTGAAAGACAACGCAACTGCTGAATATCAAAATAAAATGCATCTGCTGAATTTTGAAAGACAACGCAACTGCTGAATATCAAAATAAAATGCATCTGCTGAATTTTGAAAGACAACGCAACTGCTGAATATCAAAATAAAATGCATCTGCTGAATTTTGAAAGACAACGCAACTGCTGAATATCAAAATAAAATGCATCTGCTGAATTTTGAAAGACAACGCAACTGCTGAATTTTGACAATACAACGCATCTGCTGATTTTATAAAGCATCTGCTGGATTTGCAAAAGCAAAGCATCTGCTGAATTTGCGAAAGCAAAGCATCTGCTGAAATATGCATCTGCTGGTTTTCAACAAAGAAGTGAAACTGCTGATTTCATACTTAGAATATTTTCGACAAGGCAATATCAGCAGTGGTATAAGAACCAGCTCTCGTTCTTAACATGCAGATAACCATGAACTACGAAGGTTACCTTCCTCTAAAGACTTCGACATATCTTATGAAACTTCTGAAAAAGATCGAATAGAACAGCAGAAAATCCAGTATACTTCTTGCGCACCGCCTGTTTTCTTTAAAACACTTTGAAAGTATTTTGTTCGGCTTCTTGAGAGCGAGCACCGCTTAATATGATTTGATTTTGAAAGTAATGATGCATGAATCAGCTTAAGATTCTATTTATATGATTTACAATGACTAAGGAAAGAAAACACGTTATATCAATATGCCAACTTCTGAAAGGAGCGTGCTCTGTTTTTAAAATAAAAGATGCGAATGGAAACCGAGAATTTTAGTTAAATAAATAATCCACTTGGTTTGCAGAAGTCACTAAACATTGACTGTACTTGCATTCTAACATTTGAATATCAATCCATAACAAAATAAAGATTGATCATTGCATAAACAGAAATATTCAAGAATCGAATCATAATAGCAATGTAATCCCTCAATCTCATATCTTTCTAATTGTGGACTTCTAAAAGATCTGGTCGTTACAAGAGCGCAAATCAATCTTCGAGTATACGACCGATCCTTGCAACTGATCGAACAAGTCATCAATCCTCGGCAAAGGATACTTGTTCTTCACCGTCGCCTTATTCAACTGTCGGAAATCCACGCACATCCTCGAAGACCCATCCTTCTTCTTCACAAAAAGAATCGGAGCTCCCCAAGGTGACATACTCGGTCTGATGAAGCCTTTCTCCAAGAGATCTCTCAACTGATCCTTCAGCTCTTTCAACTCTGCTGGCGCCAACCGATACGAAGCTCTAGAAATCGGGACGGTACCGGGCACCAACTCGATGCTGAAGTCGATCTAACGTCTTGGAGGAATCCAGGAATCTCATCCGGAAACACATCGGGAAACTCTCAAACAATCGGAATGTCGCTCAACTCCAATCGCGGCTCTTGGGAAATGTCCAGCGCATAAATCATGAATCCAACATTATCCAGCGATAGCAGGCTAAACATCTCCATGGCGGACACCAGTGGAATCTTCGAGCGCGAATTAGCACCGTAGAACTCCCACCTCTCACCCGTGTCAGGGCGAAATTTCACCAAACCATGAAAACAGTCAACAGTAGCCTTATAGCTAGACAATACATCCATTACCAAGATGCAATCAAAATCTCTGATTCCCAAAACAATCAGATTACACAACAAAACATGCTCATAAAATCGAAGCACACAATCCAACACCACTTCACGGACCACAAACTCACACCAGCAGGGGTAGACACGGAAACAACATCACACAATGGGGAAGAAATCAACCCATGCTGACAAACAAACAACTCAGAAATAAAAGTGTGTGATGCACCAGTGTCAAATAGAACTCTTGCAGGATAATCGAAAAATAGAGCATGTACCTGCGATCACTATGGCAGGTGTCTCCTCAGCCTGCTCTCTCGTCAAGGCGTTCGCCTGGGCCTACTGTGGAATATGGAACTGAGGTTTCGAAGGTGCTCCAAACCTAGAAGGCTCACGGGGTTGGAATCCAGATCGCTGGGTAGGGTCAGGAAACTGCGGTCTCTGAGAGGAACCACCAACTGATCCCTGCTGTGAAGGAACTGAAGACTGACCCCTCAACAAAGGACATACTCTCTAGAAATGTCCGGGCTGTCCACAGTTATGGCAAAACCCCTGAACTCCGACACTGCAAAGTCGGATGCCTTCCTCCGCACTGTCCACAATACATGCCGCCTGAACCACTGCTAGAACCAGAACTCGCCGAACCAGAGGAACTCGAATTCGCCTTCTTCTTGAACTGTTTCCCTCGAGGTCAAAACCTTTGGCGATTCGACTGCTGTTGCGACCCTTGAGGAGAATAAAAAGATTGCGACGCATCCTGAACAGGCTGATGGGTGCGTCCAGTAATCGGCTGAGTCGGTGCATCCTCCTCCAGCAAACTCTCCTCAATATCCACCGCTCGGTTCACTGCATCGATATAGGTCGTAGGTGAACCACACAAAACCATCCGGTATAGATCAGGCCTCAAACCTTTCAGAAATTTGTTCATATTCGTCCTCTCCTGGTTGGGTACGTGTGGCACATAGATCAAAAGAGCAGAAAACTGTCGGACATACTCAGCCACTCGCATGTTACCCTGCTTTAGGTTGTCGAACTCTCACTCGCGACTGTTATGTTGGGGAACCGCGGCGGATCCGGATCGCGCCTCCCGGTGAGGCAGCGGAAGAACAAAAATTGGCCGGGAGACGATCAATACAATAGAACAAACATGCAATCTATGAAATTCATAGGGTGTTTCTCGAGGTTACCTTGCTGGCAAATCGTGCCTGGCTCCGACCGGTTTCGCGAGGAAACCAGCACTTCACGGTAGGCGGCAGTAGATTACGTCAATCAGGTCCACGACCGGAACGATCTCCATCCGATCAGCTTGCACTAGAAGACTGAAGGATTTTATCGCCAACGGATTCTCCTCAAAAAGTTGGACGGAGCAATTCCGGCGAACGGCGGCGGCGGCGGCGACTAGCGGCGGCGGCGGCGGCGTGAGGTTTGAGGAGAAAGGGGCGGCGGCTTCTTGCTCTAGGGTTAGGGTTTGTGATTAAGTGTCAAGTGTATTATGATTTAGTCCTAAGTCTACCTTAAGTAGACTTAATGATGGACTTGGACCGGCCCAACGGGCCCGGGTCCAACGGATGAATATTCGGTTCATCCCCATCACTGTGACTTCATCATAACTCCGATCGCCGATCAGATCGGACCGATCGACACAGTTTCCAAAACTGAATACTATGATCTAAAAAACCATTTTTCAGAACCCCAGTGCAAAATGATCGTTTTGCCCCTCAACAGCGGAAATCACGATTTGACCACTATTGACTTTTAGGAAGTCGCACTCCCCAAAATTCTCCTCCCGTGGACCCACAACCATTGTGGCTCCGGAATCATAATTCCGGACTTGCCCATCGGATCATGGTAAGAGCATCTAGAAACATCGCCCCATGATCCCCTAGGTATCACTGATAGTGCCTGCAAGAACTAGTTGGTCGTGGTTAGCGTACAGTACGGTCCTTTCAATCCATATATCCCGATCAGATCAACGACCATTGGTAAATCGAGAGTCGCTATAGATCCGATAGCTATGCATACATCTTGGAGATCGAATAGTGACATCGCGAGTAAACTAGGTAAACACATTTACCTAAAACACTTCTAGTACTCTGGCCAGAGATTTATACACTATTATCCCCTCAGATAGCATAGGATATCCACGCATGTCTGCGAGCGGTGAATCCTCGACAACGATGCATCGACTCCTACATGCATCGGGGTCTCACCCAATCCCGCCGCCTGATGACCCCAAGTGAGCCGGCAAACGGGTCAAAGTGAGACGCCTATCACGTAGAGTCTCAATGACGTTTCGAGTCGTGAGGACTAATCAGTACAACCAAGACCTCGGACTTATCCACTCGACAAATGGTAACCACTTGGAATGTCCGAACGAGGGTAGTTCGATAGATCACCAGGTCACTATCTATCTGCATGCTCAGAACATCACAATGTTCCCTACCAATGAAACATGGTACTTCGCATCGCAGATACTAGTCTCGATCTCGGGCGGCCTTATCCTCATTTTGACGGCCCAATCGACTAGGAACATATTCAGAATACACACTGACTATTAGATGTGTTTCATGATAGCCGTCATACCCACTATCACATCTAACATACACTTTAGTTCATTCTAGGTCTTTACTCAACGCAATTGTTAATCATTATACAACACAATGAAAGTAAAGAATGCCATATGAGTAAATGCGAATATCATATATAAAGATTGTCATATAAAAGAGTCTATAAACCCACACGCCACAAGTTGGCTAGTTGGGCATCTACTCTAACAATCTCCCACTTGCCCTAAAGCCAACTACTCATCAGACGCATTCCCATTGTTTCCCGATGTTTCTCAAACAACGGTCCTGGAAAGGGCTTCGTAAGTGGATCAGCAACGTTGTCCGCAGAGGCGACTCTCTCAACTGCTATGTCACCTCTAGCCACAATATCCCGGATTATGTGGTATTTCCTCAGTATGTGTTTGGATCTTTGGTGAGACCTAGGCTCCTTTGCTTGCGCAACGGCACCCATGTTGTCGCAGTACACCGGGACTGGACCAACTCCATTAGGAATGACGCCCAACTCTTGGACGAAATTCCTTATCCAAACGGCCTCCTTAGCAGCAGCTGATGCTGCGATGTACTCAGCTTCAGTGGTTGAATCTGCGATGGTGTCTTGCTTGGAACTCTTCCAAGAGCCAGCACCACCATTGAGCATGAATAAAAATCCAGAGGTTGACTTCGAATCATCCACGTCACACTGGAAGCTAGAATCAGTGTAGCCTTCCAGTTTCAGTTCACCACCCCCATAGACCATGAACATATTCTTAGTCCTTCGCAAGTACTTAAGAATATCCTTCACAGCCTTCCAATGCAATTGGCCGGGGTTGGCCTGGTAGCGGCTCGTGACACTCAGAGCATATGCGACATCCGGTCTAGTGGAGATCATGCCATACATAATACTACCTATTGCCGAGGCATATGTCACACGTGTCATACTCTCTATCTCCTCATCAGTCTTCGGACACATAGACTTAGATAGATTGACCCCGTGGCGCATAGGTAGGTGTCCTCTCTTGGACTCTTCCATAAAGAACCTCTTAAATATGGTATCGATGTAGGTAGCTTGGGTGAGTCCGAGCATCCGTTTTGATCTATCCCGATAGATTTGTATTCCAAGAATATAGGATGCTTCACCCATGTCCTTCATCGAAAATCTACTAGACAACCAGACTTTAGTTGACTGCAGCATTCCTACATCATTCCCAATGAGTAGAATGTCATCAACATAAAGTACAAGGAATGTCACAGCGCTTTTAACTACCTTCTTGTGTACACCTGGCTCCTTGGGATTCTTGATGAAACCAAATTCCTTAATTGTTTCATCGAATCTCAGGTTCCAACTTCGTAATGCTTGTTTGAGACCGTAGATCGATCTCTGAAGCTTGCATACCTTATGCTCGCTTCCAACAGATGTGAAACCCTCAGGCTGCGTCATATAGATTTTTTCCTTAATGTTTCCATTAAGGAACGCAGTTTTCACATCCATTTGCCATATCTCATAGTCGTACCATGCGGCTATGGCTAACAAGATTCTAATTGACTTGAACATTGCGACTGGCGAGAAGGTTTCATCATAGTCAACACCTTGCCTTTGAGTGTAACCTTTCGCGACCAGTCGTGCCTTGTAGGTCATTACTTACCATCAGGCCCAAGTTTCCTCTTGTATACCCATTTACACCCAATAGGAACAATTCCTTCGGGAGGGTTAACAAGAGTCCAAACTTGGTTAGCATGCATCGAGTCAAACTCAGACTGCATTTCTTCAAGCCACAAATTAGAATTAGCATCGGAAATTGCCTCCTTGAAAGTTCTTGGATCAGATCCAAAAACTTGATCACCTTGATCATCTTCAAGGATAAACCATCTCTCAAGAGCCCTAGGAACCCTTTCGGATCTCCTAGGTGCGACCATTTCTGGTACTGGCTCTGGAGGTGCGGGAGACTCACCTGGTACTTCGATTGGATCTCGAACCTCTTCGAGTTCTACTATTCTGCCCTTTCTATCAAGTAGAAATTCTCTTTCCATAAAGGTGGAATTTCTAGAAACAAACACTTTTGTTTCGCTCGGATAGTAGAAGTAGTATCCAATGGAATTCTTTGGATACCCAATGAAGTAGCATAAGATGGATCTCGTATCCAGCTTATCTCCCACTGTCTGCTTCATGTAAGCAGGACATCCCCAAATCCTCATGTGTGAGTACTTGGGGGTTTGCCCATCCATATCTCATATGGAGTCTTATCCACAGCGATAAAGGTGATGAAGTATGTGTGACCATATTTAGTACCAATACTAAACGGACCACACACATCAGTATGGATCAAATCCAATAGGTCTTGAGCACGCTCACCCTTGCCTTTGAAGGGTTGTTTAGTCATCTTTCCTTTAAGACAAGACTCACAAGTCGGTAGGGAGTTAATGTCTGACAGATCAAACATATCACTCCTAACTAACTTGTTCATCCTACTTAGAGAAATATGACCTAGCCTAGCGTGCCAAAGTTGTGCTGGGTTCAAGTTATCGTGTTTCCGTTTAATCGTTGTTGTATGTGCTTAGACATCGCGAGTTGGAACGTCTTTTAATTTTAAGGTGTATAAATCGTTTTCGCGTTCCCCAATTCCAATTAAACATTCATACTTGTAAATATTGCAAATCGAATTAGCAAACATACAAGAATATCCATCACTATCAAGCATAGAAACAGAAATAATGTTCTTTATTAATTCGGGAACAAATAAACGTTTCTCAATAACAACTTAAAATCAGAAGACATAAATAAATAAACATCTCCTATAGCTACTGCAGCAACTCTTGCTCCATTGCCAAGCCTCAAGTGGGTCTCACCCTCTCTAAGACGTCGGCTTCTTGTCATCACCTGCAAATCATTGCAGATATGAGATCCACATCCGGTATCAAGTACCCAAGAAGTCGAACTAAGAGACATATTTATTTCGATATAGAATATACCTTTTGCAGTTCGCAACTGCTCGAGGTACTCCTTGCAGTTCCTCCTCCAATGCCCAGGCTTGTGGCAGTGGTGGCAAACATCCTCAGACTTGTTCGGCTTGGAAGCCTTTGCCTTTGGCTTCTTGGCGGACTTTTCCTCCTTCGCAGGAGCAGAACGCTTCTTGCTCTTGCGTCTGGGCCCCTTCTTCGTAGAAGATCCCATAAGGAGGACGGGTTTGTCCTTCTTTATGGTTCCTTCAAACACTACAAGCATGTTAACCATCTCTTCAAGGGTGGCTGCCAGCTTGTTCATGTTGAAGTTGACCACAAAGGGGTCAAATGCAGCGGGTAGTGAGAGGAGAAGTACATCCACCGACAGCTCGTGTGGAAGTGCAATATCAAGGCCCGACAGCTTTTCAACGAGCCCAATCATACGAACCCCATGTTCGCGGACCGAAGTCCCATCGCGCATGCGGCTTGTCATAAGCTCCTTGACAGCCGTGAACCTCTCATGTCGAGAGTTCTCCCCGTACAGTTCTTTGAAATGAAAAAGTATGTCAGCAGCATAATTTGTCTTCTCAAAGCGCCGTTGCATTTCATTGGACATCGACGCCATCACATAGCATCGAGCTTTAACCTAGTCGTCCCACCATTGTTTAAGCGTTACCAGCTCCTCAGGGCTGATATCGGCAGGGGCTTCCTTCGGAGGACTCTTCTCTATCGCATAAAGAAGTTTCTCCGAAGCCAATACAATATTGAGGTTGCGGAGCCAGTCTTGGTAGTTCAGACCGATGAACCTGTTGCTATCCAGTATAGCAGCGAGCGGGATTTTCATCGAAACCATTTTATAATGCAGTTATACTGAAAAGAAAAGCAGACATACATCACTAACTATATATAAAATAATCGCTAAGACATAAAATAAGGTCGTTAAGTTTTATGAATTACCCTCCCACTATTTTAACGATTTCACCACCCTCTAATGAAATCAAGAAAGCAAATTTCGTTAGTGGGTACACGGAGCCCAATCAAGCGATCATGGACCCGAATAATATCAGCCATCCATGACCCCCAAAAGGTAGTTTCCGATTACAACCGGTGCAACCTCCATGTATTCACCTCACGTCCAGTAAGGGCACAATAATATGACGCCGTTTACTCTCACGTGTCAAGATGACCCATCAATGTTGAGTCGTGAAGGACGGTCCCCTTAACGTCCCCAATAATATGAGCCAACGTTAAAGGGAGTTCCAACCGAACTCACAACAATTGTCAATGGCGTGGACAGCTTTCCGGCATACATGACTCCCTCAATAATATGAGCCGGGCCATGTACACGGGTAGCATCGACGTACATCCATTGTTAATGGAAGGTAGGGATAATTTAAACAAATTTAAATTCCCTTTAGTTTATCGAATAAACATTTATCTTGATAAAAGTTTTAAATCATATTTAAAACGAGGGATTTTATTTTTGAAAATTTGGTCTCATGCATTTATTTTAAATCAAATTTAAAACATGCGACATGCGGATTCAACTAACTATATATCAATATATATAAATATTGGGATGATCGATCGCGAGAGCTATGCGGTCCGTGGTTGCCAGCCACGGACCTGGGTCCCTAAGGGTAATGCAATATGCAATGCAATCCTATTACAGTGCTTCCGGTTTTACAGATCTTCGGTCTTCAATATTCTTGATCGTCATTGTCCACCGTCTTCGGATGTCCTCCCACTAAATCTAGTAATTTTACATTTAAACTTACCATGACATATAAGGGATACATTTATCAAGGGGTGGGAACGGGCCACAAACAGGCCCACTTTAAATGATAATCATTTACAAACCGAATCACAAAAAACCTATCGCATACACCTAAAATTGGGCACGGCTCTCGATCATCCCAATCATGCAGATAATCTAATTAACATGCATAAATTAAATAATCCAATTATTTATCCACAAAATCATATTTTAATTACGAAATCGCATTTTATAAATGAAATCGTATTTTGTAGATAAAATCAAATTTTAATCAACAAAATCATATTTCATTATAAAATCATATTTTATAATTAAAATCACATTTTGCTAATTGTAAATATATCATATTGGGCTTAAAACAATTCTAGGCCCAAAAATCTCAAAATTTCAAAATCGACCAAAACGGGCCCGATATCGA
The DNA here is from genome assembly GCA_001598015.1 of Dorcoceras hygrometricum. Lineage (NCBI taxonomy): Eukaryota > Viridiplantae > Streptophyta > Magnoliopsida > Lamiales > Gesneriaceae > Dorcoceras > Dorcoceras hygrometricum. The sequence goes on from KQ995299.1 coordinate 123,550, forward strand.
ATATCGGCCCGAAAACTTCACGGGCTGCCTAGGACAGGCCCGAACTAAACCCTAGAAGAAATCAACCGTCACGACATCGCCGGAGCATCGCCGGGCGGTGGCCGCCGGCGGCTGCCGCCACCACGAAAAAACGCGCGCGGCGCAAAGGCCACGCACGGCCGCGACAAGCGCGGCGCTCCTCTCGACATCGTGCGCCGATTATGGCGCAACAAATTGCGCCATGGCCTGCTGGCCATCGGCCATCCGATGTGCAACAATTGCACCATCGCGCGGCAGCAGCACGCGACGCTGCGCATCGTCGCGCAACTCCAGGCGCACGGCCGGGCGCCGCAATCGACCACCGCGCAAACATGTGCGCGAGGCCAGTGGCGTTTGGCCGGCCACCACGCAACCAGTGCGCGGGTAACGACGCACGACAATTTGCACAATGCAGCGTCTAGCGAAGGCCAGCCATGCGCAGCCAGCGCGCATGTACCGCGCGCGTTCATGCGCGCGGCGGCGCCGCGGCGGTTCCAGCCTAAAATTTTGTTTGTTCGATTCTGAAAAATTGAAAGTTCGATACAATAAGGCAGCAATTGTATTGATCAGATCCGAGCCTTGGCTCTGATACCAATGTTGGGGAACCGCGGCGGATCGGATCGCGCCTCCCAACGAGGCAGCGGAAGAACAAAAATTGGCCGGGAGACAATCAATACAATAGAACAAACATGCAATCTATGACATTCATAGGGTGTTTTTCGGGGTTACTTTGCTGGCAACTCGTGCCTGGCTCCGACCAGTTTCGCGAGGAAACCGACACTTCATGGTAGGCGGCGGTAGATTACGTCCATCAGGTCCATGACCGGAAACGATCTCCCTCCGATCAGCCTGCACTGAAGACTGAAGGATTTTATCGCCAACGGATTCTCCTCGAAAAGTTGGCCGGAGCAAGTCCGGCGAACGGCGACGGCGACTAGCGGCGGCGGCGTGAGGTTTGAGGAGAAAGGGGCGGCGGTTTCTTGCTCTAGGGTTAGGGTTTGTGATTAAGTGTCAAGTGTATTACGATTTAGTCCTAAGTCTACCTTAAGTAGACTTAATGATGGACTTGGACCGGCCCAACGGGCCCGGGTCCAACGGATGAACATTCGGTTCATCCCCATCACTGTGACTTCATCATAACTCCGATTGCCGATCAGATCGGACCGATCGACTCAGTTTCCAAAACTGAATACTATGATCTGAAAAACCATTTTTCAGAACCCCAGTGCAAAATGACCGTTTTGCCCCTCAACAGCGGAAATCACGATTTGACCCCTATTGACTTTTAGAAAGTCGCACTCCCCAAAATTCTCCTCAAGTGCTCAACACATTGAACTCAGTATCCGTGCGGGAATCTTGAATCCAGTACTTGTGTGACCCTCAATGGTTCAGGGATACAGCTAGCCGTGGGCCCACAACCATTGTGGCTCCGGAATCATAATTCCGGACTTGCCCATCGGATCATGGTTAGAGTGTCTAGCAACATCGCCCCATGATCCCCTAGGTATCACTGATAGTGCCTGCAAGAACCAGTTGGTCGTGGTTAGCGTATAGTACGGTCCTTTCAATCCATATATCCCGATCAAATCAACGACCATTGGTAAATCGAGAGTCGCTATAGATCCGATAGCTATGCATACATCTTGGAGATCGAATAGTGACATCGCGAGTGTAACTAGGTAAAAACATTTACCTAAAACACTTCTAGTACTCTGGCCAGAGATTTATACACTATTATCCCATCAGATAGCATAGGATATCCACGCATGTCTGCGAGCGGTGAATCCTCGACAACGATGCATCGACTCCTACATGCATCAGGGTCTCACCCAATCCCGCCGCCTGATGACCCCAAGTGAGCCAGCAAACGGGTCAAAGTGAGACGCCTATCATGTAGAGTCTCAATGACGTTTCGAGTCGTGAGGACTAATCAGTACAACCAAGACCTCGGACTTATCCACTCGACAAATGGTAACCACTTGGAAAGTCCGAACGAGGGTAGTTCGATAGATAACCAGGTCACTATCTATCTGCATGCTCAGAACATCACAATGTTCCTTACCATGAAACATGGTACTTCGCATCGCAGATACTAGTCTCGATCTCGGGCGGCCTTATCCTCATTTTGACGGTCCAATCGACTAGGAACATGTTCAGAATACACAGTGACTATTAGATGTGTTTCATGATAGCCGTCATACCCACTATCACATCTAACATACACTTTAGTGCATTCTAGGTCTTTACTCAACGCAATTGTTAATCATTATACAACACAATGAAAGTAAAGAATGCCATATGAGTAAATGCGAATATCATATATAAATATTGTCATATACAAGAGTCTATAAACCCACACGCCACAAGTTGGCTAGTTGGGCATCTACTCTAACATGTTATAGAAGGACTCCGGGGTATACTCCTGTCGGAACGCCTCACAGAAGCTCTCCCAAGTGATCACAGCCCCACTATCACGAAGGATATGAGAAGTACCTCTCCACCAGCGCCGTGCGTTGTCTCTCAGCTGCAACACCGCCAGCTTCAGTCTCTTATCTGAACTAACCAAGCATCAGCCATCGCACCACCCTCGACTGTAGAAAACGTCAGAGGGTTCGTCCGCTGAAACCTAGCTAAAACCAACTCCATCTAGCCTATCTGTCTAGTAACGTTCTCAACCTGCTGAATATCATCATCACTACCTGCCCCAGACTCCTCCTTGGTACGCCTAGTCGTCCTACCTCTTCCACTCCTCGACGGCATCTAAAAAAGTCTAGAGGTAAGATCTCGCAGCAGATATATCACATAGACAGATAAAAGATCACATAAGTCACAGAGTCAATCAAAAATCAAATCAAAACTCTGTGCCTAGACTCGAGTGTGGTCAAAAGAAATCGAGCTTATCCCAGTTTAAGCTCTGATACCAAAAATGTCAGGCCCCGTGCTAATCACTCAAGATTACAGCACAAATAAGCACATAATAGCGGAAGCATAAAATAGAGCTTAAAAATTTTTCTAAATCATTTGGGCCTGAACTCAAAATCATCATTCAAAATATTCATAATCAAAATACGAGTTAACTCAAACTCATATAAAACAGGTAACAACAAGTCTCAAATCAAATACAGATCCCCAATACAATAAAACACGGGGCATTCCTCGGTTCAATACATATCATAAAATACCCTGGGACTCAAGGAAACGGGGATCGATCATCTGGCACTCCACTCGGTCCAGCTTGGTTACCTGAAGATCCTGCAAATGGGTAACACAGACCCAAACAACACAAAAGCAGGAAAACAAATACGAGGTCAAGCCTCAGTAGGAAGAGCTATCAAAACAGCTAATCATGCAACATGCTATAATCAATACTATGAAATGCATGAGGGCTATCAAGGATCGGATAGCTAGACCAGTGTATCAACTGGCAAATCATCATAATCAGCCTCTATACCCGCACGGTGTATCAATCGGGGAAATCATCGGTCCGTGATCTTCAGAGCCCGTCAGCCCATCACAGCTCGACGGTAGACACTCGAATCCGGTAGTCACCACTCCGATGATAGCGTTGGACTTTTCAGGCACGACACATCTGTTGGCCAGTCACAACGTGGCTACCAATCAGGTCATCAATCAATCTGTAGATCAGGCTCAAGATGTATGCATGTATGCCAAATCAATATCCAATTCTCAATGCATACAATTCAATACGTGAAAACAGAATGTACAACTCAAACAATTCAACAAAACTGTATCACGTAAAAGCACAGAATCACATCAACAGATTTCATAACATCAATCACAGCCATGTCCACGCTCAAAACTGTTAAATATGCTCAATTCATACCTTCAACGACTGATTTCTACCTCAACAGATTTACAAAGGCAGGGCACAAACAACTGAAGCAAGTCAGCTTCCTTCTGCTACGGCGATCACGGCAGGATGCACCTAGAACCTCAAATCTGTTAAGGAAACTCAATAATTAACTCATGAATAGTTCAAATCTGAACTTCTCAACAATATTTCCTACGGCCAAGAACCTAACTCCAGTTCTACTTCTAAACAAAGTACTAACAGTTCCTACTAAGCTTATAACGGCAGGAAATTCTTACCCAGAGGCTGAAACTAGCGGAAGAACTATCGAGTTCCCCTGTACGAAGAAACGAGCAACTTCGCGATCCTCTCCAAGGTCGTTCTATAGCCTCAACGGGGTAACAATCGGAAGAGCCACTCACCAGGAAACCAGCGCCACCAAAATCATTCAAAACAACTGCGTAGAACGGCGGCAATCGATGGGAAAAGAGTTACAATGAACAGAGACAAACGAGGGTTGAAGATGGAGATGAGAAATATCGGGCTCTAAATAATTCTAAGTGTAGATCAACACTTGTCTATAAAACTCCATACTACAGCTACTGATTTAATCTATCATACGTTGCTACAGTAGGAATCTTACAACAGAAACCAGCTTTTCCTCCCAACGAAACCAGCAGCAACCATCAGACGTTGCATTCACAAAGAAACATCAAAACGACGCCGCATCAACTAATCAAAACGACGCTGCAGCGCTACAACAGCTGACGACAGATTCCTTTCTAAACAACCAACAACTGGTCAAGCTAAACAATTCAAACGACGACGTAAAGAACACGTCACCTTCGCTGCCAACAGTTGATCAAAAGCGTTGCACCCAAAACGATGCGTTTCAACTTATCAAAACGACGTCGCTTCACCATCAGCGACTGGTTCCTCAAACCAACAGCTGGTAGCCCGACTAAATCAATTCCTCACAAACGCAACAGCTGATAGCGCTTCTACATCAGCAGTCAACACCAAAAGGTTGACCAACATGTGTCGTGTTCTCGTTAAATCTCACGATTGTGCGTTAGCTGCCAACAGATTCCTCTTCAAACGCTACTACTGAATAGCGAAACGACGATGCATCATTCCCGCGCCATCAACGACTGATTAAACTTCATCAGCTAGCGTTACAGTACCGTTGACTCGTGTTGACTTCTAAAATGTGCTACAACGGATTCCTTGCATTTGCGCGACGTCTGAAATTCAACTGGAATCAGATTTCTCTCGCAAAACCCTCAAATCTATACGACAAATCCCAAATCAATTTTGATTAATCACTAATCTAAAATCTGATTCCTCACATGCAAGGTCCTGGATGCTGCTTATGGCACTCCTTACAGATCGGTGTCCTCCATGTCTAGGGGCACTAGTCCCCTGCTGCTGTGGCATCTGTTGGCCCTATGGCCTCTGCTTCTGTGGCCCCTGACGATTTGGGCCCTTGGGAGGCCCCTGAAACGGTCTCTTCGCTGGCTGCTACGAAAACTGTCCCCTCGCGGGCTGCTGTAACTGCCTCTTTCGTTGATAATCATACCTCATGTCCTTCCGGCCTCTCTCATACCGGTAAGTTTGGTTAACTGCCGCCATGTACGTCGTCACGTCCGCCATTTTGACATCGTGGTGGATGTCTGGTCTCAGCCCATCCGTAAATTGCCTCAATTTCTCACTCTCCACCAGCACGATCGAGGGAACAAAGTGACACCCCCGCTCGAACTTCCGGACATACTCGGCTACAGACTTGTCTCCCTGGCGGAGACTAATGAACTCCCTAATCAGCCTCTCAAGCATCCTGGTGATCTCGGCCAGCATGTCCATGCTGGCCCTCTCATATGGCGTCAAATGAGGAGGTGGGGGAGGAGGAGGAGGCGTATAATCATCCTGCTGGTCCCTAGAACGTCTAGGAGGCATACTGGCACAAAAAACCCATTCACGTAAATCCAAGTCATGACTAGGCGTCTAACTCTCAAACTCCTAAGGTAAAACTAATGCAGAAATAGAACATATCATGCGAAAATAAGTATGAATCACAAAACCATAAAATTTACAGACTGGCAGTGCGACTTCTGAGCTCTACGCAGCATTAGTACCCCATTAGAACCACCGCTCTGATACAAACTGAAACGAACCGTACTCTAGAAAATTTTTTTTTTAAATAAAAATGCGGACAAATATTCTTTAAAAACTCAACCATGAAAAATCATTCCTCAGTATCGTTTTAAAACATAAGTAAGTAAATATCTCCAAAATTTTAAATCATTTATACTGGCTTGAAATCAGGGTAAGTAAAAGTTGCGGAAACTGAACATGTCTCATTACATGAAATAAAGACATCTGAGTGGTCACGAGGTAGCAGCTGCAGTGGGCGCTCAGAGGTCCTCACCGCCATTAGGAATAAATTCATATGCAGAATCACCTGCACCATTAAACCTAGTGAGCATAAAGGCCCAGCATGCTCTATCTGATGATAACAAAATACATATAATAAAACCAGATGCAAGCACGTAAATATCGTAAAATAGCTTTAAAACATGCATGCATGAATGATCGTAAAACCGTGGCTCAAAAGCAGTCATATCATAACATAATGAGGCATGAACATAACATAACATAGCATAAAAGAAGTGTGAGTCGTGTCCAGAAGTGTGAGCCAATACATTAACGATTGATCAATCATAAGAAACCAACGTACGCGGCGATGCGATTCACACGACCTTACCTCGGGATCCCACACCTCTATGCTGCCACTTCACCTGCCGTAAACACATGGATCCATAAGCTCATTATAACATTAACAGAGGTTCATCAGGCCCAATATCCCGATTCCGCTCATCATTACTTTGCCCCAAATCACTTCAATACCTCAAAAATAATTTCTTTTCTTCCATGCCTTTAACATTTTAAAAACTTTCATGATGCGTGGAATTCATAAAATATGCAATTTAAAAGGATTAGCCCGTCAATATTTATTCCATTCTTTCACTAAACATTAACATATTAATATACGTAAAATACTACATATATAATTAAATATATATTTACGGGTTTCTACAATTTCCTTCATTCTCCAATCAAAGACTGGTTCGAGAATTTGGCCCACTAATTCTAAGGCCAAAAGCCTAGACTCGGATCTTAAACTGAAACTTAGCCCAAAACTTTAATTAACCCATTAAACTCAAACTTAACCTTCAAAATGGCTTTACGTTCCACTCACAATGGCCAAATGGGACAGTGAATGTTGTTTATCTATCTTGTTCGACAATTTGGATTTGCCAGAAAGCGGATTTGAGATCAAATTTTTAAAATACTTTGGCCGAATGTAATCTGTGAATAAGGTTCTTTTGTCAGAAATTTGGTACCTAATCCATTGAAGTACTTTATTCAATGGTTTGTAATTTATTACTAGGCGGAGTACACCTCGTTCTACTTCGGCCTGTTTGACAACAAAGAAAGCCGAACAACTCCAAGGTGATTTGGATGGTCGTATAAGTTTTTTGGACAGAAGATCTTGGATTTCTTTTTGACAGTGTGTTAAAAGTTCTTGGTTCATTTGGATAGGACGGGCTTTTGTTGGTATATTTCGTTCATCAAAATCCTTTTCGTAAGGAAGGGTTACTATGTGACTCTTTCGATTCCAGAAAGCGTTTGGGAGTTCACTACATATTTGTTGGGTGATATAAAATTATAACTCAGATATTTTCTGTTTAATATTCGATTGAGTGAGTTGTTCTTCGATTTTGAGGTAATAAATTTCCTCTTTTAATGAATTAATATGTTTTTATTATTGATGGTATTAATTTGTTTAAATATAGAGGAATTCTATTGTAAGGAAACTTCTTTTTGTTTGACAGACGTGATAAACGGGAAGAGGATGTGTCTGCCATGGATTTTGGTAAAAAAACCTTTGTTGTTAACTTGGAAAGGGTAAATTTGAGTTAGGAAAGGTGTGCCGAGAATCATATCTTGGGATATATCTCGAACCAGTGTGAATACCTTTTTGAAACAGTATCCATTATTACAAATGTGAGCTTTTGATAATTTGTATATGACGTCTAGATGTTTTGAATTTGCAGCGTATAATTGTTCAGTTGTTTTTTCATAATATTTTTATGGTATGACTCCTTCGCGTAGAACATTATGATCTGCGCCAATCTACTAAGGCAATTAATGTGATTTTGAAGTCGTTAATGACTAGATCTATAGTATCATACCATTTTTGGAATTCAATTTTTTGAAGAGAATTTATAAAAATTGCCGCTTTCAGTTAGATTTTCAAGTTGGATTTACTCAACCATTGTAGGTGTAAGGAGAATTAGTTTGGTTTCTAATTCATTATCTTTTTCTTAAGGGAAAAAAAATCATTTTCAAGTTGGTTAATCTGTTTCTTTAATATATTAATTTCAGTTTGGAGATCTTTTGTGGTTACCTGTTTTAGTATGCTCGGTATTGGGTGATTGTCAAATAAAGTATTTAAGCTAAAAAGTTCTTTTAGAATTTTCTTCATCACTAATTAAATCTTTTAATTTGTTAAGGTATTGTTTTTGAAGTTCGGGATCAGGAACTTGTTGGAAAAGGTCTAAAATTGCTTCTTTTTTGTCCTTTGAAATTACGCATAAATGGAAAATTCCTTTTTAAGGGGTTTCATTTTCAGTTTCGGTGTCGTCTTTTGTTGAGGTGCTAGAATTACTAGTAATCTCATCGATTAATTCATTAATCTTTTGTTTTGATTTTTTCTTGGGTTTTTAAGACAATATTTGACGTATGTCCTGGTTGGTTACAATTCCAACACTTTAGAGTGCTAGATTTATTAGGTGTGTTTCTTTTAGGGTTTTTATATTTCTGCGGGTATTGTTGTGATTTCTGTAGTAAGGCTTAAAACTTTTTTTTTTCCCCGTATTGAAGGGGGATCTATGTTCAGTAGACCAAACATTGAGCAGAAAGATCCTAATTCTTTTCGAGTTGTAGTTTTGTCAGATTTATACTTGGCTTGGAGTTTGAGTTCAGAAAATAATGTTAATATTCTTTTTTTATTGAAAGCGAATAATTGACCAAATGCCATATCATCAAAGGGAATATCGTCAGTACCAATTTCAAGTTTGAGTTTTTGAATTATCCTTTCACTGAAAAGTCTTGGTAAACCCATAATAAATCTTTCTTTCTAGAAAGACATATTACAGTCACTCTTCGCAGAACATGAGTAAGGAAGACATCTTTGTACCATCTATAATCAGATAGAGATGGACATCGAAGATTTGTTAAGATGATTTTTGATGAATTAAATTCTATTTTGGATTTCCAATAAAATACATCGAAATTGCAATAATTAGAAATTCACAAGAATTATTTTGTTCAGTAATATTACCATTATTATCTTCAACTTGGATAGTATGATTGAGAATATTTATTTTTGATTCGATGGGTAGAGAGTTATCCCACCAGTTTCTTAATTGGCCAGTAAACCCTTGAACAATAAGAGTTGTGGTGGTTTCTTTATTTTGGCCTTGAATTTTGTAGGCAAGACGAGATATGCTCATTTCTTGTAATGTATCGAGGGTTTCATATTCGGATTTACCATCAATATTCCATTCAATGATTGATTTGCCATCATATTTTATACTTTTAAATTGATTTCGCTCCTCATAACCTATATCACTGGAGTAGGTCTGTTATAGTAATTACGCGTATTATTGGTATTGAATCGTTTTCTTCGTTGATATATTTTATTAATGTTATCTTGATCATCTTCAAAGGGATTTTCAATTATATTGATGTCATCTGAAGATTTTCCATCAGAATCATCTGAAGTTTGATTTGATTTTTCATCTTCACTGTTTTCATTATTTGTTTCGACACAATTGATTTTACTTCCCGAGGTTCCGATTTCAGAAAGTTTAGCGGAGATTTTATTGAGGATGTATTGGTGTTATTCTGGAAGCTGATTTCTTTTTCATTTTCATGGGGAAATAATTTCGTTTGAAAGAAAGGTTTAGCTGTATCATTAAATGTCGAGTGTTTATTATTCTGGTTGAGATTATTTGAAATATGATCGACTTGGGTAGCAATAGTTTTGAGTATTTGATTGGAGTAGTTATTCTGTTGGAATATTTTATTTATGTCTTCTGTATTAACAGGTTCTTTGTCACTGCGATCGCGTTTAAAAGGATCAGCTGTGACTTCTCCTTTTACGGTTTGAAGTTTTAAAGGTTGTAATGGGGGGTAAACTGCCGAGACAGTGTCGTTATTAAGTAATGTCCATTTCTTATGGAGACTTGTATCAACTTGGATAACAGATATATTTTGGAAATCATTAAAACTTTCGGCATATAAAAATATGGTTAAAAAGGTGTAAAATGGAATATTGGATTTAATAGTTCTCATTTTATGTAACCATTCAGAGTGGATTTTATTATTGATATCTTGGTCTAATTTATCGTATCATATTATTTTCTCAGCATGGAATGTATCTTGTAATTCTCCATTTAAATATTCAAAGTCTGGATGAAATTCCTTTCCAGATGTGATCATCATCATACTGGAAATAGAAGGTGAAGTTGGAGGAGAATAATTTGAGGTGATGAAGGTCCTGACCTGGTTTTTGGAATGGAAGTAACAAAATCATATTTGGTTGTATTTTTTGAAAATGTAGAAAATGAATGGCTAGAGGATTGTGATCTTTGTAAAGCTGGTGTTGTAATAGGCTTTATCTGTGGGTTAAATTTTATTGTGATTTTTCCATCTTAAGATATATCTCGAACCAAAGTGAAAACATTTTTTAAACAATAACCATTATTGCATATGTGAGCCTTAGATATTTTATATCTGACATCTAAAGGTTTTGAATTTGCCGTATATAATTGTTCTGTTGTTTTTTCATAGAATTTTTAAGGAATAAACCATTCTATTAAAACATTATGATCTGTTCGAGTAAAGCAATGAGAGTAATTTTAAAGTCATCGATTACTAAACTGATGATAATATACCATTTCTGAAATTCAATTTTTATATAGAGTTTATAAAACTTTCATTGTTTATAGGTTCAATTTTGTCTAGTGTAATTTTTTCATCATCATTGGTTGGATCTAATAGTTACAATTTGTTTCTAATTGTATATCATTTTCTTTTTAGGGAGAATAGTTCTTTAATTGGTTCTTAAGTATATTAATTTCTTCTTGAAGATCTTTTGTGGTAATGTGTCGGAGTATATTTTGGGTAGGGTATTTATCGAATAATTTACCTAAACTAAAATGTTTATTTATTTGAATCTTTTTTAAATTTTCTTCTTCAATAATGTGAGGACTGTAATTAGCCAAGATAATTAGTGGCTTAATCAGTTCAGATTAGTGGTTAATCAAATGAGATTATTCGTCTTAGGGAGCTATCGATTGAGATGGATCAACACAGACGTAAGCTGATCTTATGTTCCATGCTAAGCTGATGGTGAAAGCTATTTCGGGTTTTAGTTTAGGTCAGCACTGGTGCGAGCTGTTCGGGTGGCCTGTGCTGATCTTAGGAGTGTAAGCTGGTTAGAGTGGTGGAGAACTATTTTAATTCGGAGTACACTGGACATGAATGAGAGATTCAGCTTAGAATCTTGCTGGTGTGCTTTTACGAGCGGGTTCGAAGTATTGTCGTGTGAACTGGTTGATTTTTGACCCGATCAAGCGCAAGCTGATAGCTAAGTACTGTGCAAGCTGAGTTTGTAACCTGAGCCTTTGTTGCTGTAGTGCGAGTGGATCCAGTGTAGTGGTCTAAGTTGATATTGTCACGCCCCGAGACCGGGCCTGGACGTGAACACCGACGATGTTTAATAATTATTCATTACAAAACATCAAGCCTCATAGTGCAGCTCAAAACCAGTCTATTACATAATCAAAATGATTGTCTTTACAACTGAAAATCGGAGAATTTATCTGGGTGGAGAAGTAAGGGGTGAGTGTTTGGGGAAACACTCAACAAGTGGGGGATACCATTCGAGCATAACGAATATTCATAAACATATACTGAATAACGGATCTCGTAACAGAGCATAACAGAGCTTAACAGAGCATGACAGAACTTAACAGAACGAGTAGCAGAAAAGCACTGATAATTACTTCGTGTCTATGGTTTACTGATCAGTCCCTAATTTTTATTCCTCTAAGGGGTCGAGGCCATGTGGTTACACCAAGTAACCCAGAGTGCGGAATATTCCGTAGACCCATATTACGACATAAATATCAGTACAAAACAGAGCTTGAAATGAAACTGAGATCTGAACAGAAAAGTGCTCGAACAGTAGGTTCAAAACTGAATTCTTACATGGATAATATATATATAATATATCAAAAGAATATAATAGCAAAAACCCACTTACCTTTAAAGTCTTCGGGTGAAAATCTGGTAGAACGAAATCGGGAATCTTCGTACGAAGTTTTGGCAGAAGGTCGATTGCACGAAATCTTTCTAAGTCTCGCACCCGCTGGATCGTAGCTTGCACAGAACTTCCACTAGAACTTTCACGTGAGAGTTTATTTCTTATCTTGCTGTGAATTTCGAATTGGTGTGGAATTCCTGCAATCTCAATCGGGTATTTATAGGTGGCGAGGAGGGGGAGTCGAGTGTCCGCCATTAAAGGCCCTTAAATTCCCTCATTACGTCGACTGTTACAAAAATCATCAACGTAGGAATTGATTTAGGTGAGTAAATCGACCATTAATCCCCTAAATCGGCAGTTACAGCGTGCGATCTGCTTTGTACGCGTGAGACATCTTTTCGAATTTCACTGGTGAAGTTTCCTGTACCAAAAATCTGGATTTGCGCCAAGGAACTTGAGTTCTGAAGCTTCGTGGAGAAGATGAAGTCTACGTCGCTAAATCGCCAGCTGCTGAATTCGCGTTGCTGCTGAATTTGCGTTGCTGCTGAATTTGCGTCGCTGCTGAATTTGCGTTGCTGCTGAATTTCGACCAGCAGGTGATTCAGAGCTCGAATCGCAAGAAAAAACTCACCCAAGGGCTCACGCTAGCAGGAGAAATACACGGCACAGGCTTCACGAGAAAGCTTCGAACAAACATCTTTTCGCACTTCCACTCCTGCTCAAATGCAGCGCCTCAAAGGTAGCAAACGAAAGAGCTAAGCAAGGGGAATCCAGCGCCACCAAGATCGTCAAAAATAGAGGCTGAATGCGATGGGAATTGGCGATCGAAAGTTACGGTGATCAGTAGATAATCGAGGGTTTGGAAATGGAGATGAGGAATGTCTGGTTCAAAAAAAAATTCTAAGTGTCGAACAATAATCTCCCAAATCCAACGTCTGCTGATCATCAATTCAGTCGACAAGACCAGCAGGTATCTACCAGTAGATACCATCTCTTTCTTTCGCTAAAAACCAGCAGTAACAATCAAATAAGCAGTCGCAAGAAAACACTCCAAAACAACACCGTTCCAACTTATCAAAACGACGCCGTAGCGTTATATCAGCAGGCAGCTGATCTCTTCAAAACAACCAACGACCGGTTCCAGCTGCAACATCCAAAACGCAGCGTTTTAACTTCATCGAATGACGTCGCCGTGCCTACCAGCAGACGACAAATATTACTTCAATAACCACCAGCAGCTGGTCACCCAGTCGACACACATTCTACACAACGATCCAAAACCAGCATCTGCACTTAATCAAACGACGTCGTTGCGCCTACTACATCAAATCCAGTCGACGCATACAAACACCAGCAGTTGCATAAGGGAAACTCCTGCGGCAGGTTCTTCAACCCATCGACTGGTCGCCCTATCTAAGTAACTGCTGAATCCTATAGTCAACACTCAAAAACGTTGACTAACACGTGTCGCTTCCTCAATCACCCTCAAGCTCAAGACAACGTATACCAGCAGATACAACGCGTCACGCCTACGTCACCCTACCGATGCCAGCACCAGCAGGCAGCTACAGTATCGTTGACCAGCGTTGACTTCACCAAATTCGTTGCGACTGAATTCACCAAGGATTAAAGCAACTTCCGAATCAGCAGGGAACCAGATTTATTTCGCAATTCTTCAAAAATTCACGTTGGCCAACTGCTGAGTTTCGACCACCAGCTGATAATTTTTTTTTTTGCTCTATTTCCTGGAGCTGAATTTACGGGTTTTCACATCCCTCCTCCTTAAAAGAAGTTTCGTCCTCGAAACTTGAGTTACTCTGATTATCGAAAAGGTAGGGATATTGGCTTCGCCTCTTTTCTTCCACCTCCCATGTGGCTTCTCTCTCGGTGACACTGGTCCATCTCAATAAGAAAGTGATGACGAAATGAAAATCAGGGATTTCTAGATTATTTCATGGACGTAAGCTGTAAGGATTTGTTGACCCGAAGAAAAAGATTATGATCGAGCCAATGAATGAAAAATCAACCTGGTAAAGGATTCTTCTGGAAAACTAACTCAAACAAATCAAAGAATCTAGCTGGTGAACTAAAAGTCTAAAAGTTTATCTGAATGCCAATAAAGAGACGTGAAGTCTGAAGAAGACAGAAGAAGTCTGAACAGAGAAGTCTGGTAGAAATCTGGATTGCTAAATAATGAAGTCTGGAGAAGTTTGATCAAGAGATGCGATAAGAAGATTGAAGAGAAGTCTGAAGAAGTCTATCAGTAGTAAGGTAAAGAAGTCTTCAGAATAAGTCTGAATGTGAGAGCAAATCAGTGAAGAACTGTGGTGCATCAAGAATACGATTGAAGTTTATATGCAATCAGATGTCAACAGAAGGTGAAGAGAAGAAGTTGAATCAGAGAGTTAAGGAGCAATATAATCAGACTATAGCGTACAGAGAAGAGAAGAAGGAAAGTTGTACAGTAGAAATCTGATAAACAGAAGAAGTCTGATTGGAGTGAAGATAAGAGGAATCTGGATTCATACGAAGAGAAGGTAAAATCAGACGTCGATGCGAAGAATAGAAGTAAAACAAAAGAAATTCAGATGTTGAATAGAAGATGTTGTCCAGACGTTGCAGAAGACGTTGAATAAGTTGTTGCGTTAAAACGAAAATGAATCAGATGTTGGGCAAAGACAAAGATGAATCAGCTGTTGCGCAAAGAGATGAGTATTTCAGCAGTATGTAAGAAACATGCAAAAGCTGATATCAGACGTGAAGAACAGAGGAAAAGTGAAGTTGCGCTTCAGCAGAAGCAAAGCAGTTGGAGTATTTCAGTTGTAGAGGCAAGCAGATGTTCCAAATATTCAGTCAGTTGTTGGGGCCGTCAGTAGTTGAGATAGCAGAAGCAGAAGCAAAGATCGAAGATGCGACCAGAAGCTAAATAGATAAACAAAGAGGTTTCAGTAATTGAACAGCTGAAACAGAAGGTGTGAGCGAACAGTTGACAGCTGATATCAGTAGTTGGACAGAAGATGATAACAGAAACTGATATCAGTCGTTGATCACACATGAAGATAAGCAAAAGCTGATATCATATGTTGCTTAGTTGGAATGACGAAGAGAAGATGATATCAGAGGAACACAAAGAAGCGAACATCTTTCAACGGGAAGAAATTTGTGTCCAACTGACTTATTTGAATCAGAGGCTTTATATACGAGAAGATTTGAATAAGTGGATTGATCGATGAAGAATCTCATGAATTCAATAGGATTCAATGGAAGATCTCCGAATAAATGAAAATTTTCTGGAAGCAAAATATTCTACAAAAATTCGAATGAAATGAACTTTGCGAAGAAATAGGAGAATTTTGGACGGAATTGAAATTTCCGGATCAAATTGAAATTTCAGAAATAGTTGTCAATGTCTGAATAAAGTTGTGAATTTCGAAAAAAAATTCACTTCAGGAAGAATTTTGACTTTTCGAATAAAGATGATCTTTGTGTAAGACTTATTATTATTTTTTTTTCGGATGAAATCAGAACTCTTTCTGCTAGAACTTTCCATCCGGATTATGAACCTGGAAAGCTCTGATACCACTAAAATGTCATGCCCCGAGACCGAGCCTGGACGTGAACACCGGCGATGTTTAATAATTATTCATTACAAAACATCAAGCCTCATAGTGAAGCTCAAAACCAGTCTATTACATAATCAAAATGATTGTCTTTACAACTGAAAATCGAAGAAATTGAATAATAGAGTGCGGAAGCGAAAATTACATTAACAAAGAAAATCAGAGTCTTCACCAGCCCCAAAACAGATCTTGTTTCTCTTCTTCAACTTGTTCTTCATTCTTATCTGGGTGGAGAAGTAAGGGGTGAGTGTTTGGGGAAACACTCAGCAAGTGGGGGATAACATTCGAGCATAACGAATATTCATATACATATACTGAATAACGGATCTCATAACAGAGCATAACAGAGCATAACAGAGCTTAACAGAGCATGACAGAACTTAACAGAACGAGTCTCTTATCTGGGTGGAGAAGTAAGGGGTGAGTGTTTGGGGAAACACTCAGCAAGTGGGGGATAACATTCGAGCATAACGAATATTCATATACATATACTGAATAACGGATCTCATAACAGAGCATAACAGAGCATAACAGAGCTTAACAGAGCATGACAGAACTTAACAGAACGAGTAGCAGAAAAGCACTTATAATTACTTCGTGTCTATGGTTTACTGATCAGTCCCTAATTTTTATTCCTCTAAGGGGTCGAGGCCATGTGGTTACACCAAGTAACCCAGAGTGCGGAATATTCCGTAGACCCATATTACGACATAAATATCAGTGCAAAACAGAGCTTGAAATGAAACAGAGATCTGAACAGAAAAGTGCTCGAACAGTAGGTTCAAAACTGAATTCTTACATGGATAATATATATATAATATATCAAACGAATATAATAGCAAAAACCCACTTACCTTTAAAGTCTTCGGGTGAAAATCTGGTAGAACGAAATCGGGAATCTTCGTACGAAGTTTTGGCAGAAGGTCGATTGCACGAAATCTTTCTAAGTCTCGCACCCGCTGGATCGTAGCTTGCACAGAACTTCCACTAGAACTTTCGCGTGAGAGTTTATTGCTTATCTTGCTGTGAATTTCGAAGTGGTGTGGAATTCCTGCAATCTCAATCGGGTTTTTATAGGTGGCGAGGAGGGGGAGTCGAGCGTCCGCCATTAAAGGCCCTTAAATTCCCTCATTACGTCGACTGTTACAAAAATCATCAACGTAGGAATTGATTTAGGTGAGTAAATCGACCATTAATCCCCTAAATCGGCAGTTACAGCGTGCGATCTGCTTTGTACGCGTGAGACATCTTTTCGAATTTCACTGGTGAAGTTTCCTGTACCAAAAATCTGGATTTGCGCCAAGGAACTTGAGTTCTGAAGCTTCGTGGAGAAGATGAAGTCTGCGTCGCTAAATCGCCAGCTGCTGAATTCGCGTTGCTGCTGAATTTGCGTTGTTGCTGAATTTGCGTCGCTGCTGAATTTGCGTTGCTGCTGAATTTCGACCAGCAGGTGATTCAGAGCTCGAATCGCAAGAAAAACTCACCCAAGGGCTCACGCTAGCAGGAGAAATACACGGCACAGGCTTCACGAGAAAGCTTCGAACAAACAGCTTTTCGCACTTCCACTCCTGCTCAAATGCAGCGCCTCAAAGGTAGCAAACGAAAGAGCTAAGCAAGGGGAATCCAGCTCCACCAAGATCGTCAAAAATAGAGGCTGAATGCGATGGGAATTGGCGATCGAAAGTTACGGTGATCAGTAGATAATCGAGGGTTTGGAAATGGAGATGAGGAATGTCTGGTTCAAAAAAAAATTCTAAGTGTCGAACAATAATCTCCCAAATCCAACGTCTGCTGATCATCAATTCAGTCGACAAGACCAGCAGGTATCTACCAGCAGATACCATCTCTTTCTTTCGCTAAAAACCAGCAGTAGCAATCAAATAAGCAGTCGCAAGAAAACACTCCAAAACGACACCGTTCCAACTTATCAAAACGACACCGTAGCGTTATATCAACAGGCAGCTGATCTCTTCAAAACAACCAACGACCGGTTCCAGCTGCAACATCCAAAACGCAGCGTTTTAACTTCATCGAATGACGTCGTCGTGCCTACCAGCAGACGACAAATATTACTTCAATAACCACCAGCAGCTGGTCACCCAGTCGACACACATTCTTCACAATGATCCAAAACCAGCAGCTGCACTTAATCAAACGACGTCGCTGCGCCTACTACATCAAATCCAGTCGACGCATACAAAGACCAGCAGTTGCATACGGGAAAACTCCTGCGACTGGTTCTTCAAGCCATCGACTGGTCGCCCTATCTAAGCAACTGCTGAATCCTATAGTCAACACTCAAAAA